>CAXAJY010000170.1:0-29071 GCA_963969285.1 Odontomyia ornata
CGTGTAGGAGGCGTAGAAATGGCTGTTTCTAGAACACGTGCACTTTTCGAGCAGATTCGCAGGTTTGGTCGCTTACTGTGCCCGCAATTTCTATCCGATTGTTAAAATTGTGGTGTCATTTTATAGCTGCTTTTATGTAGTTTCCGCCAAGGGTAAATATGTGGTACTTTGCATGAAAATACTAATTTTTATGACGTTTAGAAGGCATAGACTTAAATTTCCCTAAAACACGTCAATTTCCCTGGCAGATCTCTCGCTTTGATCGCTCACTGTACCCACAATTTTCACCCGATTGTCAAAATTTTGGTCTTATTTTCTAGCTGTCGGTGTATTCTTTACGATAAATATAAATTTGTAGCATTATTTACAAATACACTAATTTTTATGAGGGTTCAAATAGGAGTAAAGCGAAAAAACAAACTTTTCTGTATAAAAATCCACGTGTACAATAGAAAATTTTTTTCACTCTTTGAAATCAATACATGAGCGTAAACAAACAAACTAAAATAAAACTTATTCTTCTAAGTGGTCTAATAAGCAAGATAGTATTTTTTTGGGGGGCAGGTTTTGGGAACTTTTTCCCTTTATGGCATTCCTGTACCTACATTTCCCAACCGATTTGCAATATTTTAGTCTTAATAGATAGATCAGCGTCTGAATTTTCCAAAAAGTATAAATATGTGGTACTTTGGAAAAGTTTAAGGGTGGTTTTAGTGGTTGGAAGTGCAAAAAATCCCAATTTTCCATGTGTCACCCCCCCAAAACTTCAAATTGCTTTTTCTCCCCTTAAACGTGCGAATTCCGCGTTTTTACAATTTAATTTAAAGGCTTAACCCAAACTAGTGTTTTGGTGGTCGGAAAATGTTTTAGGCAAATTATCTAGCGTGTAGGAGGCGTAGAAATGGCTGTTTCTAGAACACGTGCACTTTTCGAGCAGATTCGCAGGTTTGGTCGCTTACTGTGCCCGCAATTTCTATCCGATTGTTAAAATTGTGGTGTCATTTTATAGCTGCTTTTATGTAGTTTCCGCCAAGGGTAAATATGTGGTACTTTGCATGAAAATACTAATTTTTATGACGTTTAGAAGGCATAGACTTAAATTTCCCTAAAACACGTCAATTTCCCTGGCAGATCTCTCGCTTTGATCGCTCACTGTACCCACAATTTTCACCCGATTGTCAAAATTTTGGTCTTATTTTCTAGCTGTCGGTGTATTCTTTACGATAAATATAAATTTGTAGCATTATTTACAAATACACTAATTTTTATGAGGGTTCAAATAGGAGTAAAGCGAAAAAACAAACTTTTCTGTATAAAAATCCACGTGTACAATAGAAAATTTTTTTCACTCTTTGAAATCAATACATGAGCGTAAACAAACAAACTAAAATAAAACTTATTCTTCTAAGTGGTCTAATAAGCAAGATAGTATTTTTTTGGGGGGCAGGTTTTGGGAACTTTTTCCCTTTATGGCATTCCTGTACCTACATTTCCCAACCGATTTGCAATATTTTAGTCTTAATAGATAGATCAGCGTCTGAATTTTCCAAAAAGTATAAATATGTGGTACTTTGGAAAAGTTTAAGGGTGGTTTTAGTGGTTGGAAGTGCAAAAAATCCCAATTTTCCATGTGTCACCCCCCCAAAACTTCAAATTGCTTTTTCTCCCCTTAAACGTGCGAATTCCGCGTTTTTACGATTTAATTTAAAGGCTTAACCCAAACTAGTGTTTTGGTGGTCGGAAAATGTTTTAGGCAAATTATCTAGCGTGTAGGAGGCGTAGAAATGGCTGTTTCTAGAACACGTGCACTTTTCGAGCAGATTCGCAGGTTTGGTCGCTTACTGTGCCCGCAATTTCTATCCGATTGTTAAAATTGTGGTGTCATTTTATAGCTGCTTTTATGTAGTTTCCGCCAAGGGTAAATATGTGGTACTTTGCATGAAAATACTAATTTTTATGACGTTTAGAAGGCATAGACTTAAATTTCCCTAAAACACGTCAATTTCCCTGGCAGATCTCTCGCTTTGATCGCTCACTGTACCCACAATTTTCACCCGATTGTCAAAATTTTGGTCTTATTTTCTAGCTGTCGGTGTATTCTTTACGATAAATATAAATTTGTAGCATTATTTACAAATACACTAATTTTTATGAGGGTTCAAATAGGAGTAAAGCGAAAAAACAAACTTTTCTGTATAAAAATCCACGTGTACAATAGAAAATTTTTTTCACTCTTTGAAATCAATACATGAGCGTAAACAAACAAATTAAAATAAAACTTATTCTTCTAAGTGGTCTAATAAGCAAGATAGTATTTTTTTGGGGGGCAGGTTTTGGGAACTTTTTCCCTTTATGGCATTCCTGTACCTACATTTCCCAACCGATTTGCAATATTTTAGTCTTAATAGATAGATCAGCGTCTGAATTTTCCAAAAAGTATAAATATGTGGTACTTTGGAAAAGTTTAAGGGTGGTTTTAGTGGTTGGAAGTGCAAAAAATCCCAATTTTCCATGTGTCACCCCCCCAAAACTTCAAATTGCTTTTTCTCCCCTTAAACGTGCGAATTCCGCGTTTTTACGATTTAATTTAAAGGCTTAACCCAAACTAGTGTTTTGGTGGTCGGAAAATGTTTTAGGCAAATTATCTAGCGTGTAGGAGGCGTAGAAATGGCTGTTTCTAGAACACGTGCACTTTTCGAGCAGATTCGCAGGTTTGGTCGCTTACTGTGCCCGCAATTTCTATCCGATTGTTAAAATTGTGGTGTCATTTTATAGCTGCTTTTATGTAGTTTCCGCCAAGGGTAAATATGTGGTACTTTGCATGAAAATACTAATTTTTATGACGTTTAGAAGGCATAGACTTAAATTTCCCTAAAACACGTCAATTTCCCTGGCAGATCTCTCGCTTTGATCGCTCACTGTACCCACAATTTTCACCCGATTGTCAAAATTTTGGTCTTATTTTCTAGCTGTCGGTGTATTCTTTACGATAAATATAAATTTGTAGCATTATTTACAAATACACTAATTTTTATGAGGGTTCAAATAGGAGTAAAGCGAAAAAACAAACTTTTCTGTATAAAAATCCACGTGTACAATAGAAAATTTTTTTCACTCTTTGAAATCAATACATGAGCGTAAACAAACAAACTAAAATAAAACTTATTCTTCTAAGTGGTCTAATAAGCAAGATAGTATTTTTTTGGGGGGCAGGTTTTGGGAACTTTTTCCCTTTATGGCATTCCTGTACCTACATTTCCCAACCGATTTGCAATATTTTAGTCTTAATAGATAGATCAGCGTCTGAATTTTCCAAAAAGTATAAATATGTGGTACTTTGGAAAAGTTTAAGGGTGGTTTTAGTGGTTGGAAGTGCAAAAAATCCCAATTTTCCATGTGTCACCCCCCCAAAACTTCAAATTGCTTTTTCTCCCCTTAAACGTGCGAATTCCGCGTTTTTACGATTTAATTTAAAGGCTTAACCCAAACTAGTGTTTTGGTGGTCGGAAAATGTTTTAGGCAAATTATCTAGCGTGTAGGAGGCGTAGAAATGGCTGTTTCTAGAACACGTGCACTTTTCGAGCAGATTCGCAGGTTTGGTCGCTTACTGTGCCCGCAATTTCTATCCGATTGTTAAAATTGTGGTGTCATTTTATAGCTGCTTTTATGTAGTTTCCGCCAAGGGTAAATATGTGGTACTTTGCATGAAAATACTAATTTTTATGACGTTTAGAAGGCATAGACTTAAATTTCCCTAAAACACGTCAATTTCCCTGGCAGATCTCTCGCTTTGATCGCTCACTGTACCCACAATTTTCACCCGATTGTCAAAATTTTGGTCTTATTTTCTAGCTGTCGGTGTATTCTTTACGATAAATATAAATTTGTAGCATTATTTACAAATACACTAATTTTTATGAGGGTTCAAATAGGAGTAAAGCGAAAAAACAAACTTTTCTGTATAAAAATCCACGTGTACAATAGAAAATTTTTTTCACTCTTTGAAATCAATACATGAGTGTAAACAAACAAACTAAAATAAAACTTATTCTTCTAAGTGGTCTAATAAGCAAGATAGTATATTTTTGGGGGGCAGGTTTTGGGAACTTTTTCCCTTTATGGCATTCCTGTACCTACATTTCCCAACCGATTTGCAATATTTTAGTCTTAATAGATAGATCAGCGTCTGAATTTTCCAAAAAGTATAAATATGTGGTACTTTGGAAAAGTTTAAGGGTGGTTTTAGTGGTTGGAAGTGCAAAAAATCCCAATTTTCCATGTGTCACCCCCCCAAAACTTCAAATTGCTTTTTCTCCCCTTAAACGTGCGAATTCCGCGTTTTTACGATTTAATTTAAAGGCTTAACCCAAACTAGTGTTTTGGTGGTCGGAAAATGTTTTAGGCAAATTATCTAGCGTGTAGGAGGCGTAGAAATGGCTGTTTCTAGAACACGTGCACTTTTCGAGCAGATTCGCAGGTTTGGTCGCTTACTGTGCCCGCAATTTCTATCCGATTGTTAAAATTGTGGTGTCATTTTATAGCTGCTTTTATGTAGTTTCCGCCAAGGGTAAATATGTGGTACTTTGCATGAAAATACTAATTTTTATGACGTTTAGAAGGCATAGACTTAAATTTCCCTAAAACACGTCAATTTCCCTGGCAGATCTCTCGCTTTGATCGCTCACTGTACCCACAATTTTCACCCGATTGTCAAAATTTTGGTCTTATTTTCTAGCTGTCGGTGTATTCTTTACGATAAATATAAATTTGTAGCATTATTTACAAATACACTAATTTTTATGAGGGTTCAAATAGGAGTAAAGCGAAAAAACAAACTTTTCTGTATAAAAATCCACGTGTACAATAGAAAATTTTTTTCACTCTTTGAAATCAATACATGAGCGTAAACAAACAAACTAAAATAAAACTTATTCTTCTAAGTGGTCTAATAAGCAAGATAGTATTTTTTTGGGGGGCAGGTTTTGGGAACTTTTTCCCTTTATGGCATTCCTGTACCTACATTTCCCAACCGATTTGCAATATTTTAGTCTTAATAGATAGATCAGCGTCTGAATTTTCCAAAAAGTATAAATATGTGGTACTTTGGAAAAGTTTAAGGGTGGTTTTAGTGGTTGGAAGTGCAAAAAATCCCAATTTTCCATGTGTCACCCCCCCAAAACTTCAAATTGCTTTTTCTCCCCTTAAACGTGCGAATTCCGCGTTTTTACGATTTAATTTAAAGGCTTAACCCAAACTAGTGTTTTGGTGGTCGGAAAATGTTTTAGGCAAATTATCTAGCGTGTAGGAGGCGTAGAAATGGCTGTTTCTAGAACACGTGCACTTTTCGAGCAGATTCGCAGGTTTGGTCGCTTACTGTGCCCGCAATTTCTATCCGATTGTTAAAATTGTGGTGTCATTTTATAGCTGCTTTTATGTAGTTTCCGCCAAGGGTAAATATGTGGTACTTTGCATGAAAATACTAATTTTTATGACGTTTAGAAGGCATAGACTTAAATTTCCCTAAAACACGTCAATTTCCCTGGCAGATCTCTCGCTTTGATCGCTCACTGTACCCACAATTTTCACCCGATTGTCAAAATTTTGGTCTTATTTTCTAGCTGTCGGTGTATTCTTTACGATAAATATAAATTTGTAGCATTATTTACAAATACACTAATTTTTATGAGGGTTCAAATAGGAGTAAAGCGAAAAAACAAACTTTTCTGTATAAAAATCCACGTGTACAATAGAAAATTTTTTTCACTCTTTGAAATCAATACATGAGCGTAAACAAACAAACTAAAATAAAACTTATTCTTCTAAGTGGTCTAATAAGCAAGATAGTATTTTTTTGGGGGGCAGGTTTTGGGAACTTTTTCCCTTTATGGCATTCCTGTACCTACATTTCCCAACCGATTTGCAATATTTTAGTCTTAATAGATAGATCAGCGTCTGAATTTTCCAAAAAGTATAAATATGTGGTACTTTGGAAAAGTTTAAGGGTGGTTTTAGTGGTTGGAAGTGCAAAAAATCCCAATTTTCCATGTGTCACCCCCCCAAAACTTCAAATTGCTTTTTCTCCCCTTAAACGTGCGAATTCCGCGTTTTTACGATTTAATTTAAAGGCTTAACCCAAACTAGTGTTTTGGTGGTCGGAAAATGTTTTAGGCAAATTATCTAGCGTGTAGGAGGCGTAGAAATGGCTGTTTCTAGAACACGTGCACTTTTCGAGCAGATTCGCAGGTTTGGTCGCTTACTGTGCCCGCAATTTCTATCCGATTGTTAAAATTGTGGTGTCATTTTATAGCTGCTTTTATGTAGTTTCCGCCAAGGGTAAATATGTGGTACTTTGCATGAAAATACTAATTTTTATGACGTTTAGAAGGCATAGACTTAAATTTCCCTAAAACACGTCAATTTCCCTGGCAGATCTCTCGCTTTGATCGCTCACTGTACCCACAATTTTCACCCGATTGTCAAAATTTTGGTCTTATTTTCTAGCTGTCGGTGTATTCTTTACGATAAATATAAATTTGTAGCATTATTTACAAATACACTAATTTTTATGAGGGTTCAAATAGGAGTAAAGCGAAAAAACAAACTTTTCTGTATAAAAATCCACGTGTACAATAGAAAATTTTTTTCACTCTTTGAAATCAATACATGAGCGTAAACAAACAAACTAAAATAAAACTTATTCTTCTAAGTGGTCTAATAAGCAAGATAGTATTTTTTTGGGGGGCAGGTTTTGGGAACTTTTTCCCTTTATGGCATTCCTGTACCTACATTTCCCAACCGATTTGCAATATTTTAGTCTTAATAGATAGATCAGCGTCTGAATTTTCCAAAAAGTATAAATATGTGGTACTTTGGAAAAGTTTAAGGGTGGTTTTAGTGGTTGGAAGTGCAAAAAATCCCAATTTTCCATGTGTCACCCCCCCAAAACTTCAAATTGCTTTTTCTCCCCTTAAACGTGCGAATTCCGCGTTTTTACGATTTAATTTAAAGGCTTAACCCAAACTAGTGTTTTGGTGGTCGGAAAATGTTTTAGGCAAATTATCTAGCGTGTAGGAGGCGTAGAAATGGCTGTTTCTAGAACACGTGCACTTTTCGAGCAGATTCGCAGGTTTGGTCGCTTACTGTGCCCGCAATTTCTATCCGATTGTTAAAATTGTGGTGTCATTTTATAGCTGCTTTTATGTAGTTTCCGCCAAGGGTAAATATGTGGTACTTTGCATGAAAATACTAATTTTTATGACGTTTAGAAGGCATAGACTTAAATTTCCCTAAAACACGTCAATTTCCCTGGCAGATCTCTCGCTTTGATCGCTCACTGTACCCACAATTTTCACCCGATTGTCAAAATTTTGGTCTTATTTTCTAGCTGTCGGTGTATTCTTTACGATAAATATAAATTTGTAGCATTATTTACAAATACACTAATTTTTATGAGGGTTCAAATAGGAGTAAAGCGAAAAAACAAACTTTTCTGTATAAAAATCCACGTGTACAATAGAAAATTTTTTTCACTCTTTGAAATCAATACATGAGCGTAAACAAACAAACTAAAATAAAACTTATTCTTCTAAGTGGTCTAATAAGCAAGATAGTATATTTTTGGGGGGCAGGTTTTGGGAACTTTTTCCCTTTATGGCATTCCTGTACCTACATTTCCCAACCGATTTGCAATATTTTAGTCTTAATAGATAGATCAGCGTCTGAATTTTCCAAAAAGTATAAATATGTGGTACTTTGGAAAAGTTTAAGGGTGGTTTTAGTGGTTGGAAGTGCAAAAAATCCCAATTTTCCATGTGTCACCCCCCCAAAACTTCAAATTGCTTTTTCTCCCCTTAAACGTGCGAATTCCGCGTTTTTACGATTTAATTTAAAGGCTTAACCCAAACTAGTGTTTTGGTGGTCGGAAAATGTTTTAGGCAAATTATCTAGCGTGTAGGAGGCGTAGAAATGGCTGTTTCTAGAACACGTGCACTTTTCGAGCAGATTCGCAGGTTTGGTCGCTTACTGTGCCCGCAATTTCTATCCGATTGTTAAAATTGTGGTGTCATTTTATAGCTGCTTTTATGTAGTTTCCGCCAAGGGTAAATATGTGGTACTTTGCATGAAAATACTAATTTTTATGACGTTTAGAAGGCATAGACTTAAATTTCCCTAAAACACGTCAATTTCCCTGGCAGATCTCTCGCTTTGATCGCTCACTGTACCCACAATTTTCACCCGATTGTCAAAATTTTGGTCTTATTTTCTAGCTGTCGGTGTATTCTTTACGATAAATATAAATTTGTAGCATTATTTACAAATACACTAATTTTTATGAGGGTTCAAATAGGAGTAAAGCGAAAAAACAAACTTTTCTGTATAAAAATCCACGTGTACAATAGAAAATTTTTTTCACTCTTTGAAATCAATACATGAGCGTAAACATACAAATTAAAATAAAACTTATTCTTCTAAGTGGTCTAATAAGCAAGATAGTATTTTTTTGGGGGGCAGGTTTTGGGAACTTTTTCCCTTTATGGCATTCCTGTACCTACATTTCCCAACCGATTTGCAATATTTTAGTCTTAATAGATAGATCAGCGTCTGAATTTTCCAAAAAGTATAAATATGTGGTACTTTGGAAAAGTTTAAGGGTGGTTTTAGTGGTTGGAAGTGCAAAAAATCCCAATTTTCCATGTGTCACCCCCCCAAAACTTCAAATTGCTTTTTCTCCCCTTAAACGTGCGAATTCCGCGTTTTTACGATTTAATTTAAAGGCTTAACCCAAACTAGTGTTTTGGTGGTCGGAAAATGTTTTAGGCAAATTATCTAGCGTGTAGGAGGCGTAGAAATGGCTGTTTCTAGAACACGTGCACTTTTCGAGCAGATTCGCAGGTTTGGTCGCTTACTGTGCCCGCAATTTCTATCCGATTGTTAAAATTGTGGTGTCATTTTATAGCTGCTTTTATGTAGTTTCCGCCAAGGGTAAATATGTGGTACTTTGCATGAAAATACTAATTTTTATGACGTTTAGAAGGCATAGACTTAAATTTCCCTAAAACACGTCAATTTCCCTGGCAGATCTCTCGCTTTGATCGCTCACTGTACCCACAATTTTCACCCGATTGTCAAAATTTTGGTCTTATTTTCTAGCTGTCGGTGTATTCTTTACGATAAATATAAATTTGTAGCATTATTTACAAATACACTAATTTTTATGAGGGTTCAAATAGGAGTAAAGCGAAAAAACAAACTTTTCTGTATAAAAATCCACGTGTACAATAGAAAATTTTTTTCACTCTTTGAAATCAATACATGAGCGTAAACAAACAAACTAAAATAAAACTTATTCTTCTAAGTGGTCTAATAAGCAAGATAGTATTTTTTTGGGGGGCAGGTTTTGGGAACTTTTTCCCTTTATGGCATTCCTGTACCTACATTTCCCAACCGATTTGCAATATTTTAGTCTTAATAGATAGATCAGCGTCTGAATTTTCCAAAAAGTATAAATATGTGGTACTTTGGAAAAGTTTAAGGGTGGTTTTAGTGGTTGGAAGTGCAAAAAATCCCAATTTTCCATGTGTCACCCCCCCAAAACTTCAAATTGCTTTTTCTCCCCTTAAACGTGCGAATTCCGCGTTTTTACGATTTAATTTAAAGGTTTAACCCAAACTAGTGTTTTGGTGGTCGGAAAATGTTTTAGGCAAATTATCTAGCGTGTAGGAGGCGTAGAAATGGCTGTTTCTAGAACACGTGCACTTTTCGAGCAGATTCGCAGGTTTGGTCGCTTACTGTGCCCGCAATTTCTATTCGATTGTTAAAATTGTGGTGTCATTTTATAGCTGCTTTTATGTAGTTTCCGCTTAGGGTAAATATGTGGTACTTTGCATGAAAATACTAATTTTTATGACGTTTAGAAGGCATAGACTTAAATTTCCCTAAAACACGTCAATTTCCCTGGCAGATCTCTCGCTTTGATCGCTCACTGTACCCACAATTTTCACCCGATTGTCAAAATTTTGGTCTTATTTTCTAGCTGTCGGTGTATTCTTTACGATAAATATAAATTTGTAGCATTATTTACAAATACACTAATTTTTATGAGGGTTCAAATAGGAGTAAAGCGAAAAAACAAACTTTTCTGTATAAAAATCCACGTGTACAATAGAAAATTTTTTTCACTCTTTGAAATCAATACATGAGCGTAAACAAACAAACTAAAATAAAACTTATTCTTCTAAGTGGTCTAATAAGCAAGATAGTATTTTTTTGGGGGGCAGGTTTTGGGAACTTTTTCCCTTTATGGCATTCCTGTACCTACATTTCCCAACCGATTTGCAATATTTTAGTCTTAATAGATAGATCAGCGTCTGAATTTTCCAAAAAGTATAAATATGTGGTACTTTGGAAAAGTTTAAGGGTGGTTTTAGTGGTTGGAAGTGCAAAAAATCCCAATTTTCCATGTGTCACCCCCCCAAAACTTCAAATTGCTTTTTCTCCCCTTAAACGTGCGAATTCCGCGTTTTTACGATTTAATTTAAAGGCTTAACCCAAACTAGTGTTTTGGTGGTCGGAAAATGTTTTAGGCAAATTATCTAGCGTGTAGGAGGCGTAGAAATGGCTGTTTCTAGAACACGTGCACTTTTCGAGCAGATTCGCAGGTTTGGTCGCTTACTGTGCCCGCAATTTCTATCCGATTGTTAAAATTGTGGTGTCATTTTATAGCTGCTTTTATGTAGTTTCCGCCAAGGGTAAATATGTGGTACTTTGCATGAAAATACTAATTTTTATGACGTTTAGAAGGCATAGACTTAAATTTCCCTAAAACACGTCAATTTCCCTGGCAGATCTCTCGCTTTGATCGCTCACTGTACCCACAATTTTCACCCGATTGTCAAAATTTTGGTCTTATTTTCTAGCTGTCGGTGTATTCTTTACGATAAATATAAATTTGTAGCATTATTTACAAATACACTGATTTTTATGAGGGTTCAAATAGGAGTAAAGCGAAAAAACAAACTTTTCTGTATAAAAATCCACGTGTACAATAGAAAATTTTTTTCACTCTTTGAAATCAATACATGAGCGTAAACAAACAAACTAAAATAAAACTTATTCTTCTAAGTGGTCTAATAAGCAAGATAGTATTTTTTTGGGGGGCAGGTTTTGGGAACTTTTTCCCTTTATGGCATTCCTGTACCTACATTTCCCAACCGATTTGCAATATTTTAGTCTTAATAGATAGATCAGCGTCTGAATTTTCCAAAAAGTATAAATATGTGGTACTTTGGAAAAGTTTAAGGGTGGTTTTAGTGGTTGGAAGTGCAAAAAATCCCAATTTTCCATGTGTCACCCCCCCAAAACTTCAAATTGCTTTTTCTCCCCTTAAACGTGCGAATTCCGCGTTTTTACGATTTAATTTAAAGGCTTAACCCAAACTAGTGTTTTGGTGGACGGAAAATGTTTTAGGCAAATTATCTAGCGTGTAGGAGGCGTAGAAATGGCTGTTTCTAGAACACGTGCACTTTTCGAGCAGATTCGCAGGTTTGGTCGCTTACTGTGCCCGCAATTTCTATCCGATTGTTAAAATTGTGGTGTAATTTTATAGCTGCTTTTATGTAGTTTCCGCCAAGGGTAAATATGTGGTACTTTGCATGAAAATACTAATTTTTATGACGTTTAGAAGGCATAGACTTAAATTTCCCTAAAACACGTCAATTTCCCTGGCAGATCTCTCGCTTTGATCGCTCACTGTACCCACAATTTTCACCCGATTGTCAAAATTTTGGTCTTATTTTCTAGCTGTCGGTGTATTCTTTACGATAAATATAAATTTGTAGCATTATTTACAAATACACTAATTTTTATGAGGGTTCAAATAGGAGTAAAGCGAAAAAACAAACTTTTCTGTATAAAAATCCACGTGTACAATAGAAAATTTTTTTCACTCTTTGAAATCAATACATGAGCGTAAACAAACAAACTAAAATAAAACTTATTCTTCTAAGTGGTCTAATAAGCAAGATAGTATTTTTTTGGGGGGCAGGTTTTGGGAACTTTTTCCCTTTATGGCATTCCTGTACCTACATTTCCCAACCGATTTGCAATATTTTAGTCTTAATAGATAGATCAGCGTCTGAATTTTCCAAAAAGTATAAATATGTGGTACTTTGGAAAAGTTTAAGGGTGGTTTTAGTGGTTGGAAGTGCAAAAAATCCCAATTTTCCATGTGTCACCCCCCCAAAACTTCAAATTGCTTTTTCTCCCCTTAAACGTGCGAATTCCGCGTTTTTACGATTTAATTTAAAGGCTTAACCCAAACTAGTGTTTTGGTGGTCGGAAAATGTTTTAGGCAAATTATCTAGCGTGTAGGAGGCGTAGAAATGGCTGTTTCTAGAACACGTGCACTTTTCGAGCAGATTCGCAGGTTTGGTCGCTTACTGTGCCCGCAATTTCTATCCGATTGTTAAAATTGTGGTGTCATTTTATAGCTGCTTTTATGTAGTTTCCGCCAAGGGTAAATATGTGGTACTTTGCATGAAAATACTAATTTTTATGACGTTTAGAAGGCATAGACTTAAATTTCCCTAAAACACGTCAATTTCCCTGGCAGATCTCTCGCTTTGATCGCTCACTGTACCCACAATTTTCACCCGATTGTCAAAATTTTGGTCTTATTTTCTAGCTGTCGGTGTATTCTTTACGATAAATATAAATTTGTAGCATTATTTACAAATACACTAATTTTTATGAGGGTTCAAATAGGAGTAAAGCGAAAAAACAAACTTTTCTGTATAAAAATCCACGTGTACAATAGAAAATTTTTTTCACTCTTTGAAATCAATACATGAGCGTAAACAAACAAACTAAAATAAAACTTATTCTTCTAAGTGGTCTAATAAGCAAGATAGTATTTTTTTGGGGGGCAGGTTTTGGGAACTTTTTCCCTTTATGGCATTCCTGTACCTACATTTCCCAACCGATTTGCAATATTTTAGTCTTAATAGATAGATCAGCGTCTGAATTTTCCAAAAAGTATAAATATGTGGTACTTTGGAAAAGTTTAAGGGTGGTTTTAGTGGTTGGAAGTGCAAAAAATCCCAATTTTCCATGTGTCACCCCCCCAAAACTTCAAATTGCTTTTTCTCCCCTTAAACGTGCGAATTCCGCGTTTTTACGATTTAATTTAAAGGCTTAACCCAAACTAGTGTTTTGGTGGTCGGAAAATGTTTTAGGCAAATTATCTAGCGTGTAGGAGGCGTAGAAATGGCTGTTTCTAGAACACGTGCACTTTTCGAGCAGATTCGCAGGTTTGGTCGCTTACTGTGCCCGCAATTTCTATCCGATTGTTAAAATTGTGGTGTCATTTTATAGCTGCTTTTATGTAGTTTCCGCCAAGGGTAAATATGTGGTACTTTGCATGAAAATACTAATTTTTATGACGTTTAGAAGGCATAGACTTAAATTTCCCTAAAACACGTCAATTTCCCTGGCAGATCTCTCGCTTTGATCGCTCACTGTACCCACAATTTTCACCCGATTGTCAAAATTTTGGTCTTATTTTCTAGCTGTCGGTGTATTCTTTACGATAAATATAAATTTGTAGCATTATTTACAAATACACTAATTTTTATGAGGGTTCAAATAGGAGTAAAGCGAAAAAACAAACTTTTCTGTATAAAAATCCACGTGTACAATAGAAAATTTTTTTCACTCTTTGAAATCAATACATGAGCGTAAACAAACAAACTAAAATAAAACTTATTCTTCTAAGTGGTCTAATAAGCAAGATAGTATTTTTTTGGGGGGCAGGTTTTGGGAACTTTTTCCCTTTATGGCATTCCTGTACCTACATTTCCCAACCGATTTGCAATATTTTAGTCTTAATAGATAGATCAGCGTCTGAATTTTCCAAAAAGTATAAATATGTGGTACTTTGGAAAAGTTTAAGGGTGGTTTTAGTGGTTGGAAGTGCAAAAAATCCCAATTTTCCATGTGTCACCCCCCCAAAACTTCAAATTGCTTTTTCTCCCCTTAAACGTGCGAATTCCGCGTTTTTACGATTTAATTTAAAGGTTTAACCCAAACTAGTGTTTTGGTGGTCGGAAAATGTTTTAGGCAAATTATCTAGCGTGTAGGAGGCGTAGAAATGGCTGTTTCTAGAACACGTGCACTTTTCGAGCAGATTCGCAGGTTTGGTCGCTTACTGTGCCCGCAATTTCTATTCGATTGTTAAAATTGTGGTGTCATTTTATAGCTGCTTTTATGTAGTTTCCGCTTAGGGTAAATATGTGGTACTTTGCATGAAAATACTAATTTTTATGACGTTTAGAAGGCATAGACTTAAATTTCCCTAAAACACGTCAATTTCCCTGGCAGATCTCTCGCTTTGATCGCTCACTGTACCCACAATTTTCACCCGATTGTCAAAATTTTGGTCTTATTTTCTAGCTGTCGGTGTATTCTTTACGATAAATATAAATTTGTAGCATTATTTACAAATACACTAATTTTTATGAGGGTTCAAATAGGAGTAAAGCGAAAAAACAAACTTTTCTGTATAAAAATCCACGTGTACAATAGAAAATTTTTTTCACTCTTTGAAATCAATACATGAGCGTAAACAAACAAACTAAAATAAAACTTATTCTTCTAAGTGGTCTAATAAGCAAGATAGTATTTTTTTGGGGGGCAGGTTTTGGGAACTTTTTCCCTTTATGGCATTCCTGTACCTACATTTCCCAACCGATTTGCAATATTTTAGTCTTAATAGATAGATCAGCGTCTGAATTTTCCAAAAAGTATAAATATGTGGTACTTTGGAAAAGTTTAAGGGTGGTTTTAGTGGTTGGAAGTGCAAAAAATCCCAATTTTCCATGTGTCACCCCCCCAAAACTTCAAATTGCTTTTTCTCCCCTTAAACGTGCGAATTCCGCGTTTTTACGATTTAATTTAAAGGCTTAACCCAAACTAGTGTTTTGGTGGTCGGAAAATGTTTTAGGCAAATTATCTAGCGTGTAGGAGGCGTAGAAATGGCTGTTTCTAGAACACGTGCACTTTTCGAGCAGATTCGCAGGTTTGGTCGCTTACTGTGCCCGCAATTTCTATCCGATTGTTAAAATTGTGGTGTCATTTTATAGCTGCTTTTATGTAGTTTCCGCCAAGGGTAAATATGTGGTACTTTGCATGAAAATACTAATTTTTATGACGTTTAGAAGGCATAGACTTAAATTTCCCTAAAACACGTCAATTTCCCTGGCAGATCTCTCGCTTTGATCGCTCACTGTACCCACAATTTTCACCCGATTGTCAAAATTTTGGTCTTATTTTCTAGCTGTCGGTGTATTCTTTACGATAAATATAAATTTGTAGCATTATTTACAAATACACTAATTTTTATGAGGGTTCAAATAGGAGTAAAGCGAAAAAACAAACTTTTCTGTATAAAAATCCACGTGTACAATAGAAAATTTTTTTCACTCTTTGAAATCAATACATGAGCGTAAACAAACAAACTAAAATAAAACTTATTCTTCTAAGTGGTCTAATAAGCAAGATAGTATTTTTTTGGGGGGCAGGTTTTGGGAACTTTTTCCCTTTATGGCATTCCTGTACCTACATTTCCCAACCGATTTGCAATATTTTAGTCTTAATAGATAGATCAGCGTCTGAATTTTCCAAAAAGTATAAATATGTGGTACTTTGGAAAAGTTTAAGGGTGGTTTTAGTGGTTGGAAGTGCAAAAAATCCCAATTTTCCATGTGTCACCCCCCCAAAACTTCAAATTGCTTTTTCTCCCCTTAAACGTGCGAATTCCGCGTTTTTACGATTTAATTTAAAGGCTTAACCCAAACTAGTGTTTTGGTGGTCGGAAAATGTTTTAGGCAAATTATCTAGCGTGTAGGAGGCGTAGAAATGGCTGTTTCTAGAACACGTGCACTTTTCGAGCAGATTCGCAGGTTTGGTCGCTTACTGTGCCCGCAATTTCTATCCGATTGTTAAAATTGTGGTGTCATTTTATAGCTGCTTTTATGTAGTTTCCGCCAAGGGTAAATATGTGGTACTTTGCATGAAAATACTAATTTTTATGACGTTTAGAAGGCATAGACTTAAATTTCCCTAAAACACGTCAATTTCCCTGGCAGATCTCTCGCTTTGATCGCTCACTGTACCCACAATTTTCACCCGATTGTCAAAATTTTGGTCTTATTTTCTAGCTGTCGGTGTATTCTTTACGATAAATATAAATTTGTAGCATTATTTACAAATACACTAATTTTTATGAGGGTTCAAATAGGAGTAAAGCGAAAAAACAAACTTTTCTGTATAAAAATCCACGTGTACAATAGAAAATTTTTTTCACTCTTTGAAATCAATACATGAGCGTAAACAAACAAACTAAAATAAAACTTATTCTTCTAAGTGGTCTAATAAGCAAGATAGTATTTTTTTGGGGGGCAGGTTTTGGGAACTTTTTCCCTTTATGGCATTCCTGTACCTACATTTCCCAACCGATTTGCAATATTTTAGTCTTAATAGATAGATCAGCGTCTGAATTTTCCAAAAAGTATAAATATGTGGTACTTTGGAAAAGTTTAAGGGTGGTTTTAGTGGTTGGAAGTGCAAAAAATCCCAATTTTCCATGTGTCACCCCCCCAAAACTTCAAATTGCTTTTTCTCCCCTTAAACGTGCGAATTCCGCGTTTTTACGATTTAATTTAAAGGCTTAACCCAAACTAGTGTTTTGGTGGTCGGAAAATGTTTTAGGCAAATTATCTAGCGTGTAGGAGGCGTAGAAATGGCTGTTTCTAGAACACGTGCACTTTTCGAGCAGATTCGCAGGTTTGGTCGCTTACTGTGCCCGCAATTTCTATCCGATTGTTAAAATTGTGGTGTCATTTTATAGCTGCTTTTATGTAGTTTCCGCCAAGGGTAAATATGTGGTACTTTGCATGAAAATACTAATTTTTATGACGTTTAGAAGGCATAGACTTAAATTTCCCTAAAACACGTCAATTTCCCTGGCAGATCTCTCGCTTTGATCGCTCACTGTACCCACAATTTTCACCCGATTGTCAAAATTTTGGTCTTATTTTCTAGCTGTCGGTGTATTCTTTACGATAAATATAAATTTGTAGCATTATTTACAAATACACTAATTTTTATGAGGGTTCAAATAGGAGTAAAGCGAAAAAACAAACTTTTCTGTATAAAAATCCACGTGTACAATAGAAAATTTTTTTCACTCTTTGAAATCAATACATGAGCGTAAACAAACAAACTAAAATAAAACTTATTCTTCTAAGTGGTCTAATAAGCAAGATAGTATTTTTTTGGGGGGCAGGTTTTGGGAACTTTTTCCCTTTATGGCATTCCTGTACCTACATTTCCCAACCGATTTGCAATATTTTAGTCTTAATAGATAGATCAGCGTCTGAATTTTCCAAAAAGTATAAATATGTGGTACTTTGGAAAAGTTTAAGGGTGGTTTTAGTGGTTGGAAGTGCAAAAAATCCCAATTTTCCATGTGTCACCCCCCCAAAACTTCAAATTGCTTTTTCTCCCCTTAAACGTGCGAATTCCGCGTTTTTACGATTTAATTTAAAGGCTTAACCCAACTAGTGTTTTGGTGGTCGGAAAATGTTTTAGGCAAATTATCTAGCGTGTAGGAGGCGTAGAAATGGCTGTTTCTAGAACACGTGCACTTTTCGAGCAGATTCGCAGGTTTGGTCGCTTACTGTGCCCGCAATTTCTATCCGATTGTTAAAATTGTGGTGTCATTTTATAGCTGCTTTTATGTAGTTTCCGCCAAGGGTAAATATGTGGTACTTTGCATGAAAATACTAATTTTTATGACGTTTAGAAGGCATAGACTTAAATTTCCCTAAAACACGTCAATTTCCCTGGCAGATCTCTCGCTTTGATCGCTCACTGTACCCACAATTTTCACCCGATTGTCAAAATTTTGGTCTTATTTTCTAGCTGTCGGTGTATTCTTTACGATAAATATAAATTTGTAGCATTATTTACAAATACACTAATTTTTATGAGGGTTCAAATAGGAGTAAAGCGAAAAAACAAACTTTTCTGTATAAAAATCCACGTGTACAATAGAAAATTTTTTTCACTCTTTGAAATCAATACATGAGCGTAAACAAACAAACTAAAATAAAACTTATTCTTCTAAGTGGTCTAATAAGCAAGATAGTATTTTTTTGGGGGGCAGGTTTTGGGAACTTTTTCCCTTTATGGCATTCCTGTACCTACATTTCCCAACCGATTTGCAATATTTTAGTCTTAATAGATAGATCAGCGTCTGAATTTTCCAAAAAGTATAAATATGTGGTACTTTGGAAAAGTTTAAGGGTGGTTTTAGTGGTTGGAAGTGCAAAAAATCCCAATTTTCCATGTGTCACCCCCCCAAAACTTCAAATTGCTTTTTCTCCCCTTAAACGTGCGAATTCCCCTTAAACTCCCCTTAAACTTACCAAACCACTGAACGCGATGAAATTTCGGTCCTTAAAAATAAATTATTACCAGCACAAAAGAGCAAAAAAAAACATAAAACAGAACACAACTTAAATATAAACTACATACGGCCAAACTAAGATTTTTTTTAAAAAAAATCACTCAAAGCATTTTACACACGACACATATACATGAAGGACGGTTTTAGTGGTTGGAAGTGCAAAAAATCCCAATTTTCCATGTGTCACCCCCCCAAAACTTCAAATTGCTTTTTCTCCCCTTAAACGTGCGAATTCCGCGTTTTTACGATTTAATTTAAAGGCTTAACCCAAACTAGTGTTTTGGTGGTCGGAAAATGTTTTAGGCAAATTATCTAGCGTGTAGGAGGCGTAGAAATGGCTGTTTCTAGAACACGTGCACTTTTCGAGCAGATTCGCAGGTTTGGTCGCTTACTGTGCCCGCAATTTCTATCCGATTGTTAAAATTGTGGTGTCATTTTATAGCTGCTTTTATGTAGTTTCCGCCAAGGGTAAATATGTGGTACTTTGCATGAAAATACTAATTTTTATGACGTTTAGAAGGCATAGACTTAAATTTCCCTAAAACACGTCAATTTCCCTGGCAGATCTCTCGCTTTGATCGCTCACTGTACCCACAATTTTCACCCGATTGTCAAAATTTTGGTCTTATTTTCTAGCTGTCGGTGTATTCTTTACGATAAATATAAATTTGTAGCATTATTTACAAATACACTAATTTTTATGAGGGTTCAAATAGGAGTAAAGCGAAAAAACAAACTTTTCTGTATAAAAATCCACGTGTACAATAGAAAATTTTTTTCACTCTTTGAAATCAATACATGAGCGTAAACAAACAAACTAAAATAAAACTTATTCTTCTAAGTGGTCTAATAAGCAAGATAGTATTTTTTTGGGGGGCAGGTTTTGGGAACTTTTTCCCTTTATGGCATTCCTGTACCTACATTTCCCAACCGATTTGCAATATTTTAGTCTTAATAGATAGATCAGCGTCTGAATTTTCCAAAAAGTATAAATATGTGGTACTTTGGAAAAGTTTAAGGGTGGTTTTAGTGGTTGGAAGTGCAAAAAATCCCAATTTTCCATGTGTCACCCCCCCAAAACTTCAAATTGCTTTTTCTCCCCTTAAACGTGCGAATTCCGCGTTTTTACGATTTAATTTAAAGGCTCAACCCAAACTAGTGTTTTGGTGGTCGGAAAATGTTTTAGGCAAATTATCTAGCGTGTAGGAGGCGTAGAAATGGCTGTTTCTAGAACACGTGCACTTTTCGAGCAGATTCGCAGGTTTGGTCGCTTACTGTGCCCGCAATTTCTATCCGATTGTTAAAATTGTGGTGTCATTTTATAGCTGCTTTTATGTAGTTTCCGCCAAGGGTAAATATGTGGTACTTTGCATGAAAATACTAATTTTTATGACGTTTAGAAGGCATAGACTTAAATTTCCCTAAAACACGTCAATTTCCCTGGCAGATCTCTCGCTTTGATCGCTCACTGTACCCACAATTTTCACCCGATTGTCAAAATTTTGGTCTTATTTTCTAGCTGTCGGTGTATTCTTTACGATAAATATAAATTTGTAGCATTATTTACAAATACACTAATTTTTATGAGGGTTCAAATAGGAGTAAAGCGAAAAAACAAACTTTTCTGTATAAAAATCCACGTGTACAATAGAAAATTTTTTTCACTCTTTGAAATCAATACATGAGCGTAAACAAACAAACTAAAATAAAACTTATTCTTCTAAGTGGTCTAATAAGCAAGATAGTATTTTTTTGGGGGGCAGGTTTTGGGAACTTTTTCCCTTTATGGCATTCCTGTACCTACATTTCCCAACCGATTTGCAATATTTTAGTCTTAATAGATAGATCAGCGTCTGAATTTTCCAAAAAGTATAAATATGTGGTACTTTGGAAAAGTTTAAGGGTGGTTTTAGTGGTTGGAAGTGCAAAAAATCCCAATTTTCCATGTGTCACCCCCCCAAAACTTCAAATTGCTTTTTCTCCCCCTTAAACGTGCGAATTCCGCGTTTTTACGATTTAATTTAAAGGCTTAAACCAAACTAGTGTTTTGGTGGTCGGAAAATGTTTTAGGCAAATTATCTAGCGTGTAGGAGGCGTAGAAATGGCTGTTTCTAGAACACGTGCACTTTTCGAGCAGATTCGCAGGTTTGGTCGCTTACTGTGCCCGCAATTTCTATCCGATTGTTAAAATTGTGGTGTCATTTTATAGCTGCTTTTATGTAGTTTCCGCCAAGGGTAAATATGTGGTACTTTGCATGAAAATACTAATTTTTATGACGTTTAGAAGGCATAGACTTAAATTTCCCTAAAACACGTCAATTTCCCTGGCAGATCTCTCGCTTTGATCGCTCACTGTACCCACAATTTTCACCCGATTGTCAAAATTTTGGTCTTATTTTCTAGCTGTCGGTGTATTCTTTACGATAAATATAAATTTGTAGCATTATTTACAAATACACTAATTTTTATGAGGGTTCAAATAGGAGTAAAGCGAAAAAACAAACTTTTCTGTATAAAAATCCACGTGTACAATAGAAAATTTTTTTCACTCTTTGAAATCAATACATGAGCGTAAACAAACAAACTAAAATAAAACTTATTCTTCTAAGTGGTCTAATAAGCAAGATAGTATTTTTTTAGGGGGCAGGTTTTGGGAACTTTTTCCCTTTATGGCATTCCTGTACCTACATTTCCCAACCGATTTGCAATATTTTAGTCTTAATAGATAGATCAGCGTCTGAATTTTCCAAAAAGTATAAATATGTGGTACTTTGGAAAAGTTTAAGGGTGGTTTTAGTGGTTGGAAGTGCAAAAAATCCCAATTTTCCATGTGTCAACCCCCCAAAACTTCAAATTGCTTTTTCTCCCCTTAAACGTGCGAATTCCGCGTTTTTACGATTTAATTTAAAGGCTTAACCCAAACTAGTGTTTTGGTGGTCGGAAAATGTTTTAGGCAAATTATCTAGCGTGTAGGAGGCGTAGAAATGGCTGTTTCTAGAACACGTGCACTTTTTGAGCAGATTCGCAGGTTTGGTCGCTTACTGTGCCCGCAATTTCTATCCGATTGTTAAAATTGTGGTGTCATTTTATAGCTGCTTTTATGTAGTTTCCGCCAAGGGTAAATATGTGGTACTTTGCATGAAAATACTAATTTTTATGACGTTTAGAAGGCATAGACTTAAATTTCCCTAAAACACGTCAATTTCCCTGGCAGATCTCTCGCTTTGATCGCTCACTGTACCCACAATTTTCACCCGATTGTCAAAATTTTGGTCTTATTTTCTAGCTGTCGGTGTATTCTTTACGATAAATATAAATTTGTAGCATTATTTACAAATACACTAATTTTTATGAGGGTTCAAATAGGAGTAAAGCGAAAAAACAAACTTTTCTGTATAAAAATCCACGTGTACAATAGAAAATTTTTTTCACTCTTTGAAATCAATACATGAGCGTAAACAAACAAACTAAAATAAAACTTATTCTTCTAAGTGGTCTAATAAGCAAGATAGTATTTTTTTGGGGGGCAGGTTTTGGGAACTTTTTCCCTTTATGGCATTCCTGTACCTACATTTCCCAACCGATTTGCAATATTTTAGTCTTAATAGATAGATCAGCGTCTGAATTTTCCAAAAAGTATAAATATGTGGTACTTTGGAAAAGTTAAAGGGTGGTTTTAGTGGTTGGAAGTGCAAAAAATCCCAATTTTCCATGTGTCACCCCCCCAAAACTTCAAATTGCTTTTTCTCCCCTTAAACGTGCGAATTCCGCGTTTTTACGATTTAATTTAAAGGCTTAACCCAAACTAGTGTTTTGGTGGTCGGAAAATGTTTTAGGCAAATTATCTAGCGTGTAGGAGGCGTAGAAATGGCTGTTTCTAGAACACGTGCACTTTTCGAGCAGATTCGCAGGTTTGGTCGCTTACTGTGCCCGCAATTTCTATCCGATTGTTAAAATTGTGGTGTCATTTTATAGCTGCTTTTATGTAGTTTCCGCCAAGGGTAAATATGTGGTACTTTGCATGAAAATACTAATTTTTATGACGTTTAGAAGGCATAGACTTAAATTTCCCTAAAACACGTCAATTTCCCTGGCAGATCTCTCGCTTTGATCGCTCACTGTACCCACAATTTTCACCCGATTGTCAAAATTTTGGTCTTATTTTCTAGCTGTCGGTGTATTCTTTACGATAAATATAAATTTGTAGCATTATTTACAAATACACTAATTTTTATGAGGGTTCAAATAGGAGTAAAGCGAAAAAACAAACTTTTCTGTATAAAAATCCACGTGTACAATAGAAAATTTTTTTCACTCTTTGAAATCAATACATGAGCGTAAACAAACAAACTAAAATAAAACTTATTCTTCTAAGTGGTCTAATAAGCAAGATAGTATTTTTTTGGGGGGCAGGTTTTGGGAACTTTTTCCCTTTATGGCATTCCTGTACCTACATTTCCCAACCGATTTGCAATATTTTAGTCTTAATAGATAGATCAGCGTCTGAATTTTCCAAAAAGTATAAATATATGGTACTTTGGAAAAGTTTAAGGGTGGTTTTAGTGGTTGGAAGTGCAAAAAATCCCAATTTTCCATGTGTCACCCCCCCCAAAACTTCAAATTGCTTTTTCTCCCCTTAAACGTGCGAATTCCGCGTTTTTACGATTTAATTTAAAGGCTTAACCCAAACTAGTGTTTTGGTGGTCGGAAAATGTTTTAGGCAAATTATCTAGCGTGTAGGAGGCGTAGAAATGGCTGTTTCTAGAACACGTGCACTTTTCGAGCAGATTCGCAGGTTTGGTCGCTTACTGTGCCCGCAATTTCTATCCGATTGTTAAAATTGTGGTGTCATTTTATAGCTGCTTTTATGTAGTTTCTGCCAAGGGTAAATATGTGGTACTTTGCATGAAAATACTAATTTTTATGACGTTTAGAAGGCATAGACTTAAATTTCCCTAAAACACGTCAATTTCCCTGGCAGATCTCTCGCTTTGATCGCTCACTGTACCCACAATTTTCACCCGATTGTCAAAATTTTGGTCTTATTTTCTAGCTGTCGGTGTATTCTTTACGATAAATATAAATTTGTAGCATTATTTACAAATACACTAATTTTTATGAGGGTTCAAATAGGAGTAAAGCGAAAAAACAAACTTTTCTGTATAAAAATCCACGTGTACAATAGAAAATTTTTTTCACTCTTTGAAATCAATACATGAGCGTAAACAAACAAACTAAAATAAAACTTATTCTTCTAAGTGGTCTAATAAGCAAGATAGTATTTTTTTGGGGGGCAGGTTTTGGGAACTTTTTCCCTTTATGGCATTCCTGTACCTACATTTCCCAACCGATTTGCAATATTTTAGTCTTAATAGATAGATCAGCGTCTGAATTTTCCAAAAAGTATAAATATGTGGTACTTTGGAAAAGTTTAAGGGTGGTTTTAGTGGTTGGAAGTGCAAAAAATCCCAATTTTCCATGTCACCCCCCCAAAACTTCAAATTGCTTTTTCTCCCCTTAAACGTGCGAATTCCGCGTTTTTACGATTTAATTTAAAGGCTCAACCCAAACTAGTGTTTTGGTGGTCGGAAAATGTTTTAGGCAAATTATCTAGCGTGTAGGAGGCGTAGAAATGGCTGTTTCTAGAACACGTGCACTTTTCGAGCAGATTCGCAGGTTTGGTCGCTTACTGTGCCCGCAATTTCTATCCGATTGTTAAAATTGTGGTGTCATTTTATAGCTGCTTTTATGTAGTTTCCGCCAAGGGTAAATATGTGGTACTTTGCATGAAAATACTAATTTTTATGACGTTTAGAAGGCATAGACTTAAATTTCCCTAAAACACGTCAATTTCCCTGGCAGATCTCTCGCTTTGATCGCTCACTGTACCCACAATTTTCACCCGATTGTCAAAATTTTGGTCTTATTTTCTAGCTGTCGGTGTATTCTTTACGATAAATATAAATTTGTAGCATTATTTACAAATACACTAATTTTTATGAGGGTTCAAATAGGAGTAAAGCGAAAAAACAAACTTTTCTGTATAAAAATCCACGTGTACAATAGAAAATTTTTTTCACTCTTTGAAATCAATACATGAGCGTAAACAAACAAACTAAAATAAAACTTATTCTTCTAAGTGGTCTAATAAGCAAGATAGTATTTTTTTGGGGGGCAGGTTTTGGGAACTTTTTCCCTTTATGGCATTCCTGTACCTACATTTCCCAACCGATTTGCAATATTTTAGTCTTAATAGATAGATCAGCGTCTGAATTTTCCAAAAAGTATAAATATGTGGTACTTTGGAAAAGTTTAAGGGTGGTTTTAGTGGTTGGAAGTGCAAAAAATCCCAATTTTCCATGTGTCACCCCCCCAAAACTTCAAATTGCTTTTTCTCCCCTTAAACGTGCGAATTCCGCGTTTTTACGATTTAATTTAAAGGCTTAACCCAAACTAGTGTTTTGGTGGTCGGAAAATGTTTTAGGCAAATTATCTAGCGTGTAGGAGGCGTAGAAATGGCTGTTTCTAGAACACGTGCACTTTTCGAGCAGATTCGCAGGTTTGGTCGCTTACTGTGCCCGCAATTTCTATCCGGTTGTTAAAATTGTGGTGTCATTTTATAGCTGCTTTTATGTAGTTTCCGCCAAGGGTAAATATGTGGTACTTTGCATGAAAATACTAATTTTTATGACGTTTAGAAGGCATAGACTTAAATTTCCCTAAAACACGTCAATTTCCCTGGCAGATCTCTCGCTTTGATCGCTCACTGTACCCACAATTTTCACCCGATTGTCAAAATTTTGGTCTTATTTTCTAGCTGTCGGTGTATTCTTTACGATAAATATAAATTTGTAGCATTATTTACAAATACACTAATTTTTATGAGGGTTCAAATAGGAGTAAAGCGAAAAAACAAACTTTTCTGTATAAAAATCCACGTGTACAATAGAAAATTTTTTTCACTCTTTGAAATCAATACATGAGCGTAAACAAACAAACTAAAATAAAACTTATTCTTCTAAGTGGTCTAATAAGCAAGATAGTATTTTTTTGGGGGGCAGGTTTTGGGAACTTTTTCCCTTTATGGCATTCCTGTACCTACATTTCCCAACCGATTTGCAATATTTTAGTCTTAATAGATAGATCAGCGTCTGAATTTTCCAAAAAGTATAAATATGTGGTACTTTGGAAAAGTTTAAGGGTGGTTTTAGTGGTTGGAAGTGCAAAAAATCCCAATTTTCCATGTGTCACCCCCCCAAAACTTCAAATTGCTTTTTCTCCCCTTAAACGTGCGAATTCCGCGTTTTTACGATTTAATTTAAAGGCTTAACCCAAACTAGTGTTTTGGTGGTCGGAAAATGTTTTAGGCAAATTATCTAGCGTGTAGGAGGCGTAGAAATGGCTGTTTCTAGAACACGTGCACTTTTCGAGCAGATTCGCAGGTTTGGTCGCTTACTGTGCCCGCAATTTCTATCCGATTGTTAAAATTGTGGTGTCATTTTATAGCTGCTTTTATGTAGTTTCCGCCAAGGGTAAATATGTGGTACTTTGCATGAAAATACTAATTTTTATGACGTTTAGAAGGCATAGACTTAAATTTCCCTAAAACACGTCAATTTCCCTGGCAGATCTCTCGCTTTGATCGCTCACTGTACCCACAATTTTCACCCGATTGTCAAAATTTTGGTCTTATTTTCTAGCTGTCGGTGTATTCTTTACGATAAATATAAATTTGTAGCATTATTTACAAATACACTAATTTTTATGAGGGTTCAAATAGGAGTAAAGCGAAAAAACAAACTTTTCTGTATAAAAATCCACGTGTACAATAGAAAATTTTTTTCACTCTTTGAAATCAATACATGAGCGTAAACAAACAAACTAAAATAAAACTTATTCTTCTAAGTGGTCTAATAAGCAAGATAGTATTTTTTTGGGGGGCAGGTTTTGGGAACTTTTTCCCTTTATGGCATTCCTGTACCTACATTTCCCAACCGATTTGCAATATTTTAGTCTTAATAGATAGATCAGCGTCTGAATTTTCCAAAAAGTATAAATATGTGGTACTTTGGAAAAGTTTAAGGGTGGTTTTAGTGGTTGGAAGTGCAAAAAATCCCAATTTTCCATGTGTCACCCCCCCAAAACTTCAAATTGCTTTTTCTCCCCTTAAACGTGCGAATTCCGCGTTTTTACGATTTAATTTAAAGGCTTAACCCAAACTAGTGTTTTGGTGGTCGGAAAATGTTTTAGGCAAATTATCTAGCGTGTAGGAGGCGTAGAAATGGCTGTTTCTAGAACACGTGCACTTTTCGAGCAGATTCGCAGGTTTGGTCGCTTACTGTGCCCGCAATTTCTATCCGATTGTTAAAATTGTGGTGTCATTTTATAGCTGCTTTTATGTAGTTTCCGCCAAGGGTAAATATGTGGTACTTTGCATGAAAATACTAATTTTTATGACGTTTAGAAGGCATAGACTTAAATTTCCCTAAAACACGTCAATTTCCCTGGCAGATCTCTCGCTTTGATCGCTCACTGTACCCACAATTTTCACCCGATTGTCAAAATTTTGGTCTTATTTTCTAGCTGTCGGTGTATTCTTTACGATAAATATAAATTTGTAGCATTATTTACAAATACACTAATTTTTATGAGGGTTCAAATAGGAGTAAAGCGAAAAAACAAACTTTTCTGTATAAAAATCCACGTGTACAATAGAAAATTTTTTTCACTCTTTGAAATCAATACATGAGCGTAAACAAACAAACTAAAATAAAACTTATTCTTCTAAGTGGTCTAATAAGCAAGATAGTATTTTTTTGGGGGGGCAGGTTTTGGGAACTTTTTCCCTTTATGGCATTCCTGTACCTACATTTCCCAACCGATTTGCAATATTTTAGTCTTAATAGATAGATCAGCGTCTGAATTTTCCAAAAAGTATAAATATGTGGTACTTTGGAAAAGTTTAAGGGTGGTTTTAGTGGTTGGAAGTGCAAAAAATCCCAATTTTCCATGTGTCACCCCCCCAAAACTTCAAATTGCTTTTTCTCCCCTTAGACGTGCGAATTCCGCGTTTTTACGATTTAATTTAAAGGCTTAACCCAAACTAGTGTTTTGGTGGTCGGAAAATGTTTTAGGCAAATTATCTAGCGTGTAGGAGGCGTAGAAATGGCTGTTTCTAGAACACGTGCACTTTTCGAGCAGATTCGCAGGTTTGGTCGCTTACTGTGCCCGCAATTTCTATCCGATTGTTAAAATTGTGGTGTCATTTTATAGCTGCTTTTATGTAGTTTCCGCCAAGGGTAAATATGTGGTACTTTGCATGAAAATACTAATTTTTATGACGTTTAGAAGGCATAGACTTAAATTTCCCTAAAACACGTCAATTTCCCTGGCAGATCTCTCGCTTTGATCGCTCACTGTACCCACAATTTTCACCCGATTGTCAAAATTTTGGTCTTATTTTCTAGCTGTCGGTGTATTCTTTACGATAAATATAAATTTGTAGCATTATTTACAAATACACTAATTTTTATGAGGGTTCAAATAGGAGTAAAGCGAAAAAACAAACTTTTCTGTATAAAAATCCACGTGTACAATAGAAAATTTTTTTCACTCTTTGAAATCAATACATGAGCGTAAACAAACAAACTAAAATAAAACTTATTCTTCTAAGTGGTCTAATAAGCAAGATAGTATTTTTTTGGGGGGCAGGTTTTGGGAACTTTTTCCCTTTATGGCATTCCTGTACCTACATTTCCCAACCGATTTGCAATATTTTAGTCTTAATAGATAGATCAGCGACTGAATTTTCCAAAAAGTATAAATATGTGGTACTTTGGAAAAGTTTAAGGGTGGTTTTAGTGGTTGGAAGTGCAAAAAATCCCAATTTTCCATGTGTCACCCCCCCAAAACTTCAAATTGCTTTTTCTCCCCTTAAACGTGCGAATTCCGCGTTTTTACGATTTAATTTAAAGGCTTAACCCAAACTAGTGTTTTGGTGGTCGGAAAATGTTTTAGGCAAATTATCTAGCGTGTAGGAGGCGTAGAAATGGCTGTTTCTAGAACACGTGCACTTTTCGAGCAGATTCGCAGGTTTGGTCGCTTACTGTGCCCGCAATTTCTATCCGATTGTTAAAATTGTGGTGTCATTTTATAGCTGCTTTTATGTAGTTTCCGCCAAGGGTAAATATGTGGTACTTTGCATGAAAATACTAATTTTTATGACGTTTAGAAGGCATAGACTTAAATTTCCCTAAAACACGTCAATTTCTCTCGCTTTGATCGCTCACTGTACCCACAATTTTCACCCGATTTGTCAAAATTTTGGTCTTATTTTCTAGCTGTCGGTGTATTCTTTACGATAAATATAAATTTGTAGCATTATTTACAAATACACTATTTTTATGAGGGTTCAAATAGGAGTAAAGCGGAAAAAACAAACTTTTCTGTATAAAAATCCACGTGTACAATAGAAAATTTTTTTCACTCTTTGAAATCAATACATGAGCGTAAACAAACAAACTAAAATAAAAACTTATTCTTCTA
>CAXAJY010000171.1:5000-25000 GCA_963969285.1 Odontomyia ornata
TAATTTCACTATTTAACAACTCGTCTATAAATTTTCACTTCAACTGTCTATCACTTCAATATCGCTTTAAATTCGCACTCCTCACTATCGCAGTTTTACTATATTGGTTGTAATGAATCCCCTCATTCATTCAGCTCGTTTTTATATAGGGTCTCTAGTCATTCAATCCATTTCTCGTACATTGGCGAACTACCTGGAATATTCGAGCAGCTTAATCAATGGAGCAGTGACGTGTCGCGGCCAAGAATTTTAAATGTTCCGGGAAAGTGAAAACGCAATGTCTTTGAATTTAAGTTATAAGAGTTTATTTAATTACAAAGATAAATGCACAATCACTTATTTAACTATTTCACAATTTTAATTTTGACTATTAAAAGTCTGACATTTGCCCATAAATTTCTTATCGCAATTGTCTTCTAAAATCACTTCACTATTACTCGATCAATATCGCTTTCCACACACTATCACTGTTTTTACTATAGCGGTTGAATGAATGATCTCCCCATTCATTCAGCTCGCTTTATATTTAGGGTCTCCATCCGTTCAATGCATTTCTCGTACATTGGCGAATGTTCTGGCGAGAGGTATCTGGTATATTCGAGCAGATGAATGAAGCAGTGACTCACTTCCAAATCTTGATCATGCTTGGTGGGTTCTCGTGGTTTCGAGTAAATTCATTTTGTTGATGTTCTTAATGGTTGTGAAAACAATTGCGACAGTAGCTCGCAGAATTGTTTGTACATGTAACACTGCCCCCACCTCAGTTCTTTTCGCCCCGAAAAGATGTGTCGCCATTTGTAGTCAATTCTCCCTGGGTGTAATATGGGGCAAGACGGTCCAGATGCACGGTTTTCATTTTGGCTCTCGGCTTACGGTGTTCCTGTATGCGATATACGACGTCGTTGATTCGCTTTGTAACCCAGTATGGTCCCGCCCAATTATGTTGCAACTTTGGAGACCTACCCTTTCGTCGTCCACACACCAAGTCATCTTGCTGGAAGCCAGTAGAATTTTCCTTTAGATCATACCTGGTCTTCATGCGGTCAGTAGCCGATTCGAGGTGTTTTCGCACTGTCCGATGTATCTGGTTCAACCGTTGTCTTAGCTCACTTGCGTACTCCGAGATCGTTTGGGGTTTCTCAGGGGATGTTCCGAACTTTATATCAGCTGGCAGACGAATAGTCTTTCCAAAAATGACTTTAGCTGGGGCTTGGCCCGTCGATGCATATTCGGCAGCTCTGTATGCCATCAAAAATAGTGGAATGTGTCGGTCCCAGTCCCTTTGGTTCTCGTCAACCATCTTGGCCAGATGTTTATTTAGCGTGCCGTTGAAACGTTCGACCATTCCATCGGATTGGGGATGCTGTGGTGTTGTCCTCGTTTTCCGTATTCCCAGCAGCTCGCAAATTTCGCTAAAAACTAGTGATGCGAAGTTTCGACCTTGATCTGAATGTAGTTCACAAGGTACGCCGTACCTACTGACCCAATTTAACACTAGATGTCCGGATACAGTAGTTGCTTCCTGGTTGGGAATGGGGTAGACCTCGGGCCACTTGCTGAAATAATCAGCCACAACTAGCGAGTATCGATTTCCCCATTCGGATTCAGGAAAGGGCCCTGCGATGCCAACAGCAATCCTTTCAAATGGCACGCCCACGTTATAGGTTTGCATTTGTCCTCTCAGTCGTCGCTTTGGACCTTTGACGGAAGAGCGAATCGTGCACCGACGGCACCAATCCTCTATGTCTTCTCGAGCGTGGAGCCAGTAAAACCTTTCCCGCAAATTCGCTAAGGTCTTATTAACACCAAGGTGGCCTCCCGAGGATCCTTCATGCATTTCCTTAACCACATCGTGAATTCGGGTTTTGGGAAGCATAGTTTGCATCCTATAGGAGCTGGCATCCACCGTTTCCCATTTTCGCTTGAGTACGCCACCCTCCACCTACAGGGAGTTCCATTGTGCCCAATAACTTTTCAGGTTGGCGCCGTGCATCGAAACGTCCTTCCACTCAGATTGCTCAGTTGTCTCCTTCCATACGAGCAATGGTCCGATGTCTTCATCGGCTAACTGGGCACTTCGAATCTCCTCCGGTGACCAACCTTCATCGGGTTCGGCCGTTATCAATCGCAGATCAACGGGCGGTTCCTTTTGCTCGATCCTTTGGCGATGCTTGCGATTAACTGGACATGGACGACGAGATAGTGCGTTGTATTTACATGAACTCCGCCCTTCCGATGAACAATTTCGTAGTCGTATGACTGCAATCTTTCGATACATCTCGCAACTTGCCCCTCGGGGATTTTGAAGTTGAACAGCTCGGTCTGTTCGAAGAACAAATTTCTGGCCATATAGGTACTTGTGAAACTGCTTGGTGGCCTCTATTATAGGCAATAGCTCCTTCCTGGTCACGCAGTAGTTCCTCTCACTTTTTGAGAGAACTCGACTGTAATACGAGAGGACTCTTTCTTCGCCATTGATCTGCTGGGAGAGTACAGCTCCAATACCGCCGTTGCTTGCATCAGTGTCAACTACAAACATTTTTCCGGGTTTCGGATACGCCAGCACGGGTGATTCACACAGCTTTTCCTTCAGGGTCTCAAAGGCTGTCTGGCATTGTTCGTTCCAGACATACGGACGATTTTTCTCGGTTAGCTGATGGAGACACTTAGCTATTTTGGCAAAGTCTTTGACGAATCTTCGATAGTAGGTTGCCAGACCCAGGAAACTTCGTAGTTGGCGCTTGTTGTTTGGTGTTGGCCAAGTTTTCGCGGCTTCAATCTTCTCAGGGTCTGTTTTGACCCCTTCTGCTGATACGACGTGTCCCAGGTATTTTACTTCAGCTGCGAAAAGGGTACACTTATCGGGACTAAGTTTCAAATTTGCCAGTCGCAGTCGGGAGAAAAGCTCTTCTAAGTTCCGCACATGCTCTTCGAACGTTCTCCCGATGACGATGATGTCATCTAGGTACACCAAGCAGGTTTTCCAGGTTAGACCACGTAGCACGTATTCCATCAAGCGTTCGAAAGTGGCTGGAGCATTGCAAAGCCCAAACGGCATCACCACAAATTGCCACAATCCGGTCCCAACTGAAAATGCGGTCTTCTCTCGGTCCTTCTTGTCGATTTCTACCTGCCAGTAGCCACTCTTGAGATCGAGTGTAGAAAACCATTTTGCGTCGGCTAAAGTGTCCATGATGTCATCGATGCGTGGGAGCGGGTAACTATCTTTCTTAGTGACGTCGTTAAGCTGCCTATAGTCGACACAAAAACGAGTGCTACCATCCTTTTTCTTTACTAGAACTACAGGCGCGGCCCATGGACTGACAGAAGGTTCAATAACGCCTTGTTTTTCCATGTCCGAGATCAGCGCGCTCACTTCTCCTTGTTTGGCTATAGGGAGGCGTCTGGGTGCTTGTCGAATCGGCTTGGCTCCCTGTGTATCTATGACGTGAGTTACCAGGCTCGTTCGGCCTTGGTCATCCGGGCTTGTTGAGACTACTGAGCTCCGCTTTTATTTCGGTTGACAGTTTTTCCAGCTTCTGTGCGATGCCTGCCTTGATTTCGAACGCTTGTTGGTCTAGCTTCGCTGATTGTTCATTTAGCTTCGCAGTTAAATTGGATGACTGTTGTCGCTGCTCTTGCTGCATCAGCATCAACATTTGCATCAGCGTATTTTCTGGTTCCCTTGGTTTTGGTGTTTCAGCCTCACCACCTTCTGCGCCTCTTTCTGCAGCTGAGAGCTCATCCGAATCCAGATTCACGCCTTCCGACTCGATCGCATCACGCAAGCGTGCAATCAGTATAGCCTTTGTACCTTGTGTAGCCAGATTTCGTTGTTCCAACTCCTCTTTGAGCTCCGATATGCTCAATTGATTAATTTTCAGATGTAAATTTCCTGGCATTTTTATTGTTTCGGCTATTTTTCCACGTTAACTTTCACAATTGTGCACTTTAAAATTGTTTAAACGTTTTCACTTCCAAAATTTTAATCTCACTTCTCGACACCACTGTCGCGTGTTATTGGTTCGCGGCCAATAATTTTAATGTTCCGGGAAAGTGAAAACGCAATGTCTTTTAATTTAAGTTAAAAGAATTTATTTAATTACAAAAATGCACAATAAACAATTTAACAATTTAACACTTTCACTAATTTTAATTTTCACTATGAAAAACAATCTAACACTTGTCCATAAATTTATTATCGCAATTGTCTTCTAAACCACTTCGCACTCAAACAATCAATCGTCTTTACTTCGCGTTCCACTATATCGCAGTTTTCTATCGCGGTTGTAATGAATGAATCCCCCATTCATTCAGCTCGCCTTTATATAGGGTCTCTACCTATTCACCCATTTCTCGTACATTATCGAATGTTCTACCGAGAGGTACCTGGTAGATTCGAGCAAATTAATGAATGGAGTGACGTCACTTGCAGATGTTGATCATGCTTGTTGGGTTCTCGTGGGCTCGAGTAAATTCATTTGTTGACGTTGATTATGAAAACAATTGCGACAGCAGCTCGCAGAATTAGTTGTACATGTAATTATTTGTACATGTAATTATTTGTACATGTAACAATATATATATATATATATATATATATATATATATATATATATATATATATATATATATATGTATATACATACATATATATATATATATATAGATATATATATATACATATATATATATATATATATATATGTATATACATATATAGATGGGTATATTTAATATATATATATATATATATATATATATATATATATATATATATATATATATATATATATATATATATATTGTTACATGTACAAATAATTACATGTATAAATAATTCTGCGAGCTGCTGTCGCAATTATTTTCATAATCATTAAGAACGTCAACAAATGAATTTACTCGAACCCACGAGAACCCAACAAGCATGATCAACATCTGCAAGTGACGTCACTCCATTCATCAATTTGCTCGAATCTACCAGGTACCTCTCGGTAGAACATTCGCCAACGTACGAGAAATGGGTGAATAGGTAGAGACCCTATATAAAGGCGAGCTGAATGAATGGGGGCATTCATTCATTACAACCGCGATAGAAAACTGCGATATAGTGGAACGCGAAGTAAAGACGATTGATTGTTTGAGTGCGAAGTGATTTTAAGTGGACAGTTGAATGACAAATTTATAGACTTAGTGAAAATTAAAATTGTGAAATACTAAAATAAGTAATTGTGCATTTTTGTGATTGATCAAATAAACTCTTTTAAGTTAATTTAAAAGACATTGCGTTTTCACTTCCCCGGAACATTAAAATTATTGGCCGCGAACCGAAAACACGCGACAATGGTGTCAAGAAGTGCGAAAGAATAATTTTGAAAGTGAATATTTGAACATTTTTACAGTGCACAATTGGAAAATTTAAAGAAACATTAAAAATGCCACGAAGCTTAAACTTAAAAATTAATGAATTGACCATGTCGGAGCTTAAGGAAGAGTTGGAACAGCGAAACCTGGCTACGCAAGGTACAAAGGCCACACTGATTGCACGCTTGCGTGACGCAATTGAATCGGAAGGCGCGTATCTGGATTCGGGTGAGCCCTCAGATGCAGAAAAAGGCGCAGAAGGTGGTGAAGCAGAAACAAAAAAAACAAAGGAACCAGAAAATGCGCTGATGCAAATGTTAATGCTGATGCAGCAAGAGCAGCGACAACAGTCATCCAATTTAACTGCGAAGCTCAATGAACAATCATCCAATTTAACTGCGAAGCTCAATGAACAGTCGTCCAATTTAACCACGAAGCTAGATGAGCGATCAGCGAAGTTAAATGAACAAACAACGAAGCTAAATGAACAATCAGCGAAGCTAGACCAACCAGGAATCGAAATCAAAGCAGACATCACACAGAAGCTGGAGAAACAGTCAACCGAAATAAAAGCGGAGCTCGGTAGTCTCAACAAACAAATTAAAGAGGGCGAGGAAAAGGTAAACCAGGTCGAGGAAAAGGTCAGCCAGGTCGAGGAGAGAATCAACAATGAGATGGAAAACATGAAAAAGGAATTCGAAGCAGCAAAGGCAGTAGTAACCACCTCACCAGCCCCAATTATAACTGCAGCGCAAAGCTCATCTAGAAATGTGCAAGCACCAATATTCGATGGGCAAACGGTCTGGATTATTTACAAAACCCAATTCGAAGCAGCCGCTCGCATAAATCACTGGAATGAGCAGGAACGAGCAACTGCATTGATTCTTGCTCTAAGAGGCCCAGCTGCCGAACTGTTGCAGACGATCCCCGTTGAATTGCACTCAAACTCGAATGCTATAATGAATGCGCTGGACATGCGTTATGGAGATGATCATCTAAAGCAGATTTATCGGTCACAGCTAAGGCATCGGGTGCAGAAGTCTGGTGAAACCCTACAGCAGCTAGCCCAAGACATTGAGCGACTAGCACTTTTGGCTTACCCGGCCTACGACCCAGAACATCGAGATGATGCAGCGACAGAAGCATTCATCAGCGCACTAAAGGACCCGGAATTGCAACAAGCCGTGCGTTTAGCCCAAAAGCAAACGGTTAAAGACGCATTGGCTTACAGTCTGAACTTTGAGGCAGCGAAAAATGTGACTCGTACCACTGCCCGGGTTCGTGAGGTAGTGGCAGACGAGTGCAGGTGTGAACGCGTGGAAATTGAGCGAGACCCGCACGTAAATGGTGCGCCTAGATGCTGGAATTGCGGAGAGAAGCCCTTCAAACAGAGGGGTCGGGAAACGTGTAAGAGCCAACTTCGTGGGGCAGAGGTTGACTAGGAGGATCGACGTCCCCAGCACCACCATCATCGTGTCAAGACTACATTGTGGAGAAGCGGACTTATGCCTTCCGGGTCAAATTGACGGAGGAGAACACTGCACCATAACAATCGACACTGGTGCAACCCGATCGATTATCCGACCAGACCTAGTTAGACAGCAACAACTTCACAAGGGCAGAATTTTCTCACTACGGACAGCTACGGGAGAAACTGCACCTGTTCATGGAGAGGTCAACCTCCAGATACAGTTGGGAGACCTTGTGTTCCGACATAATTTTCTGGTCGCAAACATTATGGATGACTGCATTCTCGGAATGGATTTTCTGCGACCACATGGAATCACGTTGGACTTGGGCAAACGTGTATTGAAATGGCAGAATGTCGAAGTACTGATGGAGGATCCCAACGTCCAAATCTCCAAGATGAATGTGGTGGTATGTACTGACACTGATGTACCGAATTCTTCCGAAAGCATTGTATAGGCCAAGCTTGATGGTGATTCTGGAGACCACCGATCTTATCTGATAGAGCCAACGAAGACATCCGCATTGCGCAGTCTGATTGTAGGACGAAGCCTTGTAAGATCTTTAAGGAACGGATATGTGCCGGTTAGAGTCCTTAACACCGCAGATTCAACCACGAGCATCAAAGCGGGAGAAGTCATCGGCAGCTGCCAGCCTGTTTCCACCATCACCTCTTTGGAAGCTACTCACAACCATCATTGGAAAAGGAGGCAAGACACAGACAAAGCCCGGGAATCCACGTCTGCAATATTGAAGCAAGTCAAATTGCCGGTGCAGCTATTCAAACGAGCCTCTGATCTGGTCACCAAGTACAGTGACATCTTCTCAACAAGCCCGGATGACCAAGGCCGAACGAGTATGGTAACTCACGTCATAGATACACAGGGAGCCAAGCCGATTCGACAAGCACCAAGACGTCTCCCTATAGCCAAACAAGGAGAAGTGGGCGCGCTGATCTCGGACATGGAAAAACAAGGCATTATTGAACCTTCTGTAAGTCCATGGGCCGCGCCTGTAGTTCTAGTAAAGAAAAAGGATGGTAGCACTCGCTTTTGTGTCGACTATAGGCAGCTCAACGACGTCACTAAGAAAGATAGTTACCCGCTCCCACGCATCGATGACATCATGGACACTTTAGCCGACGCAAAATGGTTTTCTACACTCGATCTCAAGAGTGGCTACTGGCAGGTAGAAATCGACAAGAAGGACCGAGAGAAGACCGCATTTTCAGTTGGGACCGGACTGTGGCAATTTGTGGTGATGCCGTTTGGGCTTTGCAGTGCTCCAGCCACTTTCGAACGCTTGATGGAATACGTGCTACGTGGTCTAACCTGGAAAACCTGCTTGGTGTACCTAGATGACATCATCGTCATCGGGAGAACGTTCGAAGAGCATGTGCGGAACTTAGAAGAGCTTTTCTCCCGACTGCGACTGGCAAATTTGAAACTTAGTCCCGATAAGTGTACCCTTTTCGCAGCTGAAGTAAAATACCTGGGACACGTCGTATCAGCTGAAGGGGTCAAAACAGACCCTGAGAAGATTGAAGCCGTGAAAAGCTGGCCAACACCAAACAACAAGCGCCAACTACGAAGTTTCCTGGGTCTGGCAACCTACTATCGAAGATTCGTCAAAGACTTTGCCAAAATAGCTGTGTGAATCACCCGTGCTGGCGTATCCGAAACCCGGAAAAATGTTTGTAGTTGACACCGATGCAAGCAACGGCGGTATTGGAGCTGTACTCTCCCAGCAGATCGATGGCGAAGAAAGAGTCCTCTCTTATTACAGTCGGGTTATTTCAAAAACTGAGAGGAACTACTGCGTGACCAGGAAGGAGCTATTGGCTATAATAGAGGCCACCAAGCAGTTCCACAAGTACCTATATGGCCAGAAATTTATTCTTCGAACGGACCATGCATCGTTGAGATGGCTACTTAACTTCAAAAACCCCGAGGGACAAGTTGCGAGATGGATCGAAAGATTGCAGTCATACGACTACGAAATTGTTCATCGAAAGGGCGGAGTTCATAGAAATGCTGACGCCCTATCTCGTCGCCCATGTCCAGCTAACTGCAAGCATTGCCGACGGATTGAGGAAAAGGAACCGCCCGTTGATCTGCGACTGATAACGGCCGAATTCGATGAAGGTTGGTCATCGGAGGAGATTCGAAATGCCCAGCTAGCCGATGAAGACATCGGACCATTGCTCGTATGGAAGGAGACGACTGGGCGACCTGAGTGGAAAGACGTTTCAACGCATGGCGCAACCCTGAAAAGCTATTGGGCACAATGGAACTCCCTTCAGGTGGAGGGTGGCGTACTCAAACGAAGATGGGAAACGGTGGATGCCAGCTCCTATAGGATGCAAACTTTACTACCCAAAAGCCGAATCCACGATGTGGTTAAGGAAATGCATGAAGGATCCTCGGGAGGCCACCTTGGTGTTAACAAGACCTTAGCGAAATTGCGGGAAAGGTTCTACTGGCTCCACGCTCGAGAAGACGTAGGGGACTGGTGTCGTCGATGCACAATTTGCGCTTCCGTCAAAGGTCCAAAGCGACGCAAAGCTATAACAACGGTACACCGTTTGAAAGGATAACTGTTGACATCGCAGGACCCTTTCCTGAATCTGAATGGGGAAATCGATACACGCTGGTTGTAGCCAATTATTTCAGCAAGTGGCCCGAGGTCTACCCCATTCCCAACTAGGAAGCAACTACTGTAGCCGAACAGCTAGTGTTAAATTGGGTCAGTAAGTACGGCGTTCCTTGTGAACTACATTCAGATCAAGGCCGAAACTTCGAGTCACTAGTTTTTAGCGAGATGTGCGAGCTGCTGGGAATATGGAAAACGAGGACAACACCGCTGCATCCCCAATCCGATGGAATGGTCGAACGTTCAACGGCACGCTAAATAAACATCTGGCCAAGATGGTTGACGAGAACCAAAGGGACTGGGACCGACATATCCCATTATTCTTGTTGGCGTACAAATTTGCCGAACATGCATCGACGGGCCAAGCCCCAGCCAAAGTCATTTTTAGAAAGACTATTCGTCTGCCAGCTGATATAAAGTTCGGAACACCCCCTGAGAAACCCCAAACCATCTCGGTGTACGCAAGTGAGCTAAGGCAACGGTTGAACCAGATACATCGGACAGTGCGTAAACACCTCGAATCGGCTACTGACCGCATGAAGACCATGTATGATCTGAAGGCAAATTCTACTGGCTTCCAGCAAGATGACTTGGTGTGGTTATATAACCTGCAACGGCGAAAGGGTAGGTCTCCAAAGTTGCAACATAATTGGGAGGGACCATACCATATTGCAAAGCGAATCAACGACGTCGTATACCGAATACAGGAACATCGTTAGCTAAGAGCCAAAATGGAAATCGTGCACCTGGACCCTCTTGCCCCATATTACATCTAGGGAGAATTGACTACAACTGGCGACATATCTCTTCGGGGCGAATACTATAGAACATCTGTCCCGGCAATGAATAGAAAAGGGCATAGGGTAGGGACAAGTATTTCCAGGTATATAAGTATTGAGAAATTTACGCGTTTTAAAGAAAAGATATATAATGTCGTGTTAACTTAAAATAAAACTAAAATATATAATCCAGAATTAATAATATTTTATACTTAAATAGTTAAATATGAATAATTATATATAAATAATCAAGTTACTTACTTTAATTAAATATAAATAATTAATAGTTAGTACATAAATAATAGGCATTGTTTAATAATTATAATTTCCAAGTAAATAATTGACTTTATAACGTACTGATAACCATAACTCACGCTTGACCTTGCATTAGGCCGTATATGACTGTACGATGTGCACTCTTCGCGCTCTACCTTCAAAACGGTTGGTCGTATGAAAAAAAAGTTTAAACAAAAGTTGTAGGGAATTTTATAGCCTACAACTTTTATAATAAATGCAAATCTCATTTAACCGATAGGAAGCCAGATATTCGCGAAAAACCGATTTTTGTGACCTTTGACCTTGAATATCTTGAGACGCGAACACGATAACGATTGTGACTTTTGAGACAACATTTAGAATGACAAAACAAAGGTTCATACCAATTTGCAGCTTATTATCTTTCATTCCGAGGTGAAAGCCCTAATATGACTGGGCTACTACCGGATATGAAGATGTAATCCTCAGTGCTTCTCTTCTCTGTACCTGTGCCAAGCGTTTTCGGTATGTCCCCTTACAGTGAGCGTACAGTATCACTTATTCTACAGCACTCAGTTGCTCTTACCCTACAGCACTCATCAAGAGGCGTCTTCTTGATGGGCTTGGTCCCCCTACGTTGGCCATAAATCGACTCAGAGCCAACGCGCCCAACTGTTGCCGTGAGTTGCTCAGAGAAACTCAACTTCAAGTCGATCAGTTGCGCCAGGTACTTTACCGCTGGCTTCGATTCAATTAGTATGTCTCCAATGCTGGTCATCATGATTCCGGGGATTCTGTTGTTTGTCATGATGAACACGTCGTTTTTTTTCAGTGCTAAACTGAACCCGCGAGCAGTCATCTATTCTCTCACTCAGCGCATCATCCGCAAAGCAGATCAAGCACGACTCATCTGGCATCTCCCGTCTCAGTCGCCCGTCGTAAGACATGTTCCATAGGTCTGGACCAAGGATAGATGCTCTAGAGCCGTACTGCCGCGGGGTAGGTCCGCAGCAGCACGAAACGCGTCAGTGAGTCTTGCCTTGATGGGTTTCTCTAGCATTTTCCCAGCAGCGTCTAGCATGCATAGCGGACGGTATGCAGACAGCAATGCGGAATTTCCCTTTCCCTTGCTGATCAGTACAAGCCTCGCCACCTTCCATTGTACCGGGTTTCGTAGACAGCGTTGAATGTGTTAAGCAGCAAGTCAGTACAATGGTAATAGCCAAGTTACAACAACTCAGCTGGACCACCATCTGGACCTGGAGCCTTCCTCGCTTTCAATGAAAGAACTGCCTCTTCCAGTTCCGGCTGCGTGAAGAGTGGACGCTCGATTGCTGTTTCACCATGGACAGCGTCAACACGGACAGAATGGGCGGGGAAGAATGCCCGCACTCTCTCCTTTCATTTGTTTTGCATTATGTATGCAACGCGTCCGAAGGGCACCAAGCTTCCTCATAACTAGCTTCTAGCCAAGGCCCCACGGATCCTTGTTCACATTGTCCACTAGATCTACCCAGCAGCGCGGCTTGCTGTTGTTAACCAATCTGCGAAGGCATTTCCTGGCCAACTTTTATGTTACTACCCGATTGCATGCCTCGTCGCAGTTCCGTTCCCGTTTCTCACACCGATGCTTGTGACAATGCCTGCGCTTTTCAGCGATTTCAGTCGACCACCAGTATACTGGGTGCTTGCCAGGCCCGGGCTGTCAATGGGGCATACAAGCAGTCGTGATGATACTTATAGTTAAGTTCATCACGTCTTGGGCTGCCAGTTCTTCTTTCCCTTGCGAATCAGCCTGCAGCGGAGCACGTCGACAAACCTCTCGACGTCCATCCTTCCGATATTCCACCGAATTGTAGAATATCGAGAGCACAGACGTCGGGAGACAGCATCACTGATCTCCAGCAGAATGCACTGATGATTACTGGCTGAGTAGTCCTCTAATACTCTCCAATTGCACATCTTCCGTATTAAGGACTCCGGTATGGTTCGTTCGCAGCCAATACGGCGAAAAGTCGGTGTATTTCTGATGGTTAATAAAACGAGCACTATCCTGGCCGCCATTTCGAGGATTCGTCTTCAGCCCGGATCTATTTGGGGTATGGTATTCGAGTGGTTTAGCGAGCACGTTGCCGTTTGTGTTTAAGACAGCGCCCTCCGAAGCATTAAGTTTGTCTTGAAAAGATTGGCGTCAGATACACACTTAAAAAAGATGGTCCTTGAGCATCGAACTCACACGAAACCATCCCCCGTCCACTGCCCCCCACTTGAAAATCACTGTTCCGAACCCAGATGGTGGCAGTACCAGTTTCATCAGGATACCATGATGCAGAACTGTTCCTCACTTAGCAGCTAAAAGTCGGATTTCATGTCCCTTGCAAACTGCCCAAGCAGATTTTGGGCGGTTGGACTGCGGTGCAGGTTTTGTTGCAGTATGCGGGACATGGAATTTGTGATATTGCTTTAGCTAGAGCTTCCTGAAAAACTTGTCTTTGCTCTGATCCCAAGACGTGTCTCGGATCAGCATCTTTGCAAAGGATACAGTGTGCCTCTTTTGTACACTCTTTTCTTTTATGTCCCATTTCATTGCATTTGTAACATAGAGAACTCCTATCGGGTCTGCAGTGTGACCATATCTAAGGCATTCGATACATTGAAGAGGCACTGTTTTTCGCCGTATCCTGCAGACAATCCACCCTATTCTTACTTTGCCCTCATTCACCAATGTTTCGGCATCCTTCTCAGTCAATGATGGCCATGCGTTGTCCCCTATGGTTTTCTTGTGTCACCCTCGCTTTGACCCTGCCCACGCTAAGAAACTCTTTTGATGGTCTCTTCTACCGAGAACTTTCTTTGCTGCGTAACAGAATGATTGATTATCGGCCTCTGCTCTGAATTTGACATGTATGTGGCCCGACCGCGTTGGCCGTACTGCTTTAATAGCAGTATTGGTGCGTTCGGGCCTTGCATTTCCCCTGATATCCCGTGTAGGATCGGCCATCTTAGGGTTTGACGAGCAGTGCCTACTAACGGTATCTTCGTCGGGGCTTCTTTCTCTCTAGTTTCGCATCAGATCTTTGGGCGTCCGTGTATTTTTTGAAACATTTTGAGGGAGTTTCTTTGAGGCTTTCTTCTTTCTTCGTACAACACTTTCTGGAACCCCTGATCGTGCGTTCCACGCCCATCAAGTGTCTCTTCCTCCCGTCTTTTACCCCGATTTCCGTCAATTGGGCTAGACGCCATTCTTTTAATGTTGTTTAATAGTGGGCGTATCTGTGCGTGCCCCTTAGGCTTATCCCTCAGCGCTTCTTTAGCCTTCTGCTCTTCTTTGGCCTTCTGCTCTTCTTTGGCCTTCTGCTCTTCTTCACCCTTTAACTAGCTCCTCCAGTAATGCCCTATGCGGTCTAGAAGCTCCTCTAGTTTAAGGAGCCCATGCTTTACTCCATTGCTGATTTTTTGCGAGTCGCATGCAGATTTTATTCTTTTTGGAACATCTCCCGCTTTTTGGATTTGCCTTTCTTCTTGATATCCCTGGACGGCAATTGTACTTTGCGATCACCTTTTTGCCGTTTCCGAGTACGGTACTCCCGCCACATTTTCGATGATGGCGGTGATATCGCACAACGGCGCTTTATTTGTTTGGTCACTCCCTTCTTTTTCTGCCGTGATGCTTGTGGGATTTTTAGTTGAAGTTGCTCCCGTTTTATTGGGTCCCCCCTCGGAACCGCTTTCTACGTTCGTGTTTGTAGTCGCCTTTTTATTCCCATGATTATCTTTGCAAAGCAGAGCGGTCATGCGAGGGTTGGCACAAGCCCTTAAGGGGACAGACCAGCGTTAACCGGGAGTCCGTCTCAAACGAACCTAGGCCACCAACCCAATAGTGCGAACTTCGAACGTACTCCGTGGCCTGTCAAGGCTTTACCGGGACGGAGACGGTATGATCGTTGAATTGGAGCCGTTTACGTACGAGTGTCGCCTCGGCGCTACCGTAAATATGTTATATTAAACGCCTTTGAAAGGCAGGTCCGAAGGCGAAAAATGGGAGCAAGAAAAAGAAAATCGATAGCGAACAACATACTTCCACAAGTTGTATATCTCCACAATATTAAAATTGCGAAACTTACAATGGACTTGCCACGAGCAACGCGACAAAGACCAGTGGGAAGACCGAGGAAATGGCGGATTGTATGTGGGCGGCCAAGGCACATGAGGGATTATAGTGCTGCTACGATGAAGTATGCTTAAATTCAATAAAGTACTATTTCTACGTAGCTATTAATATGTTTGTCCAAGCCTCCAAGTTACAAGATGATTCAACAAAATTCCAACGAGGCTATAGGGATTTGAATTTGCGTTTATTACAGCAACAACTATATATATGTAGCTATGCAACAATATGCTATCGACACTACATTTTTACTTGTTGTTGTTTTTAAATCGCTGAAATCAGTGATGAGAAAATCAAATGACACTCTAAACGAGTCAATTTGTATTATTTTTCGTTAATATAAGCCATCAGTGTAGATAAATATACACTACATATAAATTGTTGCAATATTTCATGAATTGCTTAAGATAAAAATCCACATTTTATGGGTTTATGGGTTAGGCACATTAGCAGGAGCTTACTTCTGCCTACCTAACCTGTTTTTGAACTTTAACTCAAACATATTAGGTGTCAAATCATTTACTACATATCCAGTTTGTGAAGTCGCTTTCAGATTATTGACTATTTGTCTGAAGCTAGATAGAATTTCGCCAGTCATTCCGTACAGGAAATTAAAAGATGAAAAGTGGTATTAATAATAGTTTCAAATATATTTCCATTGAAAAGAATGCTATCCTGGAAAATGAGTCCTGACCGAATAGAGTATTTGTAATAGAATTCATTTCGGTTAAAGAAGAAAATTTCGAAAGCGTAGAGAGTCGGCAGTATTCCTTAATTTGTAACATAATTAGCATCAACTATTCACTGTTTCCAAAATTTTAGAGGGCTTTGTTACCAATATGTTCTAGGATTTTGAAACAAGCTTCCCAAGTTGTTAAATGGCTGTTCTCTCTCGCTGTTGATGACATTTATTGTGTTTCGGAACCCTAATGCTATCCTAAAAACTGAGTCCCGGGCCAGTTTAAAATTTATAAAGGAAATCATTGCGGTCTAAAGAAGAAAGTTTCGGAAGTGTTCCTTAATTTTTAATATAATTAGCTTTAATCATTTACCATTGCTAAAATATTTGAGGATCAGCATGTTAGAAGACTTTGAAATAAGCTGCGAGAATTTCTAATTTGCAGTTCTCTCTCGCTGATGATAACATTTATTGTGTTTCGGAATCCAACCGCTAAATACAATGTCTTCCGTTGCGATCGTTATTTAATTCCCCTATGTTGGCCATCAGTCGAGTGAGTGCTTTTACTTTTTCTGCCGCCTTACGAGCTGTTGTCCTGATTTGCTCGGAAAACTCATTTTCGAATCTATAAATACGGCTAGTTATTTCACTACTGGTTTGGATCCGACCAGCATTTCCCCGATGCAGATAGTTTTTAGTCTGGGAACTGTCTTCTTTTGTCAGGATAACTACTTCGGTTTTGTTCAGTTCAAAGCTGAAGCCGCTAGCAGTTATCTAGTCTCTTACTCAGAACATTAGCATACCTAGTGTATGTAGCGCATGTTAGAATGTGCGTCGAACGGCTAATGCCGCAACATTATCCGCATGGCCGCTCAAGCATGGCTCATCTGGCAGCTCGAGACTCAGCAGCCTGTCGTACGAGATGATCCACAATTCATGGTGGAGTCCTGAGCAAAATTTGATGTAACTAGCATCCTCTGAGAATCCATATAAGAAATTCTGGAAATTGGAAAGGACTTTTCAGCGCTTCCAGGATAAACGCGCATCTAGCAGAATTGAAAGCGTTTTTGATATTAGGAATAACCACCAAAACAACTATTTCCCCGATTGCATCGATAGTGGAGAGACCTGTTCTGAACATATACTGCCGACGAAATAGGTCCCCAGCATGCATGAATCGCGTTAGTGAGTCTTCACCTGATGACTTTCCAGCCATGTCTAGCATACATAACCGCTTGTATGGCGGCGGTGACTTGAGTTTCCCCTTCACCTTCTCTGATCAGCACAAGCCTCGCAACCTCCTAATGCTTCGGAAATACGCCTTCACGTAGGTAGTGTTGTACGTACTACGCAGCAAGTCTGAGCAAAAGTGAGAGACCGTCATTCTGTCTGGTTCTGGAGCCTTTCTTGCCTTCATAACCAAAACAGCTTCCTTCAATCGCATATTCGTAGAAAGTGGGTATTCTACATGGTGGACGGCATCAACACGGACGGGATGTGTAAAGAAACGCTCAATCTATCTCCTTAGGCTTAAGGATATTGAAAATGGTCGATAATGTGAGATAGTAGAGCAAGCACCAGGCTTAAAATTGATATGAGCTACAGGAATCTTTTTTGCACAGAGATATATTTTTTTTGTATGTATATATTTTTTTTGTATGTATATATTTTTTTTGTATGTTTATATTTTTTTTGTATGCATATATTTTATTTTGTATGTATGTATTTTTTTTTGTATGTATTTTTTTTGTATGTATATTTTTTGTATGTATATTTTTTTGTGTGTATATATTTTTTTGTATGTATATATATTTTTTTGTATATATATATATATATATATATATATATATATACTCGTATTTATATATATATATATATATATATATATATATATATATATATATATATATATATATATATATATATATATACTCGTATTTATATATATATATATATATATATATATATATATATATATATATATATATATATATATATCTTCTTCTTCTTTGTAGCACTACAGCCCCTCTCGGGCCTTCGCTTAGAGATAGTTAAAGTATCTCATTTTCATGACAGTTAAAGTATCTCATTTTCATGACAGCGCTCACTCAACGATTGGCAGCATTCTTGGGAAAATTGCAAGAAGGGAAGATGGACTGCGCGCCTCATCTCGGATGTGAGAGCGTGGCTAAATCGAAGGCATGGTGAGACTGACTTCTATCTGACCCAGCTTTTGAGCGGGCATGGGTGTTTCAGTCTTACCTGCTCAAGATTTCTAAGTCAGTGTCCACTGATTGTCGGTGTTGCTCAAGAGAGGAAGACAATGCTTGCCACAAAATGGGATAGGCTGCGAAGAGACCTCAACAGGGAGACGGGAGAGGTCACCCCAGATAATATAGTCACGGTGATGTTCGGATCTGTTCACAAATGGAACCAGGTGGCACATTATGTTCGGGCAGTCCAAAAAGTTAAAGGGACTCACAGCAGCTGGGGGCGTTGGGGCTAGGGGATCGCTTGTCTGGCACTGCATCTTCTCCACTCCCCTCCCGCTAGAAGAGGGATTCCCCAGCTTGAAGACGCCTCACGGCGTAACAAACCGCGACCTGGCCTGAAGTAATGTGTCAAACGTTCCCAGGCTAGGTTCTCGGGTTGACAGGGGAGGTGTTTAGTGGGTAGTCCACTCGATATTTTGCGAGCATAACAGTCCCACACTCTGTGCGTAAATGACATTCACTTCTCAATCACAAAATGGCTTCTTCGCACGTAGAATTTTTCAACTTACCGACAGGTGGCAAAAGGTCATTCAAAAAATGGTCTTTACATCATTGATTAATGTTTCTTGTTAATATAAATAAATTTGCTTTGAAAAACATAAAAAAGGGCATTAATTATCGAACAACCAAATATATATGCATACATTTTAGGTTAAATTCGGTTACTCCTATTTGACGTCCCGTTTTTGGATAAACTCAATTCTTCTACAATCTGCTCAACTGGAGTTCCCAAAGATTGAACTCTTGGTCCATTCTTATTGTATTGTATTGTCCATTAATGGCCTTCCATGTATTCTAAATCCTTTGTGTTAAAGTTCAATGTTGAAATTTTAGAATTATGATTAATAAATTGGCGACTCGAAATGAATTGTGCCATTAGATAACCTAGACATCGCTAAATGTCAAGCTATGTCATCTAATTGAAAACGTTGCTCCTTTTTATGCATTTACTCCATCAATGACTTGCTCCAAACTGAAGTTTGAAAATGATATCCGGCATCGAAAATGGAATATGTTCACATATTTCGAGATATTACAAAGTATCTTGAATATATATCTCAAGTTTAGGTGCCTCCCATAACATATCCCCTATCTTGACTAGATGCTGTCCAGAGAAAATTAAAAAAAATTTTGTTTTACAATTTCAAGGTTCCATATCGCTCCTATTGTCATCAACTCCCCTCACTTTATTAAATTTGTTTATGCAGATGAGTTTTTTCTTTTTAAGCTTTACCATCATCGATCTCATATCTACCAAATAAGAAAATTTTTTTGGATATCTGTCGAGAACACTCCCACCAACCCCTTTTCGTGCTAACTGTTGGTCTTCCTAGAGGCTATAAAATTTTGGAACTCGTCCATTTTTTCTGTCATTTTTTTATATATCATTAACTAAAGTAATCTTTCAATTTCAGAAAATATGTCTCAAATGTTCATAGTAACTGGTTTTTTATATTTTTATTACTCATAATTCTTTACTAATCTACCCAAAAATTATGTTTTTGCTATACGTAATTAGGTGAGTAGGATAGTCCAATTTTTTTACCTGGCTTGGAATATATTTTAATTTATGTCTTTACCCAAATTCTATCTTGGTGTTGTTTTTGATGATTGGGAGTTATTATATAACCAACTTTCTTGCCTGGATGTCCAAAGGGAACCTGTGGTGTTTCAGATTTAAAAATTGATTGTACAATAAGTAATGTGCTTAAGCCTTTGCTTGTTATTTTCAATTTTTTGTCCAACTATTTTAGTTTTATATTCACATTCACATTTTCTGCTTGAATTCTTGTTTTATATATAATTTCTTAAACATATTTTTGCACCATGATCTTTTGTAATAAGTCATTTATTTTTCATCAGAAAATTCGTTTTTTTCTTTCAATCAATTCCATAGATATGTCTTCTATGAATGCCAACGATTTATTTTATTTGTAGTAAATTTCTGTAGAATTGAAATGTTTACATAACAGGCTAGTTTTTTGAATGTGGTTGTTGGTTTTGTGATAATTGATTTTTAGTTCGGTTCTTAGAATTATAATACTCATATGTTTCATAATTTGTACCACAATCTACAGCGCGACGAAACTTCCTCAATATCTCGCATGTTTGATCCTACAATCTACGCATTGGAGCCGCTAACTTTACCTACTGGAGTAGTGTTTTCGAAACAGTATATAAAGGACCATTTAAATTATTCAGCCCCTTCGTCTTCTTCCTCTTCGACTACAACTTCAACCACGACACCATCAAAAACGGGTAGTATCGATGATCACACAAAAATCGGTTATGATGAGCCGCTGACGATGGAAGCCATGTCAGTGTGCGAAACAAGCACTACGATCGACTCGATTGTTGCCCAT
>CAXAJY010000171.1:28279-50779 GCA_963969285.1 Odontomyia ornata
AAAATTTAAAACAAAAGAAGTAGTGGCATAGACAGTTGAAAATTAAGATCATCTCATTCTTATGCTTATTTTACATCATTTGAAATTTATTTAATTGCATCATTTTTAATGAATTCTAGTTTTTTATTTAAATTATATGTTAGATATTTATATGTATGACCCGTATTTTTAACTCAAATTTTATCATGACTTTTGAAAACATTATAGCAGTTGCAGCTACAAATAATTTATTTATATTTCAGGATAAATTTTAGCTAACAGTGTTGTTATTATTGATATTAATTTCCCTTCTATATAACACATACAAATCTGTTTAGTTACAATTCGTTCATTTTTTTTTAGTTTCCGAGAATTGATTTAATCGAGAAGATAAAGAATTGTTTATAAAGATACATACAATGAATATGTTACAATGGATTGCTAAACTTACCCTTCGGTCTTTCCATTCTGTCCCATCTGACCGGGTATAGGACCCGCAACGAGGCTAGGCGGTTCTAGAAAAATGGGCTAGCCATCGGGCGCGCTCCATCGTTGTGTCGTTTTCAGGGGCTCTTGCCGGGTTGAGTGGCTTTTCGCTGGCGTGCCCTGTTATGGTATAGGGATCACATAATTCTATAACATAAATCGGTCACGTCTATATTTCTCTTTTGATGGGTAGGCTCATGCAAAGTATGTTTGTATGAGTTTTCCAGTCAAAAGGAAATAAGTGCCCACGTCAACGTTTGGATCTTGATCCGGTTGGGCGGGTGCGAGGAGCACCACATCCATCCGGATGCCCCACTCTTAATTGTGGGTCATAAGAATCGTCGGGTAACGACAAAGTCTCCGCAAATCCATTTGTTTTTAACCGTTTCAACTTGTTTTCTGAACAAGCAATTTCCACCCTCCACCCTCCATTTTTTTGACTTCAGTCGACATTTTCTGAGACCCGAGAATTCGTGAATGCGAAATTCTTTTGTAGTGGGTCCTTGTGCTGGGGGAATGAAAATGAACCCGCCCCACGATACCGCAACGCTAGCCTGCCAGCGCATTCACGCGTCCCCAGACAAGGCCAATCTCGGTAGATCTTACCATCCTCTTTCGCGGAGACAGCAGACCATCGCTGCAGTCCTTCAGGGGCATTTCATACCTTCTTTTCACTACATATGGCGGCAGAAGGAGTTGGCCAACTTGTGTTTATAGATCAATACGGTTACCTTAATATTTAAAGCAAAGCGTTCAGCAATTGAGGCTTGGTGACGATTTCTGCTTCCAGCAAGATAATGATCCCAAGCACACAGCACACAGTGTGAAGCTTTGGTTTCTCTACAACACAAAACATCAACTGTGCTGCCCCAATTCCCAGACCTTAATCCCATCGAGCATTTGTGGGACTCGTTAGAGCACAGGATCCGTCAGCACAGCATAACCTCGAAAGAAATGCTGAAAAACGTCATCGTCGGTGAATGGGGCAAAATTACCAGGCAGGACACAGCCAAATAGGTTCACTCCATGCCAAATCGACTTAAGGAGGTCCTTAAGAGAAAAGGTTATCCGGTTATTATTTAGCCACGCTGAAAAAAATCACTATTTTTAATTGCACGCGTTTATTGAGTTTTGCTACTTTTCTTGTCACGAAAATAGTCGTAAAATATTTTGCGATTGATTCACGTATAACTAAGAGCATCAAATATGCGACTGTTCGTCGATGTGGGGTTTAAGGTGCAACTTTTAATCGTGCATTTTTTAATCGCTGGGTTACCCATCTTAAAACTGCAACATTATCATGGAAAAGCCCGAAAGGAGTCAAAATGTATGCAAAAGTATGGGATTAAGAATGGTTTAAGTTGAACTGACACTGTATTGTACAATCAACAAAATAACGGGATAACGCTCCAACCGACAGTCACGAAAATTAATTTATTTTGTTCCATATTCTTGATTTTCACGAAAGTTTTTGTTAAAACAGTGTTTTGAATTTCGGCCGCACCGGCATTCTCCCATTCGCAACTTCCAATTGCCTACATAGCATTTAACATTTAACAATTTCCCTATAATGTTTATTTCCCCATCATCTCAATTCTACCCCCTTACCTTTTTCTTAATTACAAAAAATAAATATAATAATAAGCTTATCTTTCTCACTAACAACATTTCATTCATTACTTGCCATTAACAAAATTTCATTCGAGACCTTTTCCCTAACAAAATGGAATTCCCTCTTTCATACTAACTAATTTTATTCATTATCTCCCATTAACAAATTTTATTTGTTATGCTAACAAAAATTCATTCCCGCTTCCCTACTAACAAATTTCATTTCAATGCCCATTAAGAAAGGTTCACAATTGAAGTTACTAATTTGATGAATGGGAGACCAGCAGAAGGTAGCTCCGCTGGTAGCGACGTAGATTCTCGACCGGGGAGTCCACTGGAACCCTGGGGTCAAATTCTCCCGAGCGCAGGAAAACACTCTTTTTGGGATATCGGCAAAAGCAATTATTTCCGTGTTTGTGACGATTTGCGTATAACCAAACGCTATCACGGTTATGCAAGTCGCCATATATGCAAAATGGAAATTGTTGCGTTTGTCGATATGGGAACGATGTGTGGGTAACGGAATCGACGTGTATTGAACTTCGATTACGTTACCTCGATGCGGCCGCGTTAATTGGGGAAGGAAAGGATTGCGGGATAGCTTTATTGAGTTGGGGGCAATCTAGTTTTGGCTTTGAAAGAGGAGTGAGTTTGTGCGGTGTCGGGAAAAGCAAAATTTTTTAATTTCGAATTTGGGAAGTAATTGTGGTTTGGAATTTGAGAAGTGATTTTAATTTGGAATTTGAGAAGTGATTGTGGTTCTGAATTTGAGAAGTGTTTTAATTTGGAATTTGAGAAGTGATTGTAATTTGGAATTTGAGAAATGATTTTAACTTGGAATTTGAGAATTGATTTTAATTTAGAATTTGGGAAGTGATTTTAATTTGAATTACGGGATGAAAATTTAAGAATTGGATGCTAGTGTGGCTGAGTGATTTGGGAGTGTTAATTAAGATAAAAGATTGAGATTTAGAGTTGGTAGAGGCAAATAGGAGTTTTTAAATGGGTGAAGATTTTGACTATAAGGATTCTTGGATTACCCGGGATTATTGTGATTAAATCCTGTGGCGCCCTTTCATTGTGTGACAATAGTGCACCTCTTCATTCAAATTCTTGAAACAGTTATTAATAGCTAGCTGGTGCGTAAAGTAAGTGAAGACGTTGAAAAGGAAAATTTTTGAGATTATCAGTAACCTATGGTGAATAAATTTCGTTTTGCCCCTTCATTGAGTGACAATAGTGCACATTTAATAATTTTATAAATTCTAGCAGCTGCCCCGTTCTCCTTCCAGTTGCTGAGCGCACCGCACCCATACAAGGCGTAAGTAGTTAACGTATCGTTCTTTCTATTTTATTAGTATTTCATTATTATATTTTTTCTTTTACATTTTGTGTTTGAATTCACTCTTTCTGTTTTTATGCAATAATTTGGCTTTGATTTGTTCAATTTAAAATTTAAAAAGGGACCTTAGTTAACGGGATTTTTTTGTCTTTTTGAATTGACTTTGGTAGATCGGTATTTTTTGTAATTAAATTTAATCAAAATACAAAACTATGAAGTGGTAAAAGAATAATCTTTCATTTCTCAAAATGACCTCCCCATTTCCCGTCCTTTTCCCTTCGTGTTAGTTTTTATGTGTAGGGTGGCTGAGCACGAGCAGAAGGTGTCCCGGAAGACCCGCGACACGACTGAGCGCTAGCCGGCCTCAGAATGCCACCCCGGCTTACGCACCCCTCTGCGAAAATTTAATGTCTGCAACTGCGGTGACTTGCGCGATTGTTACAACAGATTAATGAAAATAACAACAATACAAAGATGTATTATGTAACTCTAATTTTTAAATAATATAACTCTAAATATTGTAAAAGAAAACCACTGACTTTTCAACTTACCGACTTCATTATTGATGACAATAAATTTGGATGAGTCGTACAAATTGATTGACTTTCGTCTGTAGCGGAGCAAAGTTCGGTTGAAGATTCTGTTTCTACACCGACAGCATCTATAAAAACATTATTTCAAAGCATATTAATCAGCGTATCAATTAGGAAATCTTAAGAAATATAATGTGAAAAAATAAAATATGGCATACCTATCCAACAATCGACACTTTGGGCTAATTGTTGGTTTTCACTTTTCGATGGGATGCTAGCAGACCCCACATCCGTGACAACATTCATTTGATTGAGCAAATTTATTGAGGTTATTGCTGATGAATTCAAGATGTGGGCGGGTGCAGTAGCATACATTTCTGATGTCTCAGTGTTATTTTTAGATACAACACTACGTGTGTTTAAAGTAGACTGGAGTGCTCGATTGGCAGCTTCATTGATATTATTCACAACATCCACCACAAAATAACTTTGAAAGTTAACACCAGACGCAGAATCAGCATCACAATCAGGAATCATTTCTTTAGATGTACTTTTAGATTGCTCATTGACGACGCTAACCTGGAAACGTGAAATTTTTCTTTGCTTCTGTATGTTTGATGTTTCAGATCCTTCTTCACTAGTACTTTTTAATGAGTTTAACAAAGGCGACGTTGAAATCAGAGGTGAGATCACCACTGAGGACACAGTAACACAACTCTCTGAAACTGATTGCGAGCATTGCGGATGACTGTCAATGTTTTGCATCGACTGGACATCTGCAGCGGTGAGTATTTCAGGTATCATTTTCTGGCCCATATCGACTTGATTTCCCATGCATTGAGCAGTGGTTGTTTGTTGCAGCGTTTGAATTTGTTGGTGTTGTTGTTGCTCAGTGACAAGAACATTAATACGCTGATTCAATTTAGCTAGTTCTACTTGAAGATCGGCTATTTCTGTAATTTTTGAAGAGACCTTCGTTAACTGTTCGCTTGAAGCAGCACCGGGCATTTGATTCTGTATGTACATAGGTTCCGTTACGTCGATTCGAACAGGTGATTCAACGTTTGAAGAGCTTTGATGTGGATATATTGATACCGGTGAGGACGGACACTACATGAACATAATAATTGAAAATAGCAAATTATTTTATTTAGTGAAAATATATTGGGGTTATTCAATACTAGGCCCTGATAAGTTAACTTCTAAATGAATCGCCGATGGATATTCCTGATAAAGTTAATGGTGAGATTACGAGTAAATCTCGGAACCACCGTAGAAGCTTTGTAGTAATATTTTCGAGTAAAATCTCAATTTCATAAAGTTTACATTTCCAAGAAGTTGTATGGTTAGAGTAAAATCCTTTCCTCTCTCTCTCTCTCCCTTTCCCTCCCTCTCCCTCTCTAGGATAAGGGGCCTGGGACTTACACTACTCGTAAATATGAACAAGACCTCTCAAAGATTTTGTCTGGCAAAGCATTCAACAGACCTTTGAATTCGAAGATGACACAAGGCTATTAAGATTCTTCTTATTAGGATTTTAAGTTCATAAATCAAGAGGCTCTTGATGAAAAAATCATCCATCTAGTAGAAAAATTAACAAGTCACAATCAACTGAAATACATATCTGATGCAGGTGAAAACTTCACACGTACTGGGGTTGTTTCCAAAAATATAAATGTCAGCACAACCTACAATTTCAACTTAGTCCTTTAAATCTTACCAAGTACAGATTCAATAACAAGATCAGAAGCAAATTCAAGGTAAGGCATGTGATAACCTCGATCCCTTGGATCGATATACCGCAAAGATCTGTCACCCCTCAAATTAAATGTCCATGCCAGCTAATATGTCCCAACCAGCTGATGCGATTGTTTGACAGCTCTCTGCCATTGCACCGATTGATGTCGACTGGTGATGAGCGAATCGATGCCACTGAACCACAACTTGACGTTGGTCGGTTGACAGGTGTGAGTCGCGAATAGATTAAAATCGCATTCCCACAGCTCTAGGACGAAATAACTAGTAAAACAATAAAAATTGGACATGATGTGGAAGCCTGTTACCAAAAGAAAAAGTGGGAAGCAAGGTTGCAGGGAAACAGGGAACAGTCGAGCCAAAAATCCCCGGCTCGACTTCAGTAGGCACCAAAGGGGTTACCCCATATTGAACGCTCAGCAAATCTCAAAATACATCCATACAAAACCGATCTGGCTGTGGCTTCTTTACCACTGGATATAGGTAAGCAAGCCAAAGCAAAATTCACAATTGACACAGGTGCGGAGGTGAGCATAATAAAGAAATCGGTAGTAAAAACGGAATGTCCCATAAATCAACATAGTAAGCTAACCTTATGAACTCCATTTGGAAAGGGAGAAACCCTTGGCTCCACGCAAGGCAATTTTGAACCCCCCACTAAATTTTCGTGCACATTCCAGGTAGTCGACGGGATCCCTGGACTACCCAACAACAGGCTACTGGTAAACGACTTCCTTTCTAAGAACTGTAATGTTGAAGGTCCGGGGAAGAAATTAACATTTCCTCACACAGAAGTTAATCCCAAGGAATTCGCAGTTTCTTTGGAACCTCGAGTAGAGGTAGCACACTAAAATCGAGGTTTGTTTGTAACGTTGACTAGCGCCGATATGCATGCATCCGTGGGGTCAATGCGAGATGAGCTGTCTTTAGCAGACAAAGTCCTAGATGGTTTGTCCACCCTGTTCAGAGGTCGTCAACCATAGGTGCACCCCCAGAAAGAGGGCACAAGGCAGTTTTGAAGAAATCCATCACGCTGCAGCTATGAACACAAAATATAGTAGAGGTTCCAATCCATCTAAGTCAGGAAATGCTTTGTGCAGCAAGCAATTTGCAGGAAGGGGTTTTCTAGCCAACTCCCTGTTGAGTCCCTCCATACCAGTGGTAGGTATTTTGAACTCCAGTGAGTTACCTGTTACACTCGAGGAGCTTGACCTTTATCTCGAAGTGCTGGGCGACTATCTAATCACGCAGTTGGACTCAACAGATAGGTGCTCGGGACCCCCTCAACCAGTGGAACGTAGGGTAAAGCAAATGGGCTGTAGTTTGTCAACAAAGCCGAAATCATTCCTAAACGTGCCGAGCTACCTGACTCATAATATAATGCGCAAGGCCCTGCTAAAGCAGGAACTCATGCTCTACGAACATCTCAAAGGCGAAGAAAGATCCGCGATAACACAATTATGCTAGGAATTTAACGATATCTTCTATCTACCAGGGGATAAGCTCAGCCATACTGAGGCAATCTCGCATGAGATCCCGCTAGTCAGAGATCAAGCCCCAATTAATCAAAAAATGTATCGGCTGAGTCAACCACAAAAGGATATCATAAATGAACAGCTCAAGGAAATGTTGCACAATAATATCGTCCAGCTGAGTAAAAGCCCCTGGAACTCGCCCCTCTTGGTAGTACCCTAGAAGGCTGGAGCCGACGAGAAGAAAAAATGGAGGGTAGTGGTCGATTTTAGGAAACTAAATAAAAAAATCATAGGAGACCCCTTGCCACTACCTCGCATTGACGAAATCCTTGACATACTCGGGCATTCCCGTTGTTTCAATACTCTAGATCTGGCCAGCGGATATCACCAGGTATTAGTGCAACCTAGAGACCGTCCCAAGAACGCGTTTAGCACAAACTATGGAGGCTACAAATTTAAGCTATGCACTCGCTACTTTCCAGCGGATGAATTAAATTTTGACTGGTCTCCAGGGTTTCAAATAGTTCGTCTATTTGGACGACATAGTGGTCTATGGTAAAAACTTGGAAGATCATATAAACAATCGCGGATAATCTTCATGCGGCTAAAGGTGAACAACCTGAAATTACAGCCCGAAAAGTGTCAGTTTTAGCGGCCCGAGGAGGTTTATTTGGGCCATGTGTGGTCGCAAACGGGTGCTCGCCCAGATCTCAGCAAAACCGCCTGTGTACGGGAATTCCTCCAGCCGAACACTGTCCGGCGGTTACCATCATCTTAAGTTTGGTCAATTATTACCGGAAGTTCATTCCCCTGTTCTCCAAGCTAGCCAAACCCTTAACCAATCTTCTGCGAAAAGACGTTAAGTTTACATGGAAAGAGAAGTGTAGCGAAGCTTTTCAGTCACTGAAGAACGCACCTGATAGAGCCACCCTTGTTGGCATACCCTTATTTTTTGAAACCTTTTAATATCGCAACGGATGCAAGCAGCGAGGCACTAGGGGCCGTACTCTCCCAGGGTGAGATTGGCAAGGACCAACCTGTGACGTACCCAAGCCGCACGCTGAACACAGCAGAGCGAAATTATTCAACCATTAAGAGGGAATTACTAGCAATAGTCAAGGCTACCAAGAATTTCCGATGCTGCCAGTAGGGTTGGCGTTTCACGGTTTACACCGACCACAAACCGCTAAAGGGAATATTCAATGTTAAAGACCTAACTACCTGGCTGGTGAGATTTCACCACAAACTCTCCGAATTCGACTACCATATTGAATACAAACCGGGTAAATACAACACGAACGCTGATACTTTAAGTAGGATCCCCAATGAATCCGCAGTAATAGCAGATAGCAAGACCCAATGCAATGTCCTCACAAGGGCACGAGATCTGAAGGATTCTGCTAAGACTCCCGTGGCAAATCCTTCCGAAGGGCAGTCGGAAATCAAGCAATACAGGATAGATGCCATGCCTGAGGATAAAGACACAGGAGAGGCCTCGCCTCAGCTCCGGCGTATCCTGGCCAGGATGGCATAATAACACTCATGGACCCAGAAGAGATACAAATGGTCCTGAACGAACATCACGACTCCCCTTTCGGTGGACATCATGGCGTCGCGAAAACTTTTAAAAAACTTTGGAAGTTGTACGTGAGGAAGAACACGCTATTCAGCATAAGGAGTTATATCAAGCGATGCAAGAAGTGCCAGATTATGAAGAGCCCACCCCAGCATTGCATGCCAATGGTTATTACGGCTATAGCAGAGAAACCTTTTGATAAGGTTATTCTGGGTACCGTGGGTCCCTTAATAGAAACCAACTCAGGGAACAAGTATGTCCTAAGTTTCCAAGACAATTTAACAAAGTACTTAGACTGGTATGCTATACCAAACACGGAGGCGGAGACGGTTGCACGAATTTTCTTTGAAGAAATCGTAACTCGGTACAGGATACCGAAACAATTGGTAACCGACCAGGGGGCCAACTTCGTGGGCAAGCTTTTCAAACAGGAATGCAAGCTTTTGAACATAAAGAAACTGCAAACACATCGCCTAACACCCACAGTCCAACGGAGCACTTGAGAGAGCCCAAAGGCCGTTAATCGAGTACTTACGCTCCATGGTGGATGATAGTCAGCTAACCTGGGATCAGTACCTTCGGACAGCGGCATTCCTGTACAAAAATTGGGAACATGACGGTACCAAGCTCACCCTTATGGACTGCCTTTTTAGGTTTAAAGCCGATGTCCCCTCGAACCTCAAAAGGGAGCCAACTCTGGTTCATTATCACGAAAATTATTATTTTTTATCAAGAAACAACCTTCAGAAAACGCACGCTCTGGCCCGGAAAAATATTTTAGACAGTAAGCTAAAATCCAAATCCTATTATGACAACAAGACTAAGCCTTTATCACCACATATAGGGGATAAAGTTATTTTATAAAATGAGAATCGCAACCACAAATTGGTACAAGTATGGATGGCGCCATACGAAGTCAAGGATATCGATTGCGGTAGGAAAGAAACTGGTCCACGTGCATAGTAATAGACTCAAGCTTTATTACGAATAAAACATTCCGAGCATTTCTACTATTCTTCTATTTTATTTTTTTCTAGTTACGGCCGCATTGACAGCCATTCTATGTCTAATCAGCGCCACTACCTCCTCCACAACGACTCGAAACCCTATTCAACTCAGGAGATCGCAAACACGGGGATACTATTCGAAAATGTGGGTAATCTATTCAGCTACTTCACTTGGAACATACTGATAGAGCAAATTTGAGAGAACTCCAAGCGCATTTGGACGCAGCAGAGCGTGCTGAGCATTTAGTTCCCTTGTTATGTGCAACAAATAACTACTCCGGCACGTCCATATTTTAGTCAAGAATCGAAAACTCCACTCAGAGACAATTCCCGAGTCAACACCAGTGAAAAGAGACAAAAAGAAGGGCGTTAAATTCTTTTTTTCAGGACAATGGACAACGAGAATGAGAAAGAGATGGATGGCAGATAACGGTGTTGGAGGATAAAGGAGACGAGGTAGCCCAATTGGAAAAACAAAGAATTAATATCGTTAATACATCCCTGGACGAGATACACGCACGTTTTTTTTTTTCTTCTTTTTTTTGTGATAGGGAGGTGAATGCCCATTTACACAAAGAGTGTGGGATTCCCTTGTTCTCAAGAAGGCAACTGGACTACCCACTAAACACCTCCCCTGTCAACCCGAGAACCTAGTCTGGAACCGTTTGATACATGACTTCGGGCCAGGTCTCGTTTTTACGCCGTGAGGCGCCTTGAAGCTAGAGGATCACTCTTCTAGCGGGAGGGGAGAGGGGAAGAGGAAGTGCCAGAAGAGCGATCCCCCAGCCTCAACACCTCAGCCTCAACACCCCCGGCTGGTGTGAGCCCCTTTTAAATTTTAGGTCTGCCCGAACATAATGTGCCACCTGGTTCCATTTGTCAACCGATTCGAGCATCACCGCGACTATATTATCCGGGGTGAGCTCTCCCGTCTCCCTGTAGAGGGCCTTTCGCAGCCTGACACATTTTGTGCACGCAAAAAATGTATGGCAGGCATTGTCTTCCTCTCCTGGGCAATACCGATAATCAGGGGACCGTGACTTACCAATCTTGTGCCTCACGGCCTTACATCCGGGATGAGGCGCACAGTCCACCTTCCCTTCGTGCGATTCACAAAACACTGCTGCCAATCGTTGAGCGAGCGCTGTCTCTCTTCGGGGAGAACCATCTCCCTCGCATTCTCGTTTCGACGCAGGTAAATATAGCGACGTTCTCTAGCAAGGAGGGCGACAGGTATCACGCCTGCAATGAACCGCCGAATCAGAGACTGTCGGATACGAAGATGCAATCCTCAGCGCTCTTCTACTCTGTACCTGCGCCAGTCATTTTCGGTATACCTCCTTACTGAGAGCGTCGCCCCATACTTCTGCTCCGTACAATAGCACTGACGCTACACCACTCATCAAGAGGCGGCTTCTTGATGGACTGGGTTCCCCTACATTGGCCATAAGTCGACTCAGAGCCGATATTCCTGAAGACGCCTTCTCAGCCGTTGCCCTGATTTGCTCAGAGAAACTCATCTTCGAGTCGATCAGTAGCCCCAGTTACTTCACCGATGGCTTCAATTCGATTCGTAAGTCTCCAATACTGATCATCCTTACTCTAGGGATTCTCTTTTTTGTCAAGATGACCACTTCAATTTTCTTCAGGGCTAAACTGAACCCGCGAGCAGTCATGCAGTCTCGCACTCGTCGCATTAGCATACCTAGCCTAAGTTGCGCTTATTCAACGGTGCGTCCAGTGACCAGAGCCGCAACATCATCCGCAAAGCCTATCAAGCGCGACTCATCTGGCATCTCCATGCATGCCTCGTCACGGTTCCACGCCCGTTGGGGCTCACGTCAAAACTTGTGACACTCCCTTCGGTTTTCAGCGATTTCAGTTGACCACCAGTACACTGGGGGCTTGCCGTGCCGGGGTTTTTGACGGGGCATAGAAGCTTTGCAAGCAGTCATGATGATGCTCATAGTTAAGAGCAGCGGCTCACCTGCTGTGAGCACCTCGACGAACCTCTCAACGTCCATCCTTCCGATGTGCCATCCAGCTGGAGAAAGCCGAGAGCAGGGACGTCGGGCGACATCACTGATCTCAAGTAGAATGAACTGTTGATCACTGGCTGAGTAGTCCTCTAATACTTTTTGATTGTGTATCCTCCGCACTAAGGACACCGAGGCGAATGTCACATCCGGTATGGTTCCCTCACAGCCAATACCGCGCAAGTTTGGGGTATTTCCGGTGTTTAGTACGATGAGGACCGTCCTGGCCGCCATTTCTAGGATTCGTTTTCCCCGCGGATCCGTCTGAGGCATGCCCCATTCGGTTGCTTTAACGTCCCCCAATGAGTACGTTGCCCTCTGTGTTCGAGACAGCGCCCTCCAGAGCATTAAGCTTGGTTTGGAAAGGTGATATCGATTCGTTCGGCGTTAGGTACACACTAAAGAAGGTGGTCCCTGAGCACCGAACTCAAATGAAATCATCCCCCGTCCACAACTCTCCTCTTGGAAATCACTGTTCCGAGCCCAGATGGCGGCAGTACCAGTTTCATCAGGATACCATAATGAAGGACTTCTATCATGGTGTTGCTCACTCAGCAGCAAGAAGTTGGCTTTCATGTCCCTCGCAAACTGCTCAAGCAGATTTTGAGCGGTTGAACTGTGGTGTAGGTTTAGCTGCAGGATGCAGGTCATCGAAGTTCTGATTTTGCCTTGGCTAGGGGGTTCCTGGAAAACCCGACATTTTCCTGATCTCAAGACGTGTCCAAAATCAGATTTTGGATCAGCATCCTTGCAAAGAATACAGTGTACCTCCTTCGTACACTCTTTTCTTCTATGTCCCATTTCACCACATTTGTAACATAGGGAACTCCTATCGGGTCCTTTGCATACTTGTGTGGTGTGACCAAAGCCAAGACATTTAAAACATTGAAGAGGCGTTGCTCTTCGCCGTATCCTACAGACAACCCACCCTATTCGTACTTTGCCCTTGTTCAGGAATTGTTCGGCGTCCTTTTCGGTCAAGTCAACTATGGCCATGCGTTGTCCATATTGTTTTCTGGTGTCAGTCTCGCTTTGATCCTTCCCACGCTAGGGAACTCCCTTTTGATGGCCTCGTCTACCTCAGCCAGATCCGTGACGCAGTCAATGTCTCGTATTTCGATCGTTGCCATCGGCTCGACCGGGGCTATAGTTGCGCTTTTGCCGAGGACTTCCTCTACTGCGTCCTTATTGCCGGTCTCTGCTCAGAGTTCGACCAGTATGTGGCCCGACCGCGTTGGTCGTACTAGCTTTATGGTAGTGTTGGTGTCTTCGGTCCTTGCGTTTCCCCTGATGTCCCGCAGTACCTCCGCGTAGGATCAGCCATCCTAGGGTTTTACCAGCAGTGCCTGCTGCAGGGATCTTCGTCGGGGCTTCTGTCTCTCCTGTTTTGCATCAGGTCTTTTTTTTTGTTGGGCGTCCGTGCGAACTTTACTTTCTGGCACTTTTTGAAGGAATTTCTTTGCGGCTTGCTTTGCGGCTTGCTTTGCTCCTTTTGTAAGCACTGTCTGGAGCCCGTGATCTTGTGCTCCACGACCATCAAGTGCCTCTTCCTTCCTTTTTCTTTATCCCGTTCTCCTTCGGTTGGGCTAGACGCCATTCTTTTATTGATTTTTGATTGTGGAGCTATCTGCATGTGGCCTTTAGATTTCACCCCCAGCGCTTCTTTAGCCGTCTGCTCACCTTCGGCCTTTAACCAACTCCTCCGATAATGCCCTATGCGGTCTAGGAGCTCCTCTAGTTCAAGGAGCTCAATCTTCACTGCTTTGCTGATTTTTGGGGAGTCGCATGCAGATTGTATTCTTTTCAGAACATCTCCCGCTTTTCAGAATAGCCTTCCTTCTTCGTGTCGCTGGGCGGCAAATGTACTTTGCGACCATCCTTGGGAGAGGTTATCGCTTTCGATTTCCGAATACAGTACTTCCGCCACTTTTTCGACGTTGCCGATGCAATCACCCAACGTCGCTTTATTTGCCTGGTCACTCGTTTCTTTTACTGCCGTAATCTCCTCGTTGGCTTCAGGATGGTTCTCTATTATGTCGGGAACACGAACATTTAGCAATCGTGCTAAGCAGACAGGAAGAATTAGCTTACCAAATCCGGGACATAACCGATGTTTTTGTACCGCGATAAGATATTTTTCTTACCGCCCAATTCACAATTTAAATTTTCACAAGGATATATTTCTAGTGCAGTACTAGAAATATTCTAACTCCATAAAATATTTATATTTACCTAGTGGTTATAAAGTGTCTAGGCACGCATGTAGATAAGGCGGTTAACGCCGGAATGAATGAGTGAAACAGAGGCGAAGTCGCCAGTTTAACATTTGACCAAAAAGTGTATTTTCTTATATCGACCTATGCTGTTTATACAATTTCTCTATCACAAATACATGTTTGCTTCAGCATAAAAATACTTAACAAGAGAATCCCTTGTCTAAATTTTCTACTTCAAAATCTATACAAAAAAAAATCACTTCCTTAATGCAATTCTACACGTTGGACTTCCCATAGAACGCTATACAACAAAGGATATTAGCTCTGCATGACGTGAATGCATTCATACATACTCTGTTAATTTCCCGAAAAAGAGGAAACAAGATATCATATGTGAAGTTCTTAGACCCCACATATGAACAATGTCAAGTTCATCGAAAAACACGAAAGCATTAGTTTAGTAGATAGCAATTAGTTTATGTTATGAAATATGATGCGCAATTGTCTTCGTTTGTTGTAGATTTGTAATGCTGCACATATGAAACCATGCGAGTGAGGATTGTTCCACACGTAAGAAACTGGGTTCATATGGGAAGAAGTACATATGATAGATTTTGATGTAGTTTCTAGGTCTAAAGCGGGTCATGCATATTTATTTATTTATATTGATGCATTAATGAATTTAATATGATTTTTTTAAAATAACCATTAGGTTATTTTATTATGTAAGTATAAATGTATTACAATTTAACTTATCAGGCAAGTAATTTATTAGATTTTGATACTTTCGCTATCGTAAGCGAACTTGTCTTTGAGCCCTTGTTATCACTTCTAGAAGTGTCGATTGTGCCCTTTGATAATATGATATCATCAGTATTAACCGAATTCCTAGAGTGTTGAAGTATTCAGTTATTTATTCTTGGTGGAACTCGTGGGTTATTCCTTTAATGGTGTTGAGCGTCTGGTTGAGGAATTTCTCCACCGCCTTTTAACTGCTTTATGCGACTCTTTCATGATATTTGTAGTGCAATCGATTATGGATGTTTGATTCCTCAGTAGTTCTAGCAAGTATCTGTCATTTTTTTGAAGGTAGTTTATCGTCTCTGACATTTTTCCGCATATTCATCATCCAAAATGCCGAATAGCGAATGAGCGATGTTACCGAATATATTGAGAGGGGATCGTTTTCCTCGATCATGGCCTTGTTGACGCAATAACTCGTTGTTCTCTGTTAATTCCATAACCGTGTTTGCAAATTGAGCTAGCGTTGGTGCACAGGAATGCTTCTTTATTGTACTTTTTTGCTACAGAGATGATCTAGGTTTTCAATTCCTTTATTTACACTGGCTAGCTCCTTCCAGTAGTTAGTCATGTTGTAGTAAATAACTAAATCCCACTCGTCGGATGACAAGTGAGTGAAAGCCATTCGTTCAAAATACAAACTAGGTGCTGATTTGAACGGTGATATTGTGGCCTGATTGTTTCCTAGCACCGGCAAGACAAGGCATGTGAATAGTAATAGGCTGATTGGGAGCTGACTTCAGCGCGGTTTTTTGGAAGCAGGTGGACCTTCGGTTCGGGGTGGACTTGTTGTTTCGTCTGTATTTGTTTGCATCGTAGGGTGTGAGGAAGACGCTGTACTGGTGAAGTTTTCTGCGTTGATTTCATCCTTAGTTTCTACGTCGACCTTTACTGGTAGTGGAGCAAGATTGTGGATTGCCCTTTTGAGAACACCTGTAGCCGTTTTTACTATTGCAACTCGGGCTAAACCATTATTTCCCTTTATAGTCTCCAGTATGTGACCAAGAGGCCATTGCATGGCCGGAAGATTGCTGTCCTTTATTATAACCATCATGCCTGGCTGGGCGTTCTGGCATTGTTGCTTCCATTTGGTTCGATACTGCAGCTCGGTTAAATATTTTTTGAACCATCGCTGCCAGAATTGATTCTTGAGGTGAAGAGTGCGTTTCCAGTGTTGATGTAGATCTACTCGCTGTGGGGTTTCAGTGGATTGGCAGTGCTGGTTAACGGTTCGCCTATTAAAAAATGTCCTGGGGTCAGCGCAGTCAAGTCGTTCGGATCCGAAGACACTCGCGTGATAGGTCGTGAATTGAGTATCGCTACTACTTGCACTATAACCGTCTCCAACTCCTCATATGTCAGTGAATTGTTGTTTAGGCTGCAAGGAAGCAAATTTTTGGCAGATTTGACATTGCCTTCCACAGTCCACCGAAATGTGGCGCTCTTGGTGGGATGAAATGGAATTCGGTTCCGCTCAGTGTGCAGAATTTGTTAATTTGTTCTTCCGCTTTCTTTGAATATATCGCTGGTCGAAGTTCTTCCAGTTGGTTTCGAGCTCCTACAAAGTTGTCGCAATACAAATGTTAGCAGTTTCCTCGTCTGCCCACAAAGCGTTTCAGCGCGACGATGAATGCGTTAGTTGTTTACCACTTCTAAGTGCACTGCCTTTGTTGCAAAGCTAACGAATAACGCTACGTAACCCTTTTGAGGCTTTTTTCCTCTAGCTTTGTAATGAATCCAAAATGGGCCGCAAAAATCAACTCCTGTTGTTCGGAATGGCTTATCAGGTTTGATTCTTCTCTCAGGCAAATTACCCATCATCTGGGATAAAAGTTTTTTCTTTGCTTTGCTGCAGTGGTCGCAATTCCATACAGTTGACCGCGCAATTGTCTTCCCTTTGATGGGCCAAAATTTTTGGCGCGTGGTAGCGAGTAATCCTTGCGGTCCGACGTGAAAATTTTTAATGTGTATGTCTGTCATTACCAGCCGAGTAAGTGCGTCATTGTATGGTAAAAATATTGGGTGTTTTGCATCAAATGTGATGTTAGCTTCTTGGAATCGTCCTCCAACCCTGATAATACCATTATTGTCCAAGAATGGGGCGAGTGAACTTAAGTTGCTTTGCTTGTCTACTATGGCCGTTTTTTCAAGGGAGGCTAACTCTTGTGAGAAGTTTCGGCGTTGCGCTTCCTTTATAAGTTGTGCCGTGGCTGCATTCAATTCTTCAACAGTTAGGTATGATGAGCGTTTGAATCCTCCGCTTCTAGTGTTATTTATGAACCGAAGAACATAACCCAAAATCCGTTGCAAATGTTGAAAAGAATTCCGGTTATCGGTCGTAGACAGTATGTCTCCCTCGTTTGCAACTGAGAGTGCCACCTTTGCTTGCCTCGTTTCTAGATTTGTTTCAAATTTTTGATTCCTTGGCCATATGCCATGTAGAAACCCCGGCCCATAAAACCAAAAAAAAATATTATTCTTTAATTTGTTGGGTGAGATTCCACGGGAAACCAAATCGGCAGGATTTTCCTTGGATGGCACATGTCGCCATAGTTCAGCTGTGGTAAGCTCCTGTATAGCTGCTACTCGGTTGGCAACGAAGGTGACGTATGATGATGATGGGTTCCTTAGCCAGGCAAGAACTACCTCAGAGTCCATCCAAAATGTGCAAACATCATTCCATTGTAGTTCTCCTTTGACCCGAGCAGCGAACTTGGTAGTGAGTGTTGCAGCTTGAAGCTTCAAACGCGGAATCGTTGTAGCCTTGATTGGTGCTACCTTTGATTTGGCACATAGCAGTCTCACGACCACGGTACCGTCAATTTGCTGTGATCGCACGTATATAGCTGCAACGTAGGCCTTGTCTCATGCGTCACTGAAAGCATATGTAATTCAATGCTTCGCGGGTTTTTGCCCGAAAATACATGCCTTGGAAACTTGATATCTTCAAGGCATTGCAGTTTTCAACGAAATTTGATCCAATAGGAGTGCATCTCCATTGGTACTGCTGCGTCCCAATCTATCTTTAGATTCCATAATGCTTCTAGAAATATTTTGGCCTTGGTCACCACTGGGCTCACTACTCCTAATGGGTCAAAGAGATGCGCAATGTCAGCGGACACTGTTCTTTTGGTCACATTACCGTAGCTGAGCTGGATTGTTTTTACGCAGAAGTTGTCCTCTTGGGGAAGCCAGATTATGCCCAACGTCTTCACATGATAGCTGTCTTTGCAGTTTATGTTAAATTGAACTGCTTGGTCCTCTTTGAGAATGCCGTGAAGTAGCCGACTATAGTTTGCGCACCACTTCCGCAATTCGAACCCTCCTGATTGAAGCAATTCCTTTAGTTGCCTCTGTACTGCGAGGGCTTCCGTTAGACTGTTAGCTCCCGCCATGACGTCATCGATGTAAATATTATTCCTTATCGTTTGCGAACCCAATGGAGCTGACGTATCAGCTTGTGCTGCTATTTGCCTGAGATATCTTATGGCTAAGTATGGAGTCGTTGTAATGCAGTATGTCACCGTAGTTAGTTGGTAACACTTAACTGGTTCATCTGAATGGTCTCTCTGAGATATTAATTTAAATTTCTTATCTTCTTCCTTCACTCTTATTTGGCGGTACATTTTCTCGATGTCCGCCGTAAATACAAACATTGGAAGCCGGAAGCATAACAGAACGGTAAATACATCGTCTTGGAGAAAAGGTTCAATGAGCAGAATTTCGTTCAAGGAGATATTTGTAGACGTTTTCGCTGAAGCATCAAATACTACTCGCAGTTTAGTTGTGGTACTTTCTGGTTTTATGACACAGTGGTGCGGCAAGAAGTAATGGGGTGTAGGTACCTGCTGAATATCGACCTCTTCCATGTGTCCCAACTGACGGTATTCCTTCATGAAGTCGGTGTGCTGTTGTTTCAGCGATTCATTCTTGGTCAATTTGCGCTTAAATGCTGTCTCTTTGGATATACCTAGCAAGTTAGGGTCTTTCATGAATGGTAATATTACAACAAACCGTCCATCTTGTCCTTGCCTGGTATTAGCAGTGAAGTGTTCTTCACAACCTTTTTCTTGCTGCGTAAGGTTCGAGCTCGGCTCCACTTCGTCCAGTTTCCAGAACTCTTGCACCTGTTATTGAAGTTCGGCGCAATTATGACTACAGATGCCGCAGCTAAAAGTGTGGGGCTGTCCGAATTTGCCACTCGACCGGAGAAAATCCATCCGAACACGGTATTCTGTAGGGTTGGTAATTTATTTCCCAACCGTATTTGTCCAACCGAAAGTATCGGCAAAAAGTTTTCTGCTCCAATGAGAATATCAATTTGACTAGGGTAATTGATTGAGTATCCGCAAGCGACACATTCTGGGGAATAGGCCATGATACGATGTCAATGAATTCTGACGGTTGATAAGTTGTAATTTGCGGTAGAACAAAGAATTCGATTCTGGCTGAGAATCCTGTTGTCCTGGACCGTAACGAGTAATTTACTCTGGATTGTGCCTTTTGAATTCCTTGTCCAATCCCTTGAACACACAATGCTTCGGGAACTTCCTTCAAACCAAGCCGTCTAACCAGATCTTTAGTGATGAAATTTAATTGAGATCCGGAGTCAAGAACAGCTCGACATTCAAGTTCTCGACCATCCATAGTCAATACCTTGACAAGTACAGTGCTCAGCAAGATGTTGTACCTCCGTGTGTTGTTGGGTTTCGCTACTAGGCTCGCTAAGTTTGATGGCAATTGTCGATGTTTCTACTTGTGCTGGATGTAAAGCAGAGCTTGACTTGGTACCCTGATTGTCAATGTGCAATAATGTATTATGCCGTTGCGAACACTTCTTGCAGCCTCGGAGCGAACACTGTTGACTATTGTGGTCCGCCCTCAAACAGTTGTAGCACAGATTATTTTTCTTCACAGTCTGGAGACGAACCTTTGGCAGTAGATTCAGGAAAGTTTTGCAAGAATACACTGGATGCGTTCCTTTGCACACTATGCAGGGGCTCCCTTTGGGTGACGTCACCAGCGAGGCAGGCTTAGTTTGTTTTTGCTTTAGAGACGGCGAGCCTCCTTTGCCGAGGGTTTCAAGGCTTTGAAAACGATTCTCCAGAAATGATAGGAAATGTTTCACAGTGCCTAGCTGCCGGGGCTCTGCCAACGATTGCTCATACAACGTATGTGTAGTATGGTCCAACCTTTTCACCAATACAAGTAGTAGTATTGGATCCCAGGCGTCGATTAAAATGCCTAAATTCTTGAGTCCCAATAGACATTCATTGGTTACGTCATGTAGATTTCTAACTGATGATGCAAATTCAACAGAGCTCGATGGTTGAGACAGAAGTTTGGTGAGAAGATGTGTCATTACAAACCTTTTGTTGTCATATCTCTCTTTAACTATATTCCATGCATCTAAATAATTCTCGCTGGAAACTGGCAAATGCTGCACTAATCGTTTTGCTTAGCCTGATAAATTGCTAAGAAGATCATACATTTGTTGCGCATTTCCGATTGCACGGTTGTGGATCAGTTGGAGGTACAAATCACGAAATTGAGTCCACTGCAAGCAATCACCGTCGAAGGTCGGTGGTATGATTTTTGGCAATTGAACTTCAGTATCCTTTGAGTACAGCAGTGGATTGTCGTTTCTCCCTTCAGTGATTCTCATACGTTCTTGCAGTGAGATTATTGTCTCTTGAGTCCAGCAGTGAAGTTCTTGGCAGAGTTCAGGACAGTTCTCAAAAGGGCTTCTTTCCTTCCTTCTCTGCCAGCTCATTCACGTATCTTTGTAATAAGTTGACTTTAAGTGTGTAGTACTCGGTAGAATGTTCACTACTAGCCTTGTGTTCAATGTCTTGAATGAAGTATAAGGGTCCCCATTAAGGCCCTTTGCTTCCGGATCATTCTTGGAAACATATCCCTTTCTTCTTCGTCATCGCCTGTAAGTTAGAAGTCTGCATGACGTTCTGGGTTTCTTGTGGCAGATATATCTCCAGATTTGGTGGCAGGTGATGATGCCACGGGGTTGTCGTTCGAAGAAGTTCCCTCAAACTTTCTCCCGGCATTATCTAGTGCATGAATGAGCTTCTCATACACCTTCCAAATTTCGTTGTAGTAATTGTTGGCAAAATACAGATAATCTGCCGCGGTCACTTCAAATGGTTTCAATTATTCGTGGACTTGATCAAACTCGTACCAGTACCCTTCTGACAAGCCTAGTCTCTTATCTAGATACTCCTTGGTTTTTCTGGATACTGAATTCTTCCTGAAGTTTATCAGCAGCTGTTCCAGTTTGCTCCCCAGCTGGGATTGTGTAGCCGTCAACTTTTCCATTGTAGGGCTTGTTCCAATGCTACGATTGATTTGCAACGGTAGGCTTCGCTCTGGATCACGTCGGGGTCACCAATGTTTTTGTACCGCGATAAGATATTTTTCTTACCGCTCAATTCACAACTTAGTACTTTACTAAATGTGCATGAAGCAAGGATATATTTCTAGTGCAGTACTAGAAATATTCTAACTCCATAAAATATTTATATTTACCTAGTGATTATAAAGTGTCTAGGCACGCATGTAGATAAGGCGGTTAACGCCGGAATTAATGAATGAAACAGAGGCGAAGTCGCCAGTTTAACATTTGACCAAAAAGTGTATTTTCTTATATCGACCTATGCTATTTATACAATTTTTTTATCACAAATACATATTTAACTGTAACCAATATTGTTTGCTTCAGCATAAAAATACTTAACAAGAGAATTCCTTGTCTAAATTTTCTACTTCAAAATCTATACAAAAAAAATCACTTCCTCAATGCAATCCTACACGTTGGATTTCCCATAGAACGCTATACAACAAAGGATATTAGCTCTGCATGACGTGAATGTATTCATACATACTCTATGTTAATTTCCCGTAAAAAAAGGAAACAAGAAATCATATGTGAAGTTCTTCGACCCCACATATGAACAATGTCAAGTTCATCGAAAAACACGAAAGCATTAGTTTAGTAGATAGCAATTAGTTTATGTTATGAAATATGATGCGCAATTGCCTTCGCTTGTTGTAGATTTGTTATGTTGTACATATGAAACCATATGAGTGAGGATTGTTCCACACGTAAGAAACTGGGTTCATATGGGAAGAAGTACATATGATAGATTTTGATGTAGTTTCTAGGTCTAAGGCAGCTCATGCATATTTATTTATTTATATTGATGCATTAATGAATTTAATATCAATTTACCTAATGGTTATTTTATTATGTAAGTATAAATGTATTACAATTTAACTTATCAGGCAAGTAATTTACTTAGGTTTTCATAATTTCGTTATCGTAAGCGAACAACCGACATAACAGAAAAAATGCTAGCTGCCGAAAGAAAAATTTACTACTGACAACAGCAAAAATCATTGAAATTGAGATTAGGCAGCGTAGTTTGTTAGACATAATAGTATCCACCCTCAACAATAAAATACATCCCTTAGTAATTACCAACAGGAGACTCCAAGAAGTATACACCAAACCAGGCAATAAGTGTCCGGAGTTTTGCGAAGAATTTCTTGCGCAAACTGCGGATATGCAGCACTTCAGAATAGGAACAAGCTAATGATTGTCATCAGATTCCCACTATTTCAAATACCTCTGACGAAGCTACACCAAATACATCTATTTCCAATAATAAC
>CAXAJY010000171.1:55779-103279 GCA_963969285.1 Odontomyia ornata
CATGTAACACTGCCCCCACCTCAGTTCTTTTCGCCCCGAAAAGATGTGTCGCTATTTGTAGTCAATTCTCCCTGGGTGTAATATGGGGCAAGACGGTCCAGATGCACGATTTTCATTTTAGCTCTCGGCTTACGATGTTCCTGTATTCGGTATACGACGTCGTTGATTCGCTTTGTAACTCGGTATGGTCCCTCCCAATTATGCTGCAACTTTGGAGACCTACCCTTTCGCCGTTGCGGGTTATAAAGCCACACCAAGTCATCTTGCTGGAAGCCAGTAGAATTAGCCTTTAGATCATACCTGGTCTTCATGCGGTCAGTAGCCGATTCGAGGTGTTTTCGCACTGTCCGATGTATCTGGTTCAACCGTTGTCTTAGATCACTTGCGTACTCCGAGACCGTTTGGGGTTTCTCAGGGGGTGTTCCGAACTTTATATCGGCTGGAAAATGAATAGTCTTTCCAAAAATGACTTTGGCTGGGGCTTGGCCCGTCGACGCATGTTCAGCGGCTCTATACGCCATTAAAAATAGTGGGATATGTCGGTCCCAGTCCCTTTGGTTCTCGTCAACCATTTTGGCAAGGTGTTTATTGAGCGTGCCGTTGAAACGTTCGACCATTCCATCGGATTGGGGATGCAGCGGTGTTGTCCTCGTTTTCCGTATTCCCAGTAGTTCACACATTTCGCCAAAAACTAGTGACTCAAAGTTTCGGCCTTGATCTGAATGTAAGTCGCAAGGTACGCCGTACCTACTGACCCAATTTAACACTAGCTGTTCAGCTACGGTAGTTGCTTCCTGGTTGGGAATGGGGTAGACCTGGGGCCACTTGCTGAAATAATCGGCTACAACCAGCGTGTATCGATTTCCCCAATCGGATTCAGGAAAGGGTCCTGCGATGTCAACAGCAATCCTTTCGAATGGCACGCCTACGTTATAGGTTTGCATTTGTCCTCTCAGTCGTCGCTTTGGGCCTTTGACGGAAGCGCAAATTGTGCATCTGCGACACCAGTCCTCTACGTCTTCTCGAGCGTGGAGCCAGTAGAACCTTTCCCGCAATTTCGCTAAGGTCTTGTTAACACCAAGGTGGCCTCCCGAGGATCCTTCATGCATTTCCTTAACCACATCGTGGATTCGGCTTTTGGGTAGTAAAGTTTGCATCCTATAGGAGCTGCCATCCGCCGTTTCCCATTTCCGCTTGAGTACACCACCCTCTACCTGAAGGGAGTTCCATTGTGCCCAATAGCTTTTCAGGGTTGCGCCATGCGTTGAAACGTCTTTCCACTCAGGTCGCCCAGTCGTCTCCTTCCATACGAGCAATGGTCCGATGTCTTCATCGGCTAGCTGGGCATTTCGAATCTCTTCCGATGACCAACCTTCATCGAATTCGGCCGTTATCAGTCGCAGATCAACGGGCGGTTCCTTTTCCTCAATCCGTCGGCAATGCTTGCAGTTAGCTGGACATGGGCGACGAGATAGGGCGTCAGCATTTCCATGGACTCCGCCCTTTCGATGAACAATTTCGTAGTCGTATGACTGCAATCTTTCGATCCATCTCGCAACTTATCCCTTGGGGTTTTTGAAGTTAAGTAGCCATCTCAACGATGCATGGTCCGTTCGAAGAACAAATTTCTGGCCATATAGGTACTTGTGGAACTGCTTGGTGGCCTCTATTATAGCCAATAGCTCCTTCCTGGTCACACAGTAGTTCCTCTCACTTTTTGAAAGAACTCGACTGTAATACGAGAGGACTCTTTCTTCGCCATTGATCTGCTGGGAGAGTACAGCTCCAGCACCGCCGTTGCTTGCATCGGTGTCAACTACAAACATTTTTCCGGGTTTCGGATACGCCAGTACGGGTGATTCACATAGCTTTTCCTTCAGGGTCTCAAAGGCTGTCTGGCATTGTTCATTCCAGACATACGGACGATTTTTTTCGGTTAGCTGATGGAGACACTTAGCTATCTTGGCAAAGTCTTTGACGAATCTTCGATAGTAGGTTGCCAGACCCAGGAAACTTCGTAGTTGGCGCTTGTTGTTTGGTGTTGGCCAGCTTTTCACGGCTTCAATTTTCTCAGGGTCTGTTTTGACCCCTTCTGCTGATACGACATGTCCCAGGTATTTTACTTCAGCTGCGAAAAGGGTACACTTGTCGGGACTAAGTTTCAAATTTGCCAGTCGCAGTCGGGAGAAAACCTCTTCTAAGTTCCGCACATGCTCTTCGAACGTTCTCCCGATGACGATGATGTCATCTAGGTACACCAAGCAGGTTTTCCAGGTTAGACCACGTAGCACGTATTCCATCAAGCGTTCGAAAGTGGCTGGAGCATTGCAAAGCCCAAACGGCATCACCACAAATTGCCACAATCCGGTCCCAACTGAAAATGCGGTCTTCTCTCGGTCCTTCTTGTCGATTTCTACCTGCCAATAGCCACTCTGAGATCGAGTGTAGAAAACCCTTTTTCGTCGGCCAAAGTGTCCATGATGTCATCGATGCGTGGGAGCGGGTAACTATCTTTCTTAGTGACTATAGTCGACACAAAAACGAGTGCTACCATCCTTTTTCTTTACTAGAACTACAGGCGCGGCCCATGGACTTACAGAAGGTTCAATAATGCCTTGTTTTTCCATGTCCGAGATCAGCGCGCTCACTTCTCCTTGTTTGGCTATAGGGAGACGTCTCGGTGCTTGTCGAATCGGCTTGGCTCCCTGTGTATCTATGACGTGAGTTACCAAACTCGTTCGGCCTTGGTCATCCGGGCTTGTTGAGAAGATGTCACTGTACTTGGTGACCAGATCAGAGGCTCGTTTGAATAGCTGCACCGGCAATTTGACTTGCTTCAATATTGCAGACGTGGATCCCCGGGCTTTGTCTGTGTCTTGCCTCCTTTTCCAATGATGGTTGTGAGTAGCTTCCAAAGAGGTGATGGTGGAAACAGGCTGGCAGCTGCCGATGACTTCTCCCGCTTTGATGCTCGTGATTGAGTCTGCGGTATTAAGGACTCTAACCGGCACATATCCGTTCCTTAAAGATCTTACAAGGCTTCGTCCTACAATCAAACTGCGCAATGCGGATGTCTTCGTTGGCTCTATCAGATAAGATCGGTGGTCTCCAGAATCACCATCAAGCTTGGCCCATACAATGCTTTCGGAGGAATTCGGTACATCAGTGTCAGTACATGCCACCACATTCATCTTGGGGATTAGGACGTTGGGATCCTTCATCAGTACTTCGACATTCTGCCATTTCAATACACGTTTGCCCAAGTCCAACGTGATTCCATGTGGTCGCAGAAAATCCATTCCGAGAATGCAGTCATCCATAATGTTCGCGACCAGAAAATTATGTCGGAACACAAGGTCTCCCAACTGTATCTGGAGGTTGACCTCTCCATGAACAGGTGCAGTTTCTCCCGTAGCTGTCCGTAGTGAGAAAATTCTGCCCTTGTGAAGTTGTTGCTGTCTAACTAGGTCTGGTCGGATAATCGATCGGGTTGCACCAGTGTCGATTGTTATGGTGCAGTGTTCTCCGTCAATTTGACCCGGAAGGCATAAGTCCGCTTCTCCACGATGTAGTCTTGACACGGTGATGGTGGTGCTGGGGACGTCGATCCTCCTAGCCAACGTTCGCCCCATGAAGTTGGCCCTTGCAGTTTGATGGGCCTCCATTCTAGGCTCCTGACACGGTCTGGATCTCCACCACCCTAGACAATAGCTCGGTCTTCTTCGCTTCTTGCAGTCTCGTTGCAGGTGCCCTTTTTCCCCGCAATTCCAGCATCTAGGCGCACCATTCACCTGCAGCTCTTGCTCAATCCACACGCGCTCACACCTGCAATTATCTGCCACTACCTCGCGAACCCGGGCAGTGGTACGGGTCACATTTTTCGCTGCCTCAAAGTTCAGACTATAAGCCAGTGCGTCCTTAACCGTTTGCTTTTGAGCTAAACGCACGGCTTGTTGCAATTCCGGGTCCTTTAGTGCGCTGATGAATGCTTCTGTCGCTGCATCATCTCGATGTTCTGGGTCGTAGGCCGGGTAAGCCAAAAGTGCTAGTCGCTCAATGTCTTGGGCTAGCTGCTGTAGGGTTTCACCAGACTTCTTCACCCGATGCCTTAGCCGTGACCGATAAATCTGCTTTAGATGATCATCTCCATAACGCATGTCGAGCGCATTCATTATAGCATTCGATTTTGAGTGCAATTCAACGGGGATCGTCTGCAACAGCTCGGCAGCTGGGCATCTTAGAGCAAGAATCAATGCAGTTGCTCGTTCCTGCTCATTCCAGTGATTTATGCGAGCGGCTGCTTCGAATTGGGTTTTGTAAATAGTCCAGACCGTTTGCCCATCGAATATTGGTGCTTGCACATTTCTAGATGAGCTTTGCGCTGCAGTTATAATTGGGGCTGGTGAGGTGGTTACTACTGCCTTTGCTGCTTCGAATTCCTTTTTCATGTTTTCCATCTCATTGTTGATTCTCTCCTCGACCTGGCTGACCTTTTCCTCGACCTGGTAAACCTTTTCCTCGACCTCTTTAATTTGTTTGTTGAGACTACAGAGCTCCGCTTTTATTTCGGTTGACTGTTTCTCCAGCTTCTGTGTGATGTCTGCTTTGATTTCGATTGCTTGTTGGTCTAGCTTCGCTGATTGTTCATTTAGCTTCGTTGTTTGTTCATTCAACTTCGCTGATTGCTCATCTAGCTTCGTGGTTAAATTGGACGACTGTTCATTGAGCTTCGCAGTTAAATTGGATGACTGTTGTCGCTGCTCTTGCTGCATCAGCATTAACATTTGCATCAGCGCATTTTCTGGTTCCTTTGTTTTTTTTGTTTCTGCTTCACCACCTTCTGCGCCTTTTTCTGCATCTGAGGGCTCACCCGAATCCAGATACGCGCCTTCCGATTCAGTTGCGTCACGCAAGCGTGCAATCAGTGTGGCCTTTGTACCTTGCGTAGCCAGGTTTCGCTGTTCCAACTCTTCCTTAAGCTCCGACATGGTCAATTCATTAATTTTTAAGTTTAAGCTTCGTGGCATTTTTAATGTTTCTTTAAATTTTCCTATTGTGCACTATAAAAATGTTCAAATATTCACTTTCAAAATTTTTCTATCCCACTTCTGACACCATTGTCGCGTGTTATTGGTTCGCGGCCTATAATTTTAATGTTCCGGGAAAGTGAAAACGCAATGTCTTTTAAATTAAATTAAAAGAGTTTATTTAATTACAAGAGTGCACAATGATCAATTTAACACTTTCTCTAACTTTAATTTTCACTATTTAAAATTCTAACACTTGTCCATAAATTTCTTATCGCAATTGTTTTCTAAATCACTTCACTATTACGAAACACACTTTTCTACTACTCGAATAATATCGCTTCCCACACACAATCGCAGTTCTTATCGCGGTCGGATGAATGATCCCCCCATTCATTCAGCTCGCCTTTATATAGGGTCTCTACCTATTCACCCATTTCTCGCACATTGGCGAATGTTCTACCGAGCAAATTAATGAATGGAGTGACGTCACTTGCAGATGTTGATCATGCTTGTTGGGTTCTCGTGGGTTCGAGTAAATTCATTTGTTGACGTTCTTAATGATTATGAAAACAATTGCAACAGTAGCTCGCAGAATTATTTGTACATGTAATTATTTGTACATGTAATTATTTGTACATGTAATTATTTGTACATGTAACAATATATATATATATATATATATATATATATATATATATATATATATATATATATATATATATATATATACATATAGAACCATTTAGTATTTACCAAAAGCAATTACGAGTAATTTGAGAATGTAAATGCAGCTAGGAATTTTAAAAGAATTAAGTTGTTACCAGAAGCACCCATAGAGTCGGAATTTTAAAAAAATTGATGAAAAACTAAGTAAACATACGTGTTAAAAAGAAAAAAAATAAGAGACGCTTAATCTAAAGATATTACTGTTACATTTGAACAATCGAACATAAGATCAGCTCGTAAAGACAGAAGATACCAAATAGTTTAAAGATAATACGCTCGTACATAAGGAACAATGCATGTAATCTGACATAGAGCCCATGGAATACGTAGTTTCATGTGCAAAGAAAAAAGCATCTCCGGGGGGTGACGGCATTTTCCTGGCATCGCCACTATGCGTCAGGGGCGCAGACTGTATGTTCAAATCGGTTCGTATTAATCCTTAGTAATTTATTTGTCCCGAAAATCGACGCGAAAACACGCAGAAGATAGTTTATTCAAGCTTGAAATCTGCTTCATACGAAATTTGAACAAGATTGAATGGCGGCGAAGTGTTTATTTATTTATTTATTTACAGGATTCTATATACAGATTAGCAAAATCCAAGTATAATATAGAAAAAGTAGAAGTCATAAAATAAATAACCAATCAATACATATCCAAACAAAACTAGAAAAATTAGGTTGAAAAGCAAGAAAGTTAAAACTGGAAAGTACGCTCAAGTTAATCTACAAAACTATAAAGAAGAACGAATTGTCTAAGTTTATTTTTATACTGCGCAAAGAATTAGGTATCGGACCAAGACCAAGGGAGTTGTGATTACATGGCAAACGTACCAATGGCAAAAAATAAAGCACATTGGTTCTGGCAAAGGGAACGTTAAAAATCGTTGTCGATCTACTTGAGCGCTGTGCAGTATAGGTGGATACTTCATTACAGAGATTCATTGGCCAGAGTTTGAGGTTTATTTTAAAGAGCAAGCATTCATAAATAAATATACGACGCGAGACTAAAGAAGGCATGTGCAAGTGGGATAGACGATCATTATAAGGGGAATAGGGGATACGAATTTTAAAGAGAAGAGAGCGGGTAAACCTACTTTGAACAGTCTCCACAATACTACATAGACTGTTAATGAGGACTTCAAATTTGCGAGCAATATTCCAATAAACTTCTTACCAGTGAGAAAAATAAACAAATACAGGAAGAAATATTTTTGAAGCCTTTGGTGAATCTTAATTCAAAGCCTGACATTCGAGAGGCCTTGCAAACCACCTGGGCTATATGTTGCCCATAGTGCAGCTTAGTGTCAAAGAGTACTCCTAATCTTTTTGGCAAACCACCGATTCCAGGGAAGTACCAGATAAGGAATAATCGAAAGGAATTGTAAACTTTCTAAGTGAGTAAGTCATACTATGACATTTGCTTATATTTAGTTTCAGACGATTATTCGTACACCATTCTAATAGAGATTGCAAATCTAGTTGTAAACAGCCACAGTTTTCCGAGGACTCAATTACTCTAAACATTTTCATATCGTGAGCGCACATAAGCGAATAGGATTTGGATAACGATGGAAGTTCATTGATAAAAACGAGGAATAGTAATGGGCCGAGAATGGACCCTTGAGACACCCCAGAATCCGGCGAGAAAGGAGAACTCTGGGAATTCACAGTGACTACGCAATTACGGTTGACAATGTACGAGTGGAACCATCGACAAAAAGATGAGCCCAAACCAATATCACCTAATTTATTAATAAGTATACGATGATCTACTGAATCGAAAGCCTTAGAAAAATCTGTATAAATGACGTCTACTTGTTTCGCTCTGTCGAAAGCTGACGCAATAGTATTTGAAAATGAAAGCAAGTTCGTGAGTGTGCACCGACCTTTGGTCAGATTAAAAAATTAGAAAAAAAAGTAACATTTTTGCGCCGCGAGCCTTTCGTGGCCTCGCAGTAGCCCGCGCGGGAAAGTGCCGTCACCCCCATCTACGTAGCTCTCCAAGCATAGTAGATGCAAATTTTCAAACGCACATAGTAAGTTAGGGACTCGTCACCATGCCCTGCCTGAAAGCAAAACTTTCACATTTAACAACATACCGCGTGACTCAACAAAATATCAAACATTACGCATAAATCCACAACAAACCGCTCTGCTAAGTTAATCATATTTAGCAGAAAACACATGTAACAACATACCGCGTGACGGAACAAAATATCCAATACTACGCATAAAACCACAACAAACCGCTCGACTAAATAGATCCATATTTAGCAGAAAACACATGTAAGAACATACCACGTGACTGAATAAAATATCAAATATTACGCATAAAAAACAAAACAAACCGCTTGACTGAGAAAAATAATATCTAACAGAAAGCGTCCACCAACCCAACATACAAAAAAACAAAAAATGAAACGAATTAATACGCACCGCATGAAAATGACATACGAAATATACAAGCGCGCATTATCAACATGTGTCGTCACGAGTTAAAAAATAAACAATGCGAGTAAGGTGGAATCCCCCGATCGAATTTCATAACAACAGATGTTGGGATTCCCGGTCGTAGTCAACAATTGAAATGCTGACATGATTTTACCACCGAGGTGGAATGAGGATAGTAATGCAAATTCATATTGTGTAGAAAAATAGTGTTGAGGTATTGAATATGCGGTGGTTGAACGGAATTGGGTTTTTGTTCAGCATGCGGATACCACAACAATTTCTTGTACGAAATTGGGATTTTGGTCAGCAGGGCTGGCGAACCTTATGGAATAATTGGATTGAGGTCTGTCAGCTTTTTTACCCATTGAAAGCAACGGTTCGCGATAGAGGAGAGTCCAGTATTTTGCTACGAGTTGCAATCATTTCTACGAGTCTTTTATACGCGTCGGTGTCACTCGGCATTAAGGTGAGGACACAGTGCAGTAATTTTTACGAGTCATTTATAAGCGTCGGTGTCACTAGGCATTGAGCCGAAGACACAGTGCAGTCATTTCTACGAGTCTTATACACGTCGGTGTCACTAGACATTGAGCTGAGGACACAGTGCAGTTATTTCCTAAGAGTTTTTTATACGCGTCGGTGTCACTAGCCATTGAGTCGAGGACACGTACTCGCACCCAAGGTCTGAGGTTGTACACACGCCCGCGGAGCCACCGAAACGCCCTCCAAGGACTCCACGCACACCTACCCCGGCAGATTTCGCACCCCATCCGCCACCCACCGTTCCACCATTCCGAGCCTGGGATAGGCACTGGCAAACAACCCCCGCGCCGGGCCCCGACCAATCACAATCGAGTAGTACAGAGCCAGGCAAGAAAAGGCCCCGACTAAGGCAGTCACGTCCAGCGAGGTTCCCTCCAAACGCATCAGGGGAAGTAAGCGAGTCCACGCCAGATAAAAGCTAGGGAATCACCGCCGGCTAGTACGCTTGGCGCTGACCGAGGATGAGCGCAGCCGTTTCAGGAAAGAGGCCCGCGTAATCGAAAGGCAGTTCAAGTGGGAGGTCAAGGTGAAGGCTCTCCGGAGGCGGAAAGGAACACGGCTGCTGGCGTTGAAAATAAACGAGTAGAAACATAATTGCAATTACATTGTGAAATCTTTTAATACCTTGTGAAATTGGTGTTTCATCCCGAAAGGTGGAGGTTAAAGGACATGGTTGTGTAGGGTAAAGTGGAGAGCAGGGTACCGCTCGAAGAGGCCAGGGCTACACCGGGAACTGGTTATAACTGGATCATATTTTTCCATCTCCATAGTAAATTTTATGTTGTTATGGACTTGGTTCAACTTCTTCAGTATCTCCGTTGCTCTTTCTTTTGATACCACAGCGATAATACCGTCGAAATATCTCCACCAGTCCTACTGCATAAATGCCTTTTCCTCTATCCGTTTTTACACACTTACCAACGGTGATAACGAGATCCCAATTTCCAATCCTTTTGTAACCTTGTAAAACTTCCTATGAAAGATAAAGTGATTCTCTTGCGAATGTAAGATTGCCAATTTTCCATATTATACCGCTTTCATTTTTCATTGAATTGATCCATCATATTTTTCAATCCCCTTCGTCAGCTCATATATCTTTTGCGCCGCCGAAGTGCTAAGAAACAACGGGTACACATCAAATGGCAGCTTTAGCATTTCATTTTCGATGACTCCCTCGTTAAGAACGTTTTCTACCGATTGAAGCGATATCCGGGACAAGGGAAAGCTAGAATTCGGTATTTTTCGGAAACTAACAAGAGCGTAGAGAACGATCCCTGCTAACTCGCATTATACATATTCATGAAAAATAATAATCAAAAACAGTCCAAATCCGAACTTTCGCGTTGAGATTTATTGGTCTTCTTCTTTTTCTTGGTAGCACTACAGCCACTCGCAGGTTTTCGTTTGCTGCAATAAGCGCCTTCAACTGATTTAATGTAAGGGTATCCCATTCTGTGACCGTAACAGAATTCGAGGTGATATGGTCAATATCACGCTCAACTATGTGATTATTACCTAATTTTTCTTTTGGTACCCAGCACAGCTGGCCGGGCTGACAGTCCGAGAGCAGAATCAGAAGCTCAAACTCTATGCCGCCACCAAGGTTATTGCGTGGAAACTGCTGCGCAAGCGGAGTCTGCCCTAACTCACTGCTCCACACGGACTACACTCATAAAAATAGCAGCGCATAATAGTATGATCCACCGTTTAGTGCAGGCACCACTATCAAAAGCAAGATATATGAGAGAAAAAGAATATATTATGGAAACAGCGGAATTCAATGCTTTTTAAGGCAGAATTATGCAACAACAACAAGTCGAAGTATAGTAGTAGAAGAGTGCTCCTCCCAAAAGGATTTTGCAAACTAATTAGAAACTCAAATACCATCTTCTGTATATCAAAACTTAATTCATGTAAAGAAGCAAAAAACGAAAGTTTAAGAACTGCTTTGAACGTTCCCGTCAACCCCTTACAATTGATACCCATATTGGGTGGAATTTTATTTTTCAGGTGTCACCCCCTATATAGGGAGAATCCCCTTAAACAACTTGTAACATTTTTTATGGTCAAACTTTAAGGAGGACAAACTTTTGATTTACCCAGAAAAGTTTCATGTTTCCCGCTCATGTGGTTGGCGAGAAAAATAAATTGAGTTCGAAAAGCTGAAACATGGTTATTATATATGGTGACTGTTCGCTTTCGACAGCGAAAGTATTAAAATCTAAGTAAATTACTTGCCTGATAAGTTAAATTGTAATGCATTTATACTCACACAATAATTTAACCATTATAGATAGATATAGGAAAATACACTGTTTGGTCAAACGTTAAACTGGCGACTTCGCCTCTGTTTTACTTAGTCATTCCGGCGTTAACCGCCTTATCTACATGCGTGCCTAGACGCTTTATAATCACTAGGTAAATATAAATATTTTATGGAGTCAGAATATTTCTAGTACTGCACTAGAAATATATCCTTGCTTCCTGCACATTTAGTAAAGTACTAAATTGTGAATTGGGCGGTAAGAAAAATATCTTATCGCGGTACAAAAACATTGGTGACCCCGACGTGATCCAGAACAAAGCCGATCGCTTAAATCAATCGTAGCATTCGAACAAGCCCTACAATGGAGAAGTTAACGGCGACACAATCCGAGCTGGGGAGCTAACTGGAACAGCTGTTGATAAACTTCAGGAAGGATTCAGTGTCCAGGAAAATCAAGGAGTACCTAGACAAGAGACTGGGCTTGTCACAAGAGTACTGGTCCGAGTTTGATCAAGTTCACGAATAATTGAAACCATTTGAAGTAACCTCACCAGATCATCCGTACATTGCCACAATTACTACAACGAAATTTGCAAGGTGTACGAGAAGCTCATTCATGCACTAGATGACACGAGGAGAAACCTGGAGGGAACTTCTGCTAACGACAACCCTATGGCATCATCACCTGCAACCAAATCTGGGGATATATCTGCCACAAGAAAACTAGAACGCCATGCAGATTTCAAATTTAAAGGCGATGACGAAGAGGAAAAGGATGTTCTTCCAAGAATGATCCGGAAGCAAAAGGCCTTGATGAAGACACTTACGTACTTCATTCAAAACATTGAACAAAAGGCTAGTAGTGAACATTCTACTGAGTACTACACACTTAAGGTCAACTTATTACAAAGATACGTGGATAAACTGGCAGAGAACGATCAGGCAATATGGGAATAAACCACTGAAAGGAGCCCTTTTGAGTACAGTCCTGAAATCTGCCAAGAACTTCATTGCTGGACTCAGGAAATAATAATCTCAATGCAAGAACGTATGAGAAGCATTGAAGGCAGAAGCGACAATCCACTGCTACAATCAAAGGATACCGGAGTTCAATTGCCAAAAATCGTACTACCAACCTTTGACAGTGATTACTTGCAGTGGACTCAATTTCGTGATTTGTACCTCCAAATGATCCACAACCGCGCAATCGGAAATGCGCAAAAAATGTATTATCTGCTAAGCAATTTATCAGGCTAAGCAAAACGATTAGTGCAGCATTTGCCAGTTTCCAGCGAGAATTATTTAGATGCATGGAATATAGTTAAAGAGAGATATGACAACAAAAGGTTTGTAATGACACATCTTCTCACCAAACTTCTTTCTCAACCATCGAGCTCTGTTGAATCTGCATCATCAGTTAGAAATCTACATGACGTAATCAATGAATGTCTACTGGGACTCAAGAATTTGGGCATTTTAATCGACGCCTGGGATCCGATACTACTGCATGTACTGGTGAAAAGTTTGGATCATACAACACATACGTTGTATGAGCAATCGTTGGCAGAGCCCCGGCAGCTAAGCACTGTGAAGCATTTTCTATCATTTCTGGAGAATCGTTTTCAAAGCCTGGAAACCCTCGGCAAAGGGGGCTCGCCATCTCTGAAGCAAAAACAAACTAAGCCTGCCTCGCTAGTGACGTCATCCAAAGGAAGCCGATGCATAGTGTGCCAAGGAACGCATCCAGTGTATTCTTGCAAAACTTTCCTAAACCAAACCCCAAAGGTTCGTCTCCAGACTGTGAAGAAAAATAATCTGTGCTACAACTGTTTGAGGGCGGACCATAATAGTCAACACTGTTCGCTCCGAGGCTGCAAGAAGTGTTCGCAACGGCATAATACATTATTGCACATCGACAATCAGGGTATCAAGTCAAGTTCTGCTTTACCTCCAGCACAAGCAGAAACATCGACAATGCCATCAAACTTAACGACCCTAGCAGCGAAGACCAACAACACACGGAGAAACAACATCTTGCTGAGCACTGTACTCGTCAAGGTATTGACTGTGGATGGTCGAGAACTTGAATGTCGGGCTGTTCTTGACTCCGGATCTCAATTAAATTTCATCACTAAAGATCTGGTTAGACGGCTTGGTTTGAAGGAAGTTCCCGAAGCATTGTGTGTTCAAGAGACTGGACAAGGAATTCAAAGGGCTCAATCTAGAGTAAACTTTTCGATACGGTCCAGGACAACAGGATTCTCAGCCAGAATTGAAGCCTTTGTTCTACCGCTAATCACAACTTATCAACCGTCAGAATTCATTGACATCGTATCATGGCCTATTCCCCAAAATGTGTCACTTGCGGATCCTGAATTCAATCACCCTAGTCAAATTGATATTCTCATTGGAGCAGAAAACTTTTTGCCGATACTTTTGGTTGGGCAAATAAGATTGGGGAAGAAATTACCAAGCCTACAGAATACTGTGTTCGGATGGATCGTCTCCGGTCGAGTGGCAAATTTGGACACACACACATTTAGCTGCGGCATCTGCAGTCATGATTGCGGCGAGCTTCAAGAACGGGTGCAAGAGTTCTGGAAACTGGACGAAGTGGAGCCGAGCTCGAACCTTACGCAGCAAGAAAAAGGTTGTGAAGAACACTTCACTGCTAATACCAGGCGAGGACAAGATGGACGATTTGTTGTAATATTACCATTCATGAAAGACCCTAACTTGCTAGGTAACTCCAAAGAGACAGCATATAAACGTTTTCTGGCTTTGGAACGAAAATTGAACAAGAACGAATCGCTGAAACAACAGCACACCGACTTCATGAAGGAATACCGTCAGTTGGGACACATGGAAGAGGTCGATATTCAGCAAGTTCCTACACCCCATTACTTCTTGCCGCACCACTGTGTCATAAGACCGGAAAGTACCACAACTAAACTGCGAGTAGTATTTGATGCTTCAGCGAAAACGTCTACAAATATCTCCTTGAACGAAATACTGCTCATTGAACCTTTTCTCCAAGACGATGTTTTTACCGTTCTGTTACGCTTCCGGCTTCCGATGTTTGTATTTATGGCAGACATCGAGAAAATGTACCGCCAAATAAGAGTGAAGGAAGAAGATAGGAAATTTCAATTAATATTTTGAAGAGACCATTCAAATGAACCAGTTAAGTGTTACCAACTAACTATGGTGACATACGGCATTACAACGGCGGAAGTGGGGAAGTGGTGCGCAAAACATACTCGCTACTTCAAGGCATTCTCGAAGAGGACCAAGCAGTTCAATTCAACATAAACGGCAAAGACAGCCACCATGTGAAGACGTTGGGCATGATCTGGCTTCCCGAAGATGACAACTTCTGCATAAAAACAATTCAGGCCAGCGACGGTAAAGTGTCCAAAAGAACAGTGTCTGCTGACATTGCGCATCTCTTTGACCCATTAGGAGTAATGAGCCCAGTGGTGACCAAGGCCAAAATATTTCTACAAGCATTATGGAATCTAAAGATAGATTGGGACGCAGCTGTACCAATGCAGATGCACTCTTGTTGGGTCAAATTTCGTAAAGAACTGGAATGCCTTGAAGATATCAAGTTTCCAAGGCATATATTTTCGGTCGAAAACCCGCGAAGCATTGAATTACATGCTTTCAGCGACGCATCAGAGAAGGCATACGGCGCAGCTATATACGTGCGATCACAGCAAATTTACGGTATCGTGGTCGTTAGACTGCTATGTGCCAAGTCAAAGGTAGCCCCAAACAAGGCTACAACGATTCCACGTTCCGAGCTTCAAGCTGCAACACTCACTACCAAGCTCGCTACTCGCGTCAAAAGGGAACTACAATGGAATGATGTTCCATGCACATTTTGGATGGACTCAGAGGTAGTTCTTGCCTGGCTGAGGAACCCATCATCATCATATGTCACCTTCGTTGCAAACCGAGTAGCAGCTATACAGGAGCTTACCACGGCTGAACAATGGCGACACGTACCATCCCAGAAAAACCCTGCCGATTTGGTTTCCCGCGGAGTCTCACCCAACAAATAAAGAATGATATTTTTTGGTTTTACGGGCCGAGGTTTCTACATGGCGACGAAAGCGTGTGGCCGAGGAATCAAAAATTTGAAACAAATCTAGAAACGAAGCAAGCAAAGGTAGCACTGTCAGTTGCAAACGAAGGAGATATACTGTCTACAATCGACCACCGGAATTCCTTTCAACATTTGCAACGGATTTTCGCTTATGTTCTTCGGTTTGTAAATAACATCAGAAACAAAGGGTTCAAACGTTCATCACACCTTACTGTTGAAGAATTGGATGCAGCCATGGCACAACTTATAAAAGAAGCTCAACGCCGAAACTTCTCACAAGAGTTAGCCTCCCTTGAAAAAACGGCCATAGTAGACAAGCAAAGCAACTTAAGTTCACTCGCCCCATTCTTGGACAAGAATGGCGTTATCAGGGTCGGAGGACGATTACAAGAAGCTGACATCGTATATGATGCAAAACATCCAATGTTGTTGCCATACAATGACATACTTACTCGGCTGGTAATGACAGACATTCACATTAAACATTTTTTTCGCTACCACGCGCCAAAAATTTTGGCCCATCAAAGGGAAGACAATTGCGCGGTCAATTGTATTGAATTGCGTTCACTGTAGCTAAGCAAAGAAAAAACTTTTATCCCAGATGATGGGTAATTTGCCTGAGAGAAGAATCAAACCTGATAAGCCATTCCGAACAACAGGAGTTGATTTTTGCGGCCCATTTTGGATTCATTACAAAGCTAGAGGAAAGAAGCCTCAGAAGTGTTACGTAGCGTTATTCGTTTGCTTTGCAACCAAGGCAGTGCATTTAGAAGTGGTAAGTGACTTGACGACTAACGCATTCATCGGCGCGCTGAAACGCTTTGTGGGCAGACGTGGAAATTGCCAACATTTGTATTGTGACAACGCAACGAACTTTGTAGGAGCTCGAAGTCAACTGGAAGAACTTCGACCAGCGATATATTCAAAAGAAGCGGAAGAACAAATCAACAAATTCTGCACACTGAGCGGAACCGAATTCCATTTCATCCCACCAAGAGCTTCACATTTCGATGGACTGTGGAAGGCAATGTCAAGTCTGCTAAAAACTTGCTTCCTTGCAGCCTAAACAACAATTCGCTGACATATGAGGAGTTGGAGACGATTATAGTGCAAGTAGAAGCGATACTCAATTCACGACCTATCACGCCAATGTCTTCGGATCCAAACGACCTGACTGCGCTGACCCCAGGACATTTTTTAATAGGCGAACCGTTAACCAGCACTGCCGAATCTACTGAAAACCCTCAGCGAGTAGATCTACATCAACACTGGAAGCGCACTCTTCACCTCAAGAATCAATTCTGGCAGCGATGGTTCAACGAATATTAAACCGAGCTGCAGTACCGAACAAAATGGAAGCAACAATGCCAGAACGCCCAGCCAGGCATGATGGTTATAATAAAGGACAGCAATCTTCCGGCCATGCAATGGCCTCTTGATCGCATACTGGAGACTATAAAGGGAAATGATGGTTTAGTGCGAGTTGCAATTGTAAAAACGGCTACAGGTGTTCTAAAACGGGCAATCCGCAATCTCGCTCCACTACCAGTAAAGGTCGACGCAGAAGCGAAGGATGAAACCAACGAAGAAAACTTCACCAGTACAACATCTTCACACTCTATGACGCAAACGAATGCAGACGAAACAAACAGGCCACCGCCAACCGAAGGTCCACCTGCTTCCAAAAAACCGCGCCGAAGTCAGCTCCCAATCAGCATATTATTATTCACTTGCCTTGTCTTGCCGGTGCTAGGAAACAATCAGGCAACAATAAAACCGTTCAAATCATCACCTGGTTTGTATTTTGAACGAATTGGTTTCACTCACTTGTCATCCGACGAGTGGGATTTAGTTATTTACTACAACATGACAAACTACTGGAAGGAGCTGGCCACTATAAATAAAGGAATTGAAAACCTAGATCATCTCTGTAGTAGAATAGTAAATAAGCATTCCTGTGCACCAACGCTAGCTCAATTTACAACCACGGTTACGGAATTAACAGAGAACAACGAATTACTGCGTCAACAAGGCCATGGTCGAGGGAAACGATCCCCTCTCAATATATTCGGTAACATCGCTCATTCGCTATTCGGCATTTCGGATGATGAGTATGCGGAAAAAATGTCAGAGACAATAAACAACCTTCAACAAAATGACAGATACTTGCTAGAACTACTGAAGAATCAAACATCCATAATCGATTGCACCACAAATATCATGAAAGAGTCGCATAAAGCAGTTGAAAGACGGGTGAATGAACTAGAAGAATATCTCAACCAGACGCTCAACACCATTAAAGGAATTAACCACGAGCTCCATCAAGAAAAAATAATGGAATACTTCAACACTCTAGCAATTCGGTTAATACTGATGATATCACACTATCAAAGGGCACAATCGACACTTCTAGAAGTGATAACAAGGGCTCATCACGGCAAGTCAACCCACGTGCATCATTTCACCATTGGATACTTGGGCTTATCAATTTCGTTGGTCTGTTTATTGTATCTTGTGTGGAAATTTTGCAGGAGGCGGCCTACACGCAACCGTCACCCAACACCCGCACCACGCAAGGCGAAAACTGAGGAATTCCAGGTGAATCCAGAAATCCATCTTTAAACAGTTCGTTTAAAGGGGGGGGAGGATGTTCGCTTCTAGAAACTACATCAAACTCTATCATATGTACTTCTTCCCATATGAACCCATTTTCTTACGTGTGGAATAATCCTCACTCATATGGTTTCATATGTACAACATTACAAATTTACAAAAACAAAAATACGTCGGGGTCGATATAGGAAAATACACTGTTTGGTCAAACGTTAAACTGGCGACTTCGCCTCTGTTTTACTCAGTCATTCCGGCGTTAACCGCCTAATCTACATGCGTGCCTAGACGCTTTATAATCACTAGGTAAATATAAATATTTTATGGAGTCAGAATATTTCCAGTACTGCACTAGAAATATATCCTTGCTTCCTGCACATTTAGTAAAGTACTTAATTGTGAATTGGGCGGTAAGAAAAATATCTTATCGCGGTACAAAAACAGTGACCTTGACGTGATTTCCGACTCTGTCGGAAACTTTTGATACAGCGGTATCGTGAGGATCAGTTCTCAAAATTCTCTTTTTCTAGACAATTTTCGAAGACGTTCACCGCAGCAGAACGAAGAAAATTCAACGACCATGGAAGCTATTGCAAAGTCACAACTTGAGCTTGGACGAATGATTGAACGGAATTTCAACAAATTCAACAAAGACGGCATCGAACGAAGGAGCGTACAGTATGCTAAGAACCGGCTCACCATTTTCAACAACAATTGGGAATTGTTTATAAAGAACAATGATATTCTAAAAGCCTTTAGGGAAGATCATAAGGATCATTTTTATTTCAAAAACAATTATTTTGCGTCAATAGAGGCTACACAGGAACGGCATCGGGACGCTCTTACGGTTCTTTTGGATCCCGCCTTCGGTCCCAAGGGGAAGCGGGTGCTTACTACAATCCATTGGTCGACGCAATCAAAAGACTGGATGTACAAACGAAGACAACAAAACAAGCGCTATCAAACATCAATCTAGAAGAGAAGTCCATCCAGTATTACAAGTATCAATTGGAGGTATTAACAGGCAAAAAGAAGGCATTCGAGTCAAGCAACGAAGAATTATGGTCTCTGATGAGCGACTATGAGGAGTCAGCAGAGAAACAGGGTTACGAGCAGATTAGTTTGGAATTGCAAAATATTCTCGTCTTGCTACAGGAGCAGTTAAACCAAACTCACGGTTGAACAACCAAGCTCGTGTTCGGCATTCCAACTCCCAAAAATTACATTGCCATTATTTAAACAAGTTGACGCTTCAGCCTGCAATTCGAATAGAATCAGCAAGTGCCATCAAGCGGTTACACGACAATACCAAAGAGTGTATCATGGGACTGAAAAACCTGGGTCTTTCAGTCGAATACTGGGATGCATTACTAATCCATATTATCATTAAACGACTGGATAAAATGTCGCATACGCTATATGAGCAGTCTTTACCAGATCCTAGAGCTCTAGATAAGGCAGACAATGTGCTCACCTTCTTGGAAACCAGGTTCCAAGCATGAGGCTTTGAACACCAAACCATTAGTGTTTGAAGAAAAACCTCTCAAATCAAAGGCCGTCACACTAGTCACGAATACGTTTGGAGGCTCACAATGCATGGCGTGTAATCAGAATCACCCTGTGCATGCTTGTAAGAAGTTTCGCTAGTTCCCAATAAACAAGCGTATGGACGTTCTGCAAAAATATAAATGCTGCTTTAACTGCCTTAGACCTGGTCACTCGGCAAAGTACTGTATCAGAGGGACCTGCAACAAGTGCAACAAAAAACACAATTCGTTGTTGCATCGTGACGTAGAGCCAACAGGCCCAAAAGGGTCATCAAGACCAGCTGACGTTCCACAATCGAAGGTGTCATTACTTGGACGACACTCGGGCAGAAATTCATGTTTTATTGAGAACAGTTGCTTGCAAAATCAAAGCAGATGGACAAACTGTAAAGTGCAGGGAATTGCTGGATTCTGGCTCACAAATAAATAGCATCTCTGAACGGATTGCTAAAAAATTGCAATTGGCAACGGTCTCGGATCCTACTACGATAGTAGGAATCGGTAATAAGTCCAACATAGCCCAAAAGAGAGCATACGTCAACATAACGTCACCATTTACAGAATGTGAATTGCAACTGGAGGCACTCATCTTTCCACAAATAACCAACATGCAGCCCTCAATGTTCATTGACACATCATCATGGAAGTTGCCAAAAGATGTTATATTAGCAGACCCCTTTTTCAACACACCTGGTCCTATTGACATTATAATTGGCGCAGAGCACTACTTCAATATAATCAAGGCCAGTCATATAGAATTGGGGAATGACCTTCCATCTCTTCAGGACACAGCTTTCGGTTGGATTGTTTCGGGCAAAACAATATGCGAGAACTCGTCTCTAGTTTCATGTCCACAAGAGACGACATTGATGTTCACAATCAAATAAAACAGTTTTGGGAAATAGAAAACTTGGATACTTCTGAACCTAATTTTTCAAAACCGGAGAAAGAATGCGAGGAGCTATACGTTCAAACAACAAAGAGGGACAATAATGGTCGATTCATAGTCAGACTTCCCTTCATACAACAGCCGAAGGTGCTTGGAAACTCAAGGCAACTCGCAATGACAAGGTTCTTCGCTTTGGAAAGAAAACTAGAACGAAACCAAACACTGAAATTGGAATACCACGCATTCATGAAGGAGTACCTCACATTAGGCCATATGACCAAGGTAACAAACGTTCCAGACTCTCACTACTATCTCCCGCATCACTGCGTGGTAAAATCTGATGGCGATATTACGAAGGTGCGAGTCGTATTCGATGCTTCAGCCAAAACGAAAACAAAAATAGCATGAAACGACATCTTGCACACAGGTCCGAAGGTACAGGAGGATATCTTCATGATATTGTTGAGGTTTAGAGTGCCACGATACGTTTGCAGTGCTGACATTGAGAAAATGTATCGTCAAGTATTGATGCATGAAGACGATCGAAAATACCAACTCATATTATGGAGAGATTCACCATCAGGGCCAATACAAACGTATAGTCTGAACACCGTTACATACGGCTTCACGTCTGCTCCATATCATGCAATTAGATGTCCCCACGAATTAGCAACAGAAGCCAGTCTTCTCAAACCATGGGATACGGAGGCAATCCGAAAGAACATGTACGTTGACGAGGCCATTTTTGGAGCAGACAGCCTACCTGAAGCTCTCAAAATTCAAGAAGAAATGGTGGATATACTCAAATCAGGAGGATTTCACCTGCGCAAATGGTGCGCCAATCATCCCGCCTTCACCGAACATCTAGCCGAGGATCAGATAGTTCATCATTTAGAGTTAACATCTGAACACGAACATGAGGCAAAGGCAGTGGGCCTCATCTGGCTTCTAACATTCGATGAATTCCGAATAAAAGTGAATTTCAAAAACACATCCCGAGTTACCAAACGGCAAATCTTGTCAGATATTACCCATCTATTTGACCCCCTTGGTTTGCTGGGTCCAGTCACTGTAACAGCAAATATAATCCTCCAAAAACGATGGCGCTTAGAACCCAGCTGGGATGAAGCCGTATCCCAGGAGTTCGAAGAAGAATGGTTGAAGTTCGGAAGTGCTCTCCCTCAACTCACTAGCATGAAAATACACCGACACATATGTGCACACAACATTCCAGCTTCTAGACAACTACATGTTTTCTGTGATGCCGCAGAAAAGGCATATGGACCTGCACTCTATATAAGATCCACTCTAAAAGATGGCTCGATAATCGTCAGGCTGTTATGTGCAAAGTCACGAATTACGCCAATCATAGTAATGACTGTACCAAGACTGGAATTGCGCGCAGCAAAAATGGGTTCTGAGCTTGTGGCACGTGTCAAAAAGGATCTTGATTGGCAAGGCTCAGTTTATCTCTGGGCCGATTCAACAATTGTACTGGCATGGCTCAGGTCCCCGATCTCATCGTTACATAAGTTTGTGGCAAATCGAGTGCCAAACATACAAGAGTTAACAAGCAATGCCCACTGGAAGTACGTGCCAACTCAAAAAAACCCAGCGGACTTAATATCGCGAGGAATGTCCCCAGAAAATTTTACGGGATGTCAAGTTTGGTTTTATGGCCCCCTTTTCTTGCATAGAAAATAAGAAACCTGGCTGAAATTGCATGCCTTGCCTGGAACATGTATCGAAAAGAAAACTCCGTTAATAAATCTGACAGTTCAGCAGAAGCATGAAAACATAACTAGCAAACTCAGCCACTGTTATGAGGACTTTTTTGTCATCATGCTTGAAAGACAAGCTCCACGAGTACCATATGGCGACAAATTATATAGAATCCGCTCTCAGGGGAGGGTTCATGGTACTTTATATGTGGACAACAGAAAAATGTCACCAGTCACGTAAGATTTTATAATTAATCACTCAAGAAGAAAATATCCAGAAAGAAAATATCCACAAAGAAATAACTACATTTGTGAGATGGGTAAACCCACTCGAGTCACCGACCGAAGGGAATCACTAATTTACCATTCTTAGCTCGTCAGATCGACATAGTAAGGGAGGTGATTCATCTCTCACCTAAGAGGTTTTACCCCATGATCCACTATATACTAATCTTGAAATATGTATTAATAAAAAAATAAAGTGTTCAATGTGTTTATATAAAAAAAGAATATAATATGTATATATACATATATATATATATATATATATATATATATATATATATATATATATAAATATACATATATATATATATATATATATATATATATATACATATATATATATATATATATATATATATATATATATATATATATATATATATATATATATATATATATATATATATATATATATTTATACAATAATCAAATTTTAAAACAATTTTTAATTTAAAATTTAATTATATTATAATTCTGGCTAATCAATTATGATAGTTCTGGCTAGTCAATTATGATAGTTCTGGCTAATCAATTATGATAGTTCTGGCTAATCAACTATGATAGTTCTGGCTAATCAATTATGATAGTTTTGGCTAATCAATTATGATAGTTAAAAAACAAAAACAAAAAAATCTTGCTTAGAATCCCAATTGAAATTGATCTTCTTCATAGATTATTGAAAAAAATCTTCTCGATGTTCTAATTCCGACTCTTTTCTTCTTTTTCAATAAATCTTCTGCTTTTCAATTCAAATTCGTTTGATGACATTTGCCATGAAGGTATCCAAGTATACAAGGAAGGCAAACGGGTGCTTTGGGAAAGGCAGTGACGTACTGACAGCCAGGCGCGGCTTCATCTAAGGAACACGGGCACACGCTGAAAGTTGAAAGTTCCCGTAAAAATACACCACACTTGTCAATTGGCTCCACTGGCTCGTAATCACTCAGTCTCTAAACGAAATCGCGCGTAGATTGCACGGAATTGGAATTGACACCACACCACTAGGCGAGAGTTGTAGAAATAAAATGTTTTGAGAACAGTCAATCAAAGCTGCAAAGTCCAACTCGAAGCGAACGTGGAAGTGTCTTGATTTTCGTGGGATTAGAACGTCCCCTTTGTTTGGTGATCAAGGTCTGAGAAGTCAGCAAACTATACAAGGCAGTCTCGAGCAGTATTAGGACTCTCCGCACCGAACAACACGTCTGACCACGGTAACAAAGCAGCACTTGGGAGCTTCCGTGTTTATTGTCGTCTCCACGACCAACTCTTTATCCTTATATATCGCCTCTGGTTTCCTTGATAGAAGATCACCAAGTTGTATATTTCTTCTAAAAAAACAACACAAGATAAATAATTTGCTTAGTAAAATTATTCCTGTGCATCTTCTTCTTTTCTTGACGATAAGAAATTGACGTCGTGATGTAACTTATTTTCTTCTGGGACTTTTCTTTTCAAGAAACTCTAAAAAAATTGCCTCAACCAATCTTTTGTGATTATTCTTCACGAATCTTCTTTTGTTACTTCTCAATAAACAATTATCCTTTTCTTTCTTCTGGGAAGTCTTTTCAAACAAAAGCTTTCTTTGCTTCCTCCCAAATCAAAACTTTCTTTTCTCCTACTCAAACACTTCTTTAATTCTCAAATTGAAAATATCAACTCCTATTCACTTTTATTATCTTTCAGAATACTAATCGCCTATTCTGATCTTTATAATGTGATGTATGTCAGTTAAAAAAAAAAATTTTAGTGTTTTTTTTTGTAAATTAGAAAACTAAGGTATATGGTGAACCATCAACAAAAAAAAAGCGTGTTAAACCCCCGGTCACGTTTTAAGATTTTTTTTTAAACAAAACTCGCATAAACGGGACCGAAAGGAAATCTAAAAAAAGTGTATTTAAACGAAGATTAAAGTAATCAATATCAACAAAAAAAAAATGATGTAACGTGTGGCTCGACCCTCGACCCTGAAAACAAAGAGTCTCAAAACAAAAAAATTATTTTATAATAAATATTCCTGACCAAGGAAGTAATAACCTCGTAATTAAGTTCCTGGTCTGATATCCTTCGCATGAAAATTACCAATTGATCTGCCATTTTCATCAGCCAAAGTATAAACTGAACTTCCTAACTTGGCAAGTACTAGAGTTTTCATTTAGGGACCAATTTTTGAGTTAAATTCTTAGAAGCGTCACTAGAGGCAAAATTCCGACGCACAACAGTTTGACCAACTTCAAAACTTTGATCACGGGCTCGTAAATTATATGAATGGGCAGCTTTTTCTTGGGCCTTACATAGGTGTTTATTTACCAGTGATCGAATTACTTCTAATTTATCATTATGATTCAGTGAATAGTAATCATGATCATTAAGTGAATTTATGCTTTTCAGAAGTTTAAAAGAATTTCCATGAGTGATCATTGAATTACCGAATAGAACATTAGAAGGTGTGGTACCAATTGATGTATGATGTGCAGATCGCAAAGCACAAGCCACCGCGCTTAAATACTGATCCCAAGTTTTGTGATCATTTTTTATATAGGCTCGAATGGCCGTCAAAACCGTTCTGTTGACTCTCTCTGAAGCATTACTTTGTGGCGAATACAGTGCTGTTTTAAAATGATTAACACCACACTCAGCCAACAATTTAGTAAACTGTTTGGATACGAATTGAGTTCCATTATCCGATACCAGAGTTTCAGGAGACCCAAAAACATGAAATATGTCTTGTTCTAAATATCGGACAATAGACTCAGCCGTAGTCTTTTTCAGGGGCTTCAACATAACAAATTTGGAAAATCCATCGAGAACTATCAGAATTGATGTATGACCAGATTTAGTGCGGGGATAAGGACCTAAAAGGTCTATATAAATACGTTCCTACGGACGAAGAGGGATTTGTGTAGCTCCCATTGGTGGACGTAAAGTCACATGAGGGGCTTTCGTGGCTTTACATATTTCACAGGCACGGACAAAATCTGCAACTTGGGTTACCATAACAGGCCAAAAGTAATGCTGTCTTAAACGAGCTAATGTTGGTGCTATACCTCCATGCGCAGATAGTGGAGGACAATGAGCATTCTCTATCAAAATCTGTGAATAAGAAATGGGTATCCACAATTTCCACCTTGATTCAGTAAGGTTTTTCTCCAAGTCTACCGTAAATCCTCTTTTCCATACTAATCCGTCTTGAACCAATACATCAGGGAAGTAGTCCACAATTTGAGAAATTCGATCTATTAAGTCTAAATATTCAGGCGTTTGAAAATGTGGGGAATTTAAATCTATTTCTGAAGTAACGCTGCCAGAAAGTAATTCGTCGCAAAATACTCGTGATAGAGCATCAGGTACTACATTCTGATTACCTTTCCTATATTCAATGTTAAAATCGTAGGACTGTAGCTTGAGTGACCATCGCGCTAGTCCTTTTGATTCATCAGCCATTTTAAGCTTGCATGATCGGTGATAATTTTGAAGGGAAAACCCTCCACATATGCTCGGAATTTACGAACGCAAATCACAGCAGCTAATCATTCCAATTCGGTTATTTGAGCAGCATTCAACTTCTGTGAGACATGTGCTAAGGGTCTCTCTTCACCATCATCTCCGATTTGGGATAACAAGCCACCTACTCCCATCATACTTGCATCACACTGTATTATAAAAGGCTTGGTGAAATCAGGGTGATGTAACTCAGCAGCGTTAACCATGACCTCTTTTAATTTGTTAAAAGCGATTTCAGCCTCATCAGTCCACTGAAATCCTTTAGGGGTTTTCTTAAAGCAATCAGATATTGGGGCTGCTAGAGCCGCATAATTTGGAACAAACCGTCTATACCATCCTGTCATGCCAAGAAATCTTCGGGTTTGACTGAAGTAGGGGTAGGAAATTCTTTAACGGCCGTGAGTTTAGCAGGATCCGTTCTCAGTTTACCATCCTCGATTATCAATCCCAAATATTTCACTTCTTTCATACAAAAATGGCTTTTAGCCACATTGATAGTAAGGCCAGCTTTGCGAAGACAATCTGCAACTTTAGAGAGCAAAAGTAAATGTGAGGGGTGGTAACTAATATGTCGTCCAGGTAAACAGAAACCCTATCTCTATTTTGTGGTAAAAGAGGCCGCATAACCTTATCAATTAGTCGACACATGCGTTGAGGAGCGTTACACAAGCCGAATAGCATCACTTTAAAGTGTGAAGGCTGTTTTCTCACGAGATTTTTCTTCCAAAGGGATCTGCCAAAAGGCGCCTTTTAAATCAATCGCAGAAATATATTTTGTATCATGCAAACGACTAAGCAGTCCAATGTGAGGGAGAGGATAAGCATCTTTGATGGTAACCTGATTCACCCTGCGAGAATCCAAACAAAGTCTATCTTTGCCAGGTTTCCTGATTAAAACCGCAGGGGAATTCCATGCGCTATTGCTTTCCTCTATCACATCCATAGATAACATACGATCCAGTTCTCCATACATCAGTTTAAAAATGGCTGGAGAAACCGAATAGTGTCGTTATTTAATGGGGACAGTATCACCAACATCAATGACATGTGTCTCTAACGAAGTACGACCCAAGCCCAATTTCACACAAGATGGAAAAGAGTCCTTTACCCGTTCTAACATATCAGTTTCCTCAGAGGATAATAAATGAAGTTTAGGATCTACTAAGGGCTCAACAGGATTGAGGTCAAGTGACTCAATAATTCCTGGCGCCAACATGAACTTCTTCCAGAAGTCCACACCCAAGTATAACTTCTGACATAAAGACGGTACTACATATATTTTTAGACGTTTTGTAATATTCCGAAAGGTAATATTTGTGAAAAAGTATCCGACGGTAGAGTGATTAGATCCTCTAGCAGAATACAAGGTAATATCCACTGGTTGTAAGGCTATTCCCAATTTTGACAGGACTTTTTCAAATCCGTTACCTAAACAACTAATGGTAGCTCCACTGTCAAGTAAACCCTCAACCCTCGAAATACACTTTAGCGAAGGGTCGGGCATCGTTAGTTTTTTGTATAATGCTCTCTACCATTATTAATTTTTTCTTAATTCTTCTTTAATGCCAATCCCTCAACCGCTTAGTAGAACGTGATATTTTGCTTTCTCTTTACTTGCCAAAAATTTTGGATTTTACAGTTTCATAATTTAATTTCCGTTCATTATAAGATTTTAAATATAAAGGAGAATCTGAACAGGTTGAGTGAAGATCAGAATTTGGAAAAGGGTCTAAATTATCTTGGTTGAATGATCTTTTATTAATTTTAAATGAATGATTGGAAAGAGAATCGTTTAGCGAAGACCAGTTTCAGGTTTCAACTGGCCTCTCAATTCGTTTTCCTTACATCGAGGACGTTTAGTAGAGACTACTCCTGTAAATCCACATCTGTAACAAAATAGATTTCGAGTTGGAGAGGAGCAATCTTGGAATTTGTGACCAATTTCGTCACAGTTCCAACATCTTAACTGTCGTTTTTCGACTAAATTTACTATAGCTTCGACATTATCTTCAATCTGCTCTTTTTCGGAATAAGGATGTACTTCAGAAGTATGAAATTTTGAAGATACTGGTTTTAAGTTAGCTTGAGATCTTCTCAACAAAAGTTCAGCTTCTCTTCCCTTGGTTCTTAGCTCATGTAAAGTTTGACGATCTGTAGCAAACAATAGCTGCATCATTGAAGAAGTCAAGTTAGCAAGTAAAATTCTGATTAACTCCTGATCAGGTATTGGATTTTGACGTTGAAGGTTTAAATCAACAACAGCCGATAAATAATCATCTATGCTCTCGTGATTACCTTGCCTTCTTCTTTCCATAGCATGTAAAATTTCCGAATCGGAACTCCATTGGCTGAATCGGGCTTTGATTGCTAAGCAAAAATCAGACCAGGAAACGTTGGAGGTTTGACGATGATACTGTCAGTACCAAGTACTGGCCTTTCCGAACATGCAACGATGAATATTATTTATCCAATATAACTCATCAATGCCTTCTGAACGACGAAGGTGCTCTATTCTATATAAAAACTCATTCACTGGAGGAGTCTGAGATGTGGCATCGAATTTAATATGATTTTGGTTCAGGGGGCTGGATGATCTGAAAGATTTTTTATTATTTTTTCGGTAACATTTGTTTGTGGAGTAATTCTGGTGTCATCTTCCGATGAAGCAAGCTTCTGAAAAGCATCACTCAACTGAGAAACTTGACTCATCAAAAGTTGCAAACTTTGCCCCATCGTTTGCAAATTAATTTCAGAAGCATTATTGGAAGCATTTTCTTCCGAAGCTCCGTTAGTCTGAAAATACTCTTCTGGATCTTCTGGGTCTTATGGATCATTCAAGCGATTTCCATCACCACTTTCTGCCATTTGTTTGGCTTTAAATCGGGTTAATGGCCCGCCAGGTAACATTATTAATTAACAACGTCGTTTCAATTAAATTAGTTTTATCAATTAATAAGTTTTGAAATTCCTCATCTCCCATACCAGAGCCGTCTGACAATATATTACTAAAGATTTTTTTTTATATATGTCCAAATGAAATGTGGTCGGGGAAATGTGATCGGTATTAAGACATCACCCAGTGAGCAGAACAATATCATAAGTATACATTCATGCTCAGTAGGTTATCTCTCAAAACCAATAACAGCTTACATCTGTTTAGTTCCTCACACTACTTCATAACACAAAAACTCATGTTCTTCATGATTAAAGAGTTCCTGCTTGCGCGGCATTAAACCATGAAGACTCCCGACTCTTGGTAAAACAATGTGAACAACCAAAAAGATTAGCTTTTCTCGAATGAGTGTTGGAACCCTGTCAGCAAAGAACCCAAAATCCCCAACGCTCTACGAATTCCATCCTAAGAGGCGACTAGGCATTGGTACATTCAGAGGCTATTCACTAACTAGGATCCAACTCCATTCCAGCAACTGACAAACTCTGATGGTCAAATTATTGAATATTATTCAATATAATTTCTCTAAAACACATCAGAGTTAAACAGTTACCAAAATGGAATACCCACTCCACTATCTAAGGAAATATAAAGATCTAAAAAAATAAAACTGAAATAACATTTTATTTAATTTAAAATTGCCTCTAAGTCGTTTAGACGAAAGACAGAAGAAAGGATGAGAGGACTTAATAATTAAGTTGTATGAGAACAACTGAAAAGATATAATAACCTTCGAAATAATTCTGAGTTACGAGAAGGTCTTCATTGTTTGCCCAAAACCGTTTAGGAACAACAAACTATTTATCAATGAAGAGGCCCCACGTTGGGCGCCATATCTATTATGAGGACATTTTTGTCATCATGCTTGAAAGACAAGCTCCACGAGTACCATATGGTGACAAATTATATAGAATCCGCTCTCAGGGGAAGGTTAATGGTACTTTATATGTGGACAACAGAAAAATGTCACCAGTCACGTAAGATTTTATTACAGTTTTTGAATTTTGAATATTAATAGGACAGTGAAAATAATTAATCACTCAGAAAGAAAATATCCACAAAGAAATAACTACATTTGTGAGATGGGTAAACCCACTCGAGTCACCGACCGAAGGGAATCACTAATTTACCATTCTCAGCTCGTCAGATCGACATAGTAAGGGAGGTGATTCATCTCTCACCTAAGAGGTTTTACCCCATGATCCACTATATACTCATCATGAAATATGTATTAATAAAAAAATAAAGTGTTCAATGTGTTTATATAAAATAGAATATAATATGTATTTATATATATATATATATATATATATATATATATATATATATATATATATATATATATATGTATATATATATTTATATATATATACATATTTATATATATACATATATATATATATATATATATATATATATATATATATATATATATATATATATATATATATATATACATATATATATATATATATATATATATATATATATATATATATATATATATATATATATATATATATATGTATATATATATATATATATATATATATGTACATATATATATATATATATCTATATATATATATATATGTATATATATATATATATATATATCTATATATATATATATATATATATATATATATATATATATATATATATATATATATATATATATATATATTTATACAATAATCAAATTTAAAGAAAATCAAATATCCTAATTTAAATTTTAATTATATTATAATTCTGGCTAATCAATTATGATAGTTCTGGCTAATCAATTATGATAGTTCTGGCTAATTAATTATGATAGATCTGGCTAATCAATTATGATAGTTTTGGCTAATCAATTATGATAGTTAAAAAACAAAAACAAAAAAATCTTGCTTAGGATCCCAATTGAAATTGATCTTCTTCATAGATTATTGGAAAAAATCTTCTTCTCGATGTTCTAAGTCCGACTCTTTTCTTCTTTTTCAATAAATCTTCTGCTTTTCAATTCAGATTCGTTTGATGACATTTGCCATGAAAGTATCCAAGTATACAAGGAAGGCAAACGGGTGCTTTGGGAAAGGCAGTGACGTACTGACAGCCAGGCGCGGCTTCATCTAAGGAACACGGGTACACGCTGAAAGTTGAAAGTTCCCGTAAAAATACACCACACTTGTCAATTGGCTCCACTTGCTCGTAATCACTCAGTCTCTAAACGAAATCGCGGGTAGATTGCACGGAATTGGAATTGACACCACACCACTAGGCGAGAGTTGTAGAAATAAAATGTTTTGAGAACAGTCAATCAAAGCTGCAAAGTCCAACTCGAAGCGAACGTGGAAGTGTCTTGATTTTCGTGGGATTAGAACGTCCCCTTTGTTTGGTGATCAAGGTCTGAGAAGTCAGCAAACTATACAAGGCAGTCTCGAGCAGTATTAGGACTCTCCGCACCGAACAACACGTCTGACCACGGTAACAAAGCAGCACTTGGGAGCTTCCGTGTTTATTGTCGTCTCCACGACCAACTCTTTATCCTTATATATCGCCTCTGGTTTCCTTGATAGAAGATCACCAAGTTGTATATTTCTTCTAAAAAAACAACACAAGATAAATAATTTGCTTAGTAAAATTATTCCTGTGCATCTTCTTCTTTTCTTGACGATAAGAAATTGACGTCGTGATGTAACTTATTTTCTTCTGGGACTTTTCTTTTCAAGAAACTCTAAAAAAATTGCCTCAACCAATCTTTTGTGATTATTCTTCACGAATCTTCTTTTGTTACTTCTCAATAAACAATTATCCTTTTCTTTCTTCTGGGAAGTCTTTTCAAACAAAAGCTTTCTTTGCTTCCTCCCAAATCAAAACTTTCTTTTCTCCTACTCAAACACTTCTTTAATTCTCAAATTGAAAATATCAACTCCTATTCACTTTTATTATCTTTCAAAATACTAATCGCCTATTCTGATCTTTATAATGTGATGAACGTCAGTTAAAAAAAAAATTTTAGTGTTTTTTTTTTGTAAATTAGAAAACTAAGGTATATGGTGAACCATCAACAAAGAAAAGCGTGTTACACCCCCGGTCACGTTTTAAGATTTTTTTTTTAAACAAAACCCGCATAAACGGGACCGAAAGGAAATCTAAAAAAAGTGTATTTAAACGAAGATTAAAGTAATCAATATCAACAAAAAAAAAATGATGTAACGTGTGGCTCGACCCTCGACCCTGAAAACAAAGAGTCTCAAAACAAAAAAATTATTTTATAATAAATATTCCTGACCAAGGAAGTAATAACCTCGTAATTAAGTTCCTGGTCTGATATCCTTCGCATGAAAATTACCAATTGATCTGCCATTTTCATCAGCCAAAGTATAAACTGAACTTCCTAACTTGGCAAGTACTAGAGTTTTCATTTAGGGACCAATTTTTGAGTTAAATTCTTAGAAGCGTCACTAGAGGCAAAATTCCGACGCACAACAGTTTGACCAACTTCAAAACTTTGATCACGGGCTCGTAAATTATATGAATGGGCAGCTTTTTCTTGGGCCTTACATAGGTGTTTATTTACCAGTGATCGAATTACTTCTAATTTATCATTATGATTCAGTGAATAGTAATCATGATCATTAAGTGAATTTATGCTTTTCAGAAGTTTAAAAGAATTTCCATGAGTGATCATTGAATTACCGAATAGAACATTAGAAGGTGTGGTACCAATTGATGTATGATGTGCAGATCGCAAAGCACAAGCCACCGCGCTTAAATACTGATCCCAAGTTTTGTGATCATTTTTTATATAGGCTCGAATGGCCGTCAAAACCGTTCTGTTGACTCTCTCTGAAGCATTACTTTGTGGCGAATACAGTGCTGTTTTAAAATGATTAACACCACACTCAGCCAACAATTTAGTAAACTGTTTGGATACGAATTGAGTTCCATTATCCGATACCAGAGTTTCAGGAGACCCAAAAACATGAAATATGTCTTGTTCTAAATATCGGACAATAGACTCAGCCGTAGTCTTTTTCAGGGGCTTCAACATAACAAATTTGGAAAATCCATCGAGAACTATCAGAATTGATGTATGACCAGATTTAGTGCGGGGATAAGGACCTAAAAGGTCTATATAAATACGTTCCTACGGACGAAGAGGGATTTGTGTAGCTCCCATTGGTGGACGTAAAGTCACATTAGGGGCTTTCGTGGCTTTACATATTTCACAGGCACGGACAAAATCTGCAACTTGGGTTACCATAACAGGCCAAAAGTAATGCTGTCTTAAACGAGCTAATGTTGGTGCTATACCTCCATGCGCAGATAGTAGTGGAGGACAATGAGCATTCTCTATCAAAATCTGTGAATAAGAAATGGGTATCCACAATTTCCACCTTGATTCAGTAAGGTTTTTCTCCAAGTCTACCGTAAATCCTCTTTTCCATACTAATCCGTCTTGAACCAATACATCAGGGAAGTAGTCCACAATTTGAGAAATTCGATCTATTAAGTCTAAATATTCAGGCGTTTGAAAATGTGGGGAATTTAAATCTATTTCTGAAGTAACGCTGCCAGAAAGTAATTCGTCGCAAAATACTCGTGATAGAGCATCAGGTACTACATTCTGATTACCTTTCCTATATTCAATGTTAAAATCGTAGGACTGTAGCTTGAGTGACCATCGCGCTAGTCCTTTTGATTCATCAGCCATTTTAAGCTTGCATGATCGGTGATAATTTTGAAGGGAAAACCCTCCACATATGCTCGGAATTTACGAACGCAAATCACAGCAGCTAATCATTCCAATTCAGTTATTTGAGCAGCATTCAACTTCTGTGAGACATGTGCTAAGGGTCTCTCTTCACCATCATCTCCGATTTGGGATAACAAGCCACCTACTCCCATCATACTTGCATCACACTGTATTATAAAAGGCTTGGTGAAATCAGGGTGATGTAACTCAGCAGCGGTAACCATGACCTCTTTTAATTTGTTAAAAGCGATTTCAGCCTCATCAGTCCACTGAAATCCTTTAGGGGTTTTCTTAAAGCAATCAGATATTGGGGCTGCTAGAGCCGCATAATTTGGAACAAACCGTCTATACTATCCTGTCATGCCAAGAAATCTTCGGGTTTGTTTGACTGAAGTAGGGGTAGGAAATTCTTTAACGGCCGTGAGTTTAGCAGGATCCGTTCTCAGTTTACCATCCTCGATTATCAATCCCAAATATTTCACTTCTTTCATACAAAAATGGCTTTCAGCCACATTGATAGTAAGGCCAGCTTTGCGAAGACAATCTGCAACTTTAGAGAGCAAAAGTAAATGTGAGGGGTGGTAACTAATATGTCGTCCAGGTAAACAGAAACCCTATCTCTATTTTGTGGTAAAAGAGGCCGCATAACCTTATCAATTAGTCGACACATGCGTTGAGGAGCGTTACACAAGCCGAATAGCATCACTTTAAAGTGATACAAAGGTCGACCAGGAACTGTGAAGGCTGTTTTCTCACGAGATTTTTCTTCCAAAGGGATCTGCCAAAAGGCGCCTTTTAAATCAATCGCAGAAATATATTTTGTATCATGCAAACGACTAAGCAGTCCAATGTGAGGGAGAGGATAAGCATCTTTGATGGTAACCTGATTCACCCTGCGAGAATCCAAACAAAGTCTATCTTTGCCAGGTTTCCTGATTAAAACCGCAGGGGAATTCCATGCGCTATTGCTTTCCTCTATCACATCCATAGATAACATACGATCCAGTTCTCCATACATCAGTTTAAAAATGGCTGGAGAAACCGAATAGTGTCGTTACTTAATGGGGACAGTATCACCAACATCAATGACATGTGTCTCTAACGAAGTACGACCCAAGCCCAATTTCACACAAGATGGAAAAGAGTCCTTTACCCGTTCTAACATATCAGTTTCCTCAGAGGATAATAAATGAAGTTTAGGATCTACTAAGGGCTCAACAGGATTGAGGTCAAGTGACTCAATAATTCCTGGCGCCAACATGAACTTCCTCCAGAAGTCCACACCCAAGTATAACTTCTGACATAAAGACGGTACTACATATATTTTTAGACGTTTTGTAATATTCCGAAAGGTAATATTTGTGAAAAAGTTTCCGATGGTAGAGTGATTAGATCCTCTAGCAGAATACAAGGTAATATCCACTGGTTGTAAGGCTATTCCCAATTTTGACAGGACTTTTTCAAATCCATTACCTAAACAACTAATGGTAGCTCCACTGTCAAGTAAACCCTCAACCCTCGAAATACACTTTAGCGAAGGGTCAGGCATCGTTAGTTTTTTGTATAATGCTCTCTACCATTATTAATTTTTTCTTAATTCTTCTTTAATGCCAATCCCTCAACCGCTTAGTAGAACGTGATATTTTGCTTTCTCTTTACTTGCCAAAAATTTTGGATTTTACAGTTTCATAATTTAATTTCCGTTCATTATAAGATTTTAAATATAAAGGAGAATCTGAACAGGTTGAGTGAAGATTAGAATTTGGAAAAGGGTCTAAATTATCTTGGTTGAATGATCTTTTATTAATTTTAAATGAATGATTAGAAAGAGAATCGTTTAGCGAGGACCAGTTCGAGGTTTTAACTGGCCTCTCAATTCGTTTTCCTTACATCGAGGACGTTTAGTAGAGACTACTCCTGTAAATCCACATCTGTAGCAAATACTCTTTCAAGAGTAGAATCGATTGAGTTGTCTTCAACCCTCGACATTAAGGAAATCGCTCATGCAAAACAAAACGATGCTGAACTAAATTCACTCCTTCAAAACCCATCGTTTTGTTTGAAAGGAGTCCCCATTCCAAATTCTTCCCTCAAAATTCTCTGTGATCATAGTCAAAATTCAGTCAGACCCTTTATATCCGAACAATTCAGGCAACAGGTCTTCTTTCAATTTCACCATTTACACCATCCTGATATTAAAGCCACCATCAAACTATTAACATTCAAATTTCATTGGAGCAAAATGAAAGCAGACTTTAAAAATAGAGACAAAGCTTTTCTCAATTGTCAAAGAGCCAAAATTTCACGTCATGTCTCTTCCCCATTATGTGCATTTGATACACCAACGGAAAGATTCGAAGTTATTTATATGGATATAAACGGACCTTTCCCTATGGTCAATCAGTTGAAATACTGCCTAACAATTATTGACCGTATTACTAAATGGACGGAAGCCATTCCCATTATTGACGCTTCATCTCAGCATTTTGTTCAAATTGGTTAGCACGTTTCGGTATTCCCAAATGCATAATAACGGACCAAGGTCCACAATTTGAATCACAGCTCTTCAAAGAACTTAGCATCAAACTTAGTTTTAAACGTAAGCGATCTGCACCATATCATTCGCAAACTAACTGTTTACTCGAACGATGGCATCGTACCCTGAAAGAATCACTTCTTTGTCAAGAGCAGCAATCTTAGTTTGAAGCATTACCTATGGTTTTGCTCGGACTTCGAACCACTCTCTGCGAGTCATCCGAATTCACACCAGCAATGATGGTGTACGGTGACAACATCCACATTCCAGGCAAATTCTTTACAGAATCATCACAGAAGAACCTTTCCAACGAAATTCTTGTAAACCAACCACAACGTTTTATTCAAAACATAAAACCTGTACAGGTTACTTCACACAACAAACACAACCCCTTTGTCTTCAAAGATTTAAATTCTTGCTCGCATGTTTTTATCCGAAAACCACCTATTCAGTCCTCTTTAACACAACCCTATCATGATCCATATCCTGTTGGTCGAAACGCTAAAATTTTTACTTCTAAGATAAAAAATAAAGATTTATCAATTTCAATGGATCGACTTAAAACAGCATACTTCCTCACAGATACAAACACCTTTAACACATCTTTTATAACACAGGATACTAATAAAAACAAAAAAAGCCACGTTAGTTTCATTACCACCACTTTCAACGCAGCCTAACAGCTTGCTGGTGCGGGGTGTGTGGCGATTCTTTAATTATGTCTTTTTTAATTATTTTTTTTAATTCAATTTTAATTCAATTTTAATTCAATTTTTAATTCAATTGCTTTTGAATTTTCGGATTTTCGAAACAACTTAAATATTTACACATTATACAATTCCGATAAAAGAGTAACCTAAGTAAAAAACTTTTTGACACTTTTAATTAATTTTTGTTAGATTTTTTCACGCTACTGTAGACAACGGTTGTACAACGATTTCAATTGATATTGTTAACTTTAAATATTAAATTAATTGACCTTATAATTTATAATTAAATAGAATAAATGTTAAATAGATTTTTAACGAAGAAACTATCTTTCATTGTAGAAAAAGAAGTTTTCCCGTTTCAATAAACGGACTAACTTCTATAAATATATAACAATATATATATATATATATATATATATATATATATATATATATATATATATATATATATATATATATATATATATTATATTATATATATATATTATATTATATATATATATATATATATACATATATACATACATATATATATATATGTATCTATATATATATATATATATATATATATATATATATATATATATATATATATATATACAGTCTTCCACAAAAGTCAAGGTACAGAGAATCGGTAACTGAAAATTGTATTACTGAATCAATATTTTTATTTGAAAACCAAAAGTTATGAAATGGTAATAATGCGAGTTCTGTTGAATTTAAGTTTTCATAAATTTAAAGGGATTCGGCAATAATGATCATTGAAGACAATAATTTTTTGTTGGCAATGTCTCTTTTCTACTCCACAAAAGTCTTGGTACAGTTGCAGAAAATGCCCTGTTATTTGTAAAAAGGGGAATCCCCCAAGTTTATATTATCAGAGTGAGTTAACAACCGTAGGCCGCTGTCTTTAATATCGCGTCCGTATTCGTGGTGTATCTTTTATTTAATAAAATTTTTAAAAAATGAGTCGAAAGGAGTTGAGTATTAAGGAGCGTGAAATAATTATTAATCTGCATTCAAATCAGAGCAAATCATATTCTGAAATAGCTGAACTAGTGTTGCGAAGTCGGTCAACCATTCAAAAAGTGATAAATCGATTTAAGAAGGAAAAAAGAGTGGAAAATGTGCCCCGAACAGGTCGTCCATCTAAACTAAGTGCAAAGGACAAGAGAAAAATTTCGCGAATGGTAAAACAAGATCCATTTCTAAGCTGTAGAAAAATCTGCGATGTTCTTGGAATTAATGATAAGAAGGAGGTTAGCGCAGAAACTGTGCGTAGAGCTGTCGTAGTAGCTGGATTTTCATCTCGTACGCCTAGAAGAAAACCTCTTGTAAGTTCCATAAACGAACAAAAAAGAATAACATTTGCAAAAGCATATATTGACAAACCAATAACGTTTTGGGATAATGTTTTATCTTCGGATGAGTCTAAATTTTGTATATTTGGTGTAAATGGGCATAAGAGGGTCTGGCGAAAAGTAGGAGAAGCATTTAATCCCAAGAACACTATTAAAACAGTAAAACATGGAGGCGGTGGTGTTATGGTTTGGGGTTGCATGGCTGCTGCTGGAGTTGGAAATCTGACATTCATCGAAAATACTATGGATTAGAACTCTTATTTAGAGATTCTACGAAACAACATGAAACAAAGTGCAGCCAAATTAGGTATGCGAGAAGATTTCTTGTTTCAACAGGACAATGACCCTAAGCACACTGCGCATAAAGTTCGAATGTGGCTATTGTACAATACTCGCATGCTTGCTACACCGCCTCAAAGCCCTGATTTGAACCCTATAGAGCATCTTTGGAATGAGCTTGAGACAAAAATCCGAAAAAGAGTGATATCAAGCAAGGCGCAGCTTAAGGATGTTATATTGGAGGAGTGGGCCAGAATCAGCAGCGAATTTACTAAAAAATTGGTATATTCTATGCCTAAAAGACTGAAGTCAGTAATTCAGATGAAAGGATATCCGACAAAATATTAAGAAAAGTATAATTCAAATAACTATGCAAGACTATAATTACAATTTGTATCATTTTTCTTTAGGTGTACCATGACTTTTGTGGACTTCATTCATTGACTTTCCAACACATCATATGTAATAATATATTAATACGACAGAATTTTCGTTTTGTTTTACATGAATTTAAAGTGTGATGATTATAGTTGAAGTAATACCAAAAAAATTTTATCACTATAGGTTTTTTAAATAAAAATATCAAACAATTTTCATGATATATATCACTGTACCTTGACTTTTGTGGAAGACTGTATCTATATATATATATATATATATATATATATATATATATATATATATATATATATATATATATATATATATATATATATATATATATATATACATACATATACATACATATATATATGTATATATATATATATATATATATATATATATATATATATATATATATATATATATATATATATATTTGTATATATATATGTATATATTTGTATATATATATATATATATATATATATATATATATATATATATATATATATATATATATATATTTGTATATATTATATATGTATATATTTGTATATATATTATATATGTATATATTTGTATATATATATATATATATATAAATATATATATATATATATATATATATATATATATATATATATATATATATATATATATATATATATATATATATTGTCGCGTGTTATTGGTTCGCGGCCAATAATTTTAACGTTCCGGGAAAGTGAAAACGCAATGTCTTTTAATTTAAGTTAAAAGAGTTTATTCAATTAAATAAAATGCACAATAATCAGTTAACACTTTCACTAATTTTAATTGTCACTATTAAAATTATCTAACACTTGTCCATAAATTTATTATCGCAATTGTCTTCTAAATTACTTCACTATTACGAAACACACTTTTCTACTACTCGAAGAATATCGCTTCCCACACACAATCGCAGTTCTTCTCGCGGTCGAATGAATGATAGATTCTCCCCATTCATTCAGCTCGCCTTTATATAGGGTCTCTACCTATTCACCCATTTCTCGCACATTGGCGAATGTTCTACCGAGAGGTACCTGGTAGGTTCGAGCAAGTTCATGAATGGAGTGACGTCACTTGCAGATGTTGATCATGCTTGTTGGATTCTCGTGGATTCGAGTAAATTCATTCGTTGACGTTCTTAATGATGATGAAAACAATTGCGACAGTAGCTCGCAGAATTATTTGTACATGTAATTATTTGTACATGTAACACTCCCCCCACCTCAGTTCTTTTCGCCCCGAAAAGATGTGTCGCTATTTGTAGTCAATTCTCCCTGGGTGTAATATGGGGCAAGACGGTCCAGATGCACGATTTTCATTTTAGCTCTCGGCTTACGATGTTCCTGTATTCGGTATACGACGTCGTTGATTCGCTTTGTAACTCGGTATGGTCCCTCCCAATTATGTTGCAACTTTGGAGACCTACCCTTTCGCCGTTGCGGGTTATAAAGCCACACCAAGTCATCTTGCTGGAAGCCAGTAGAATTAGCCTTTAGATCATACCTGGTCTTCATGCGGTCAGTAGCCGATTCGAGGTGTTTTCGCACTGTCCGATGTATCTGGTTCAACCGTTGTCTTAGATCACTTGCGTACTCCGAGACCGTTTGGGGTTTCTCAGGGGTTGTTCCGAACTTTATATCGGCTGGCAAACGAATAGTCTTTCCAAAAATGACTTTGGCTGGGGCTTGGCCCGTCGATGCATGTTCAGCGGCTCTATACGCCATTAAAAATAGTGGGATATGTCGGTCCCAGTCCTTTTGGTTCTCGTCAACCATTTTGGCCAAGTGTTTATTTAGCGTGCCGTTGAAACGTTCGACCATTCCATCGGATTGGGGATGCAGCGGTGTTGTCCTCGTTTTCCGTATTCCCAGCTGCTCGCACATTTCGCTAAAAACTAGTGACTCAAAGTTTCGGCCTTGATCCGAATGTAGTTCACAAGGCACGCCGTACCTGCTGACCCAATTTAACACTAGCTGTTCGGCTACAGTAGTTGCTTCCTGGTTGGGAATGGGGTAGACTTCGGGCCACTTGCTGAAATAATCAGCTACAACCAGCGTGTATCGATTTCCCCATTCAGATTCAGGAAAGGGTCCAGCGATGTCAACAGCAATCCTTTCGAATGGCAAGCCTACGTTATAGGTTTGCATTTGTCCTCTCAGTCGTCGCTTTGGGCCTTTGACGGAAGCGCAAATTGTGCATCTGCGGCACCAGTCCTCTACGTCTTCTCGAGCGTGGAGCCAGTAGAATCTTTCCCGCAATTTCGCTAAGGTTTTGTTAACACCAAGATGACCTCCCGAGGATCCTTCATGCATTTCCTTTACCACATCGTGGATTCGGCTTTTGGGTAGTCTAGTTTGCATCCTATAGGAGCTGCCATCCGCCGTTTCCCATTTCCGCTTGAGTACGCCACCCTCCACCTGTAGGGAGTTCCATTGTGCCCAATAGCTTTTCAGGGTTGCGCCATGCATCGAAACGTCCTTCCACTCCGGTCGCCCAGTCGTCTCGTTCCATACGAGCAATGGTCCGATGTCTTCATCGGCTAGCTGGGCATTTCGAATCTCCTCCGATGACCAACCTTCATCGAATTCGGCCGTTATCAGTCGCAGATCAACGGGCGGTTCCTTTTCCTCAATCCGTCGGCAATGCTTGCAGTTAGCTGGACATGGGCGACGAGATAGGGCGTCAGCATTTCCATGAACTCCGCCCTTTCGATGAACAATTTCGTAGTCGTATGACTGCAATCTTTCGATCCATCTCGCAACTTGTCCCTCGGGGTTTTTGAAGTTAAGCAGCCATCTCAATGATGCATGGTCCGTTCGAAGAACAAATTTCTGGCCATATAGGTACTTGTGGAACTGCTTGGTGGCCTCTATTATAGCCAATAGCTCCTTCCTGGTCACACAGTAGTTCCTCTCACTTTTTGAAAGAACTCGACTGTAATACGAGAGGACTCTTTCTTCGCCATTGATCTGCTGGGAGAGTACAGCTCCAGCACCGCCGTTGCTTGCATCGGTGTCAACCACAAACATTTTTCCGGGTTTCGGATACGCCAGTACGGGTGATTCACACAGCTTTTCCTTCAGGGTCTCAAAGGCTGTCTGGCATTGTTCATTCCAGACATACGGACGATTTTTCTCGGTTAGCTGATGAAGACACTTAGCTATTTTGGCAAAGTCTTTGACGAATCTTCGATAGTAGGTTGCCAGGCCCAGGAAACTTCGTAGTTGGCGCTTGTTGTTTGGTGTTGGCCAGCTTTTCACGGCTTCAATTTTCTCAGGGTCTGTTTTGACCCCTTCTGCTGATACGACATGTCCCAGGTATTTTACTTCAGCTGCGAAAAGGGTACACTTGTCGGGACTAAGTTTCAAATTTGCCAGTCGCAGTCGGGAGAAAACCTCTTCTAAGTTCCGCACATGCTCTTCGAACGTTCTCCCGATGACGATGATGTCATCTAGGTACACCAAGCAGGTTTTCCAGGTTAGACCACGTAGCACGTATTCCATCAAGCGTTCGAAAGTGGCTGGGGCATTGCAAAGCCCAAACGGCATCACCACAAATTGCCACAATCCGGTCCGAACTGAAAATGCGGTCTTCTCTCGGTCCTTCTTGTCAATTTCTACCTGCCAGTAGCCGCTCTTGAGATCGAGTGTAGAAAACCATTTTGCGTCGGCTAAAGTGTCCATGATGTCATCGATGCGTGGGAGCGGGTAACTATCTTTCTTAGTGACGTCGTTAAGCTGCCTATAGTCGACACAAAAGCGAGTGCTACCATCCTTTGTCTTTACTTGAACTACAGGCGCGGCCCATGGACTTACAGAAGGTTCAATAACGCCTTGTTTTTCCATGTCCGAGATCAGCGCGCTCACTTCTCCTTGTTTGGCTATAGGGAGACGTCTTGGTGCTTGTCGAATCGGCTTGGCTCCCGGTGTGTCTATGACGTGAGTTACCAAACTCGTTCGGCCTTGGTCATCCGGGCTTGTTGAGAAGATGTCACTGTACTTGGTGACCAGATCAGAGGCTCGTTTGAATAGCTGCACCGGCAATTTGACTTGCTTCAATATTGCAGACGTGGATTCCCTGGCTTTTTCTGTGTCTTGCCTCCTTTTCCAATGCTGGTTGTGTGTAGCTTCCAAAGAGGTGATGGTGGAAACAGGCTGGCAGCTGCCGATGACTTCTCCCGCTTTGATGCTCGTGGTTGAATCTGCGGTGTTAAGGACTCTAACCGGCACATATCCGTTCCTTAAAGATCTTACAAGGCTTCGTCCTACAATCAAACTGCGCAATGCGGACGTCTTCGTTGGCTCTATCAGGTAAGATCGGTGGTCTCCAGAATCACCATCAAGCTTGGCCCATACAATGCTTTCGGAAGAATTCGGTACATCAGTGTCAGTACATACCACTACATTCATCTTGGGGATTTGGACGCTGGGATCCTCCATCAGTACTTCGACATTCTGCCATTTCAAGACACGTTTTCCCAAGTCCAACGTGATTCCATGTGGTCGCAGAAAATCCATTCCGAGAATGCAGTCATCCATAATGTTCGCGACCAGAAAATTATGTCGGAACACAAGGTCTCCCAACTGTATCTGGAGGTTGACCTCTCCATGAACAGGTGCAGTTTCTCCCGTAGCTGTCCGTAGTGAGAAAATTCTGCCCTTGTGAAGTTGTTGCTGTCTAACTAGGTCTGGTCGGATAATCGATCGGGTTGCACCAGTGTCGATTGTTATGGTGCAGTGTTCTCCGTCAATTTGACCCGGAAGGCATAAGTCCGCTTCTCCACGATGTAGTCTTGACACGGTGATGGTGGTGCTGGGGACGTCGATCCTCCTAGCCAACCTCTGCCCCACGAAGTTGGCTCTTACATGTTTCCCGACCCCTCTGTTTGAAGGGCTTCCATTCTGGGCTCCTGACTCGGTCTGGATCTCCTCCTAGCTGCACACCCTGGACAATAGCTCGGTTTTCTTCGCTTCTTGCAGTCTCTTTGCAGGTGCCCCTTCTCTCCGCAATTCCAGCATCTAGGCGCACCATTTAAGTGCAGGTCTCGCTCAATTTCCACGCGTTCACACCTGCACTCGTCTGTCACTACTTCACGAACCCGGGCAGTGGTACGAGTCACATTTTTCGCTGCCTCAAAGTTCAGACTGTAAGCCAATGCGTCCTTAACCGTTTGCTTTTGAGCTAAACGCACGGCTTGTTGCAATTCCGGGTCCTTTAGTGCGCTGATGAATGCCTCTGTCGCTGCATCATCTTGATGTTCTGGGTCGTAGGCTGGGGAAGCCAAAAGTGCTAGTCGCTCAATGTCTTGGGCTAGCTGCTGTAGGGTCTCACCAGACTTCTGCACCCGATGCCTTAGCTGTGACCGATAAATCTGCTTTAGATGATCGTCTCCATAACGCATGTCGAGCGCATTCATTATAGCATTCGGGTTTGAGTGCAATTCATCGCTGGGCCTCTTAGACCAAGAATAAGTGCAGTTGCTCGTTCCTGCTCATTCCAGTGATTTGCCCTTGCGGCAGCTTCAAACTGAGTCTTGTAAATACTCCAGACCGTTTGCCCATCGAATATTGGTGCTGGCACATTTCTGGATGTGCTTTGCGCTGCGGTTACAAGCGGGGCTGGTGGGGCGGTTACTACTGCCTTTGCTGCTTCCAATTCTTTTTTCACTTTTTCCATCTCATGGTTCATTCTCTCTTCGACCTGGCTGATCTCATAGTTAATTTTCTCCTCAACCTGGCTGACCTTCTCCTCGACCTGGTAAACCTTTTCCTCGACGCATTTAATTTGATTGTTCAGGCTACCGAGCTCCACTTTTATTTCGGTTGACTGTTTTTGCACTTCCTTGATTACGATCGCTTGTTGGTCCAGCTTCACTGATTGTTCATCTAGCTTCGCAGTTAAATTGGATGACTGTTGTCGCTGCTCTTGCTGCATCAGCATCAACATTTGCATCAGCGCATTTTCTGGTTCCTTTGGTTTTGGTGTGTCTACTTCTCCACCTTCTGCGCCTTTTTCCGCATCTGAGAGCTCACCCGAATCCAGATTCACGCCTTCCGACTCGATCGCGTCACGCAAGCGTGCAATCAGTATGGCCTTTGTACCTTGTGTGGCCAGATTCCGCTGTTCCAACTCCTCCTTGAGCTCCGATATGGTAAATTCATTAATTTTTAAGTTTAAGCTTCGTGGCATTTTTAATGTTTCTTTAAATTTTACTATTGTGCACTATAAAAATGTTCAAATTTTCACTTTCAAAATTTTTCTTTCGCACTTCTTGACACCACTGTCGCGTGTTATTGGTTCGCGGCCAATAATTTTAACGTTCCGGGAAAGTGAAAACGCAATGTCTTTTAATTTAAGTTAAAAGAGTTTATTCAATCAAATAAAATGCACAATAATCAGTTAACACTTTCACTAATTTTAATTGTCACTATTAAAATTATCTAACACTTGTCCATAAATTTATTATCGCAATTGTCTTCTAAATTACTTCACTATTACGAAACACACTTTTCTACTACTCGAAGAATATCGCTTCCCACACACAATCGCAGTTCTTCTCGCGGTCGAATGAATGATAGATTCTCCCCATTCATTCAGCTCGCCTTTATATAGGGTCTCTACCTATTCACCCATTTCTCGCACATTGGCGAATGTTCTACCGAGAGGTACCTGGTAGGTTCGAGCAAGTTCATGAATGGAGTGACGTCACTTGCAGATGTTGATCATGCTTGTTGGATTCTCGTGGGTTCGAGTAAATTCATTCGTTGACGTTCTTAATGATGATGAAAACAATTGCGACAGAAGCTCGCAGAATTATTTGTACATGTAATTATTTGTACATGTAACAATATATATATATATATATATATATATATATATATATAATATATATATATATATAAATATATACATATTTATACATATTGTTACATGTACAAATAATTCTGCGAGCTACTGTCGCAATTGCTTTCACAACAATGAAGAACACGAATTTACTCGAAACCACGAGAACCCAACAAGCATGAACAACATCTGAAAGTGAGTCACTGCTCCATTCATTTGCAGTCGCTCGAATGTTCCCGCGAACTTGCCAATGTACGAGAACTGGGTTGAATGACTACAGACCCTATATAAAGGCGAGCTGAATGAATGGGGGGACGATCATTCATTCGACCGCGATAAGAACTGCGATAGTGTGTGGAAAGCGAATAGAAAAGTGAGTTTCGTAAGTGAAGTGATTTAGAAGACAATTGCGATAAGAAATTAATGGACAAGTGTTAGATTTTTCATAGTGAAAATTAAACTTATTGAAAGTGTTAAATTGATCAGTGTGCATTTTTGTAATTGAATAAACTCTTTTAATTTAAATTAAAAGGCATTGCGTTTTCACTTTCCCGGAACATTAAATTATTGGCCGCGAACCGGAAAAACTCGACAGTGGTGTCGAGAAGTGAGAAAGAAAATTTTGAAAGTGAAAAACGTTTCAACATAAAAAAAATGCACAATTGTGAAATCTAACGTGGAAACTGGTTGAAAAATAAATAAATGCCGAAATAATAAAAATAAAAAATAAGTAATAATAGCTGATATTTCAAACTATATGAATTTACCATGGCGGAGCTTAAGGGAGACGCAAAAACGCCAAAACCAAAGGAACCAGAAAATGCGCTGATTCAAATGTTGATGCTGATGCAGCAAGAGCAGCGACAACAGTCATCCAATTTAACTGCGAAGCTAAATGAACAATCAGCGCAGCTAAATGAACAATCAGCGAAGCTGGACCAACAAGCGATCGAAATCAAGGCAGACATCACACAGAAGCTGGAGAAACATTCAACCGAAATATAAGCGGAGCTCGGTCATCTGAACAAACGAATTAAAGGCGTCGAGGAAAAGGTTGACCAGGTCGAGGAAAAGGTTTACCAGGTCGAGGAAAAGGTCAGCCAGGTCGAAGAAAGAATGAACCATGAGATGGAAAAAGTGAAAAAAGAATTGGAAGCAGCGAAGGCAGTAGTAACGACTTCACCAGCCCCGCTTATAACTGCAGCGCAAAGCACATCCAGAAATTTGCAAGCACCATTATTCGATGGGCAAACGGTCTGGAGTATTTACAAAATCCAGTTTGAAGCAGCCGCTAGGATAAATCACTGGAATGAGCAGGAACGAGCAACTGCATTGATTTTTGCTCTAAGAGGCCCAGCTGCCGAGCTTTTGCAGACTATCCCCGTTGAGCTGCATTCAAACCCGGCTGCTATAATGAATGCGCTCGACATGCGTTATGGAGACGATCATCTGAAGCAGATTTACCGGGCACAGCTAAGGCATCGGATGCAGAAGTCTGGCGAAACCTTGCAGCAGCTAACACAAAACATTGAGCGACTGGCACTTTTGGCTTACCCAGCGTACGACCCAGAACATCGAGATGACGTAGCAGCAGAAGCTTTCATCAGCGCCTTAAAGGACAAGGAATTGCAACAAGCCGTGCGATTAGCTCAGAAGCAAACAGTCAAGGATGCATTGGCTTATAGTTTAAATTTTGAGGCAGCCAAAAATGCGACCCGTACCACTGCCCGGGTTCGCGAGGTAGTGGCAGATATTTGCAGGTGTGAGCGCGTGGGAATTAAGCGAGAGCTGCAGGTGAATGGTGCGCCTAGATGCTGGAATTGCGGGGAAAAAGGGCACCTGCAAAGAGACTGCAAGAAGAGAAGAAAACGAAGCTATTGTCCAGGGTGGTGGAGATCCAGACCGTGTCAGGAGCGTAAAATGGAGGCCCATCAAACTGCAAGGGTTAACTTCGTGGGGCGAACGTTGGCTAGGAGTA
>CAXAJY010000172.1:0-98000 GCA_963969285.1 Odontomyia ornata
GGCTTTAAACCACTAAAACTGCCCTTAAACTTTACCAAACTGCCACAAATTTATACTTTTTGAAAAGTTCAGACGCTAATCTATCTTTCAGTATCAAAATATTGCAAATCAGTTAGTAAACCTGGCCACAGGAATGCGATAAAGGGAAAAAGTTCCCAAAACCTGCCCCCCAAAAATATACTATCTCGCTTGTTATATCACTTAGGAAAGCCGTTTTTGTTTTGGTTTATTTCTTTTCACTCATATATCACTTATAAACAGTAAAAAGTTTTCTGCAAACTACTCATGACATTTTATGCAGACAAGTTTGATTTTTTCACTTTATTCCTCTTTTAACCCTCCTAAAAACTAGTGTTCTTACGAAAAGTACTACAAATTTGTGTTTGGCGGAAAGAACAAACCGTTAGCTAAAAAATGACACCAAAATTTTAGTAATCGGATAGAAATTGTGGCCACAGTGAGCAATCAAAGCCAGAGATCTGCCAAGGAAATTGACGTCATTTCAGGGAAATTCATGTGTATGCCTTCCAGACGCCATAAAAATTAACATTTTCATGCAAAGTACAACATATTTACCTTTTACGGAAACTACACAAAGCCAGCTAAAAGATGAGACCAAAATTTTAACGATCAAATAAAAACTGTGGCCACAGTAAGAGATCGAAGCTGGAAATCTGCACGAAAAACGCACGTGGTCTAGAATCTCCTATTTCTATACCTCCTGCACGCTAGATAATTTGCCTAAAATATTTTCCGACCACCAAAATACTAGTTTGGGTTAAGCCTTTAAATTAAAAATTATAAAACCGGAATTCGCACGTTTAAGGGGAGAAAAATCCATTTAAAGTTTTAGGGAGGTGACACGTAAAAATTTGGAAATTTTTTGGCTTTAAACCACTAAAACTGCCCTTAAACTTTACCAAACTGCCACAAATTTATACTTTTTGAAAAGTTCAGACGCTAATCTATCTTTCAGTATCAAAATATTGCAAATCAGTTAGTAAACCTGGCCCCAGGAATGCGATAAAGGGAAAAAGTTCCCAAAACCTGCCCCCCAAAAATATACTATCTCGCTTGTTATATCACTTAGGAAAGCCGTTTTTGTTTTGGTTTATTTCTTTTCACTCATATATCACTTATAAACAGTGAAAAGTTTTCTGCAAACTACTCATGACTTTTTATCAGACAAGTTTGATTTTTTCACTATATTCCTCTTTTAACCCTCCTAAAAAATAGTGTTCTTACGAAAAGTACTACAAATTTGTGTTTGACGGTAAGAACAAACCGTTAGCTAAAAAATGACACCAACATTTTAGTAATCGGATAGAAATTGTGGCCACAGTGAGCAATCAAAGCCAGAGATCTGCCAAGGAAATTGACGTCATTTCAGGGAAATTCATGTGTATGCCTTCCAGACGCCATAAAAATTAGTATTTTCATGCAAAGTACAACATATTTACCTTTTACGGAAACTACACAAAGCCAACTAAAAGATGAGACCAAAATTTTAACGATCAAATAAAAACTGTGGCCACAGTAAGAGATCGAAGCTGGAAATCTGCACGAAAAACGCACGTGGTCTAGAATCTCCTATTTCTATACCTCCTGCACGCTAGATAATTTGCCTAAAATATTTTCCGACCACCAAAATACTAGTTTGGGTTAAGCCTTTAAATTAAAAATTATAAAACCGGAATTCGCACGTTTAAGGGGAGAAAAATCCATTTAAAGTTTTAGGGAGGTGACACGTAAAAATTTGGAAATTTTTTGGCTTTAAACCACTAAAACTGCCCTTAAACTTTACCAAACTGCCACAAATTTATACTTTTTGAAAAGTTCAGACGCTAATCTATCTTTCAGTATCAAAATATTGCAAATCAGTTAGTAAACCTGGCCACAGGAATGCGATAAAGGGAAAAAGTTCCCAAAACCTGCCCCCCAAAAATATACTATCTCGCTTGTTATATCACTTAGGAAAGCCGTTTTTGTTTTGGTTTATTTCTTTTCACTCATATATCACTTATAAACAGTGAAAAGTTTTCTGCAAACTACTCATGACTTTTTATCAGACAAGTTTGATTTTTTCACTATATTCCTCTTTTAACCCTCCTAAAAACTAGTGTTCTTACGAAAAGTACTACAAATTTGTGTTTGGCGGTAAGAACAAACCGTTAGCTAAAAAATGACACCAACATTTTAGTAATCGGATAGAAATTGTGGCCACAGTGAGCAATCAAAGCCAGAGATCTGCCAAGGAAATTGACGTCATTTCAGGGAAATTCATGTGTATGCCTTCCAGACGCCATAAAAATTAACATTTTCATGCAAAGTACAACATATTTACCTTTTACGGAAACTACACAAAGCCAGCTAAAAGATGAGACCAAAATTTTAATGATCAAATAAAAACTGTGGCCACAGTAAGAGATCGAAGCTGGAAATCTGCACGAAAAACGCACGTGGTCTAGAATCTCCTATTTCTATACCTCCTGCACGCTAGATAATTTGCCTAAAATATTTTCCGACCACCAAAATACTAGTTTGGGTTAAGCCTTTAAATTAAAAATTATAAAACCGGAATTCGCACGTTTAAGGGGAGAAAAATCCATTTAAAGTTTTAGGGAGGTGACACGTAAAAATTTGGAAATTTTTTGGCTTTAAACCACTAAAACTGCCCTTAAACTTTACCAAACTGCCACAAATTTATACTTTTTGAAAGGTTCAGACGCTAATCTATCTTTCAGTATCAAAATATTGCAAATCAGTTAGTAAACCTGGCCACAGGAATGCGATAAAGGGAAAAAGTTCCCAAAACCTGCCCCCCAAAAATATACTATCTCGCTTGTTATATCACTTAGGAAAGCCGTTTTTGTTTTGGTTTATTTCTTTTTACTCATATATCACTTATAAACAGTGAAAAGTTTTCTGCAAACTACTCATGACTTTTTATGCAGACAAGTTTGATTTTTTTACTTTATTCCTCTTTTAACCCTCCTAAAAACTAGTGTTCTTACGAAAAGTACTACAAATTTGTGTTTGGCGGAAAGAACAAACCGTTATTTAAAAAATGACACCAAAATTTTAGTAATCGGATAGAAATTGTGGCCACAGTGAGCAATCAAAGCCAGAGATCTGCCAAGGAAATTGACGTCATTTCAGGGAAATTCATGTGTATGCCTTCCAGACGCCATAAAAATTAGTATTTTCATGCAAAGTACAACATATTTACCTTTTACGGAAACTACACAAAGCCAGCTAAAAGATGAGACCAAATTAAACGACCAAATAAAAACTGTGGCCACAGTAAGAGATCGAAGCTGGAAATCTGCACGAAAAACGCACGTGGTCTAGAATCTCCTATTTCTATACCTCCTGCACGCTAGATAATTTGCCTAAAATATTTTCCGACCACCAAAATACTAGTTTGGGTTAAGCCTTTAAATTAAAAATTATAAAACCGGAATTCGCACGTTTAAGGGGAGAAAAATCCATTTAAAGTTTTAGGGAGGTGACACGTAAAAATTTGGAAATTTTTTGGCTTTAAACCACTAAAACTGCCCTTAAACTTTACCAAACTGCCACAAATTTATATTTTTTGAAAAGTTCAGACGCTAATCTATCTTTCAGTATCAAAATATTGCAAATCAGTTAGTAAACCTGGCCACAGGAATGCGATAAAGGGAAAAAGTTCCCAAAACCTGCCCCCCAAAAATATACTATCTCGCTTGTTATATCACTTAGGAAAGCCGTTTTTGTTTTGGTTTATTTCTTTTCACTCATATATCACTTATAAACAGCTAAAAGTTTTCTGCAAACTACTCATGACTTTTTATCAGACAAGTTTGATTTTTTCACTATATTCCTCTTTTAACCCTCCTAAAAACTAGTGTTCTTACGAAAAGTACTACAAATTTGTGTTTGGCGGTAAGAACAAACCGTTAGCTAAAAAATGACACCAACATTTTAGTAATCGGATAGAAATTGTGGCCACAGTGAGCAATCAAAGCCAGAGATCTGCCAAGGAAATTGACGTCATTTCAGGGAAATTCATGTGTATGCCTTCCAGACGCCATAAAAATTAACATTTTCATGCAAAGTACAACATATTTACCTTTTACGGAAACTACACAAAGCCAGCTAAAAGATGAGACCAAAATTTTAACGATCAAATAAAAACTGTGGCCACAGTAAGAGATCGAAGCTGGAAATCTGCACGAAAAACGCACGTGGTCTAGAATCTCCTATTTCTATACCTCCTGCACGCTAGATAATTTGCCTAAAATATTTTCCGACCACCAAAATACTAGTTTGGGTTAAGCCTTTAAATTAAAAATTATAAAACCGGAATTCGCACGTTTAAGGGGAGAAAAATCCATTTAAAGTTTTAGGGAGGTGACACGTAAAAATTTGGAAATTTTTTGGCTTTAAACCACTAAAACTGCCCTTAAACTTTACCAAACTGCCACAAATTTATACTTTTTGAAAAGTTCAGACGCTAATCTATCTTTCAGTATCAAAATATTGCAAATCAGTTAGTAAACCTGGCCACAGGAATGCGATAAAGGGAAAAAGTTCCCAAAACCTGCCCCCCAAAAATATACTATCTCGCTTGTTATATCACTTAGGAAAGCCGTTTTTGTTTTGGTTTATTTCTTTTCACTCATATATCACTTATAAACAGTGAAAAGTTTTCTGCAAACTACTCATGACTTTTTATCAGACAAGTTTGATTTTTTCACTTTATTCCTCTTTTAACCCTCCTAAAAAATAGTGTTCTTACGAAAAGTACTACAAATTTGTGTTTGACGGAAAGAACAAACCGTTAGCTAAAAAATGACACCAACATTTTAGTAATCGGATAGAAATTGTGGCCACAGTGAGCAATCAAAGCCAGAGATCTGCCAAGGAAATTGACGTCATTTCAGGGAAATTCATGTGTATGCTTTCCAGACGCCATAAAAATTAGTATTTTCATGCAAAGTACAACATATTTACCTTTTACGAAAACTACACAAAGCCAGCTAAAAGATGAGACTAAAATTTGAACGATCAAATAAAAACTGTGGCCACAGTAAGAGATCGAAGCTGGAAATCTGCACGAAAAACGCACGTGGTCTAGAATCTCCTATTTCTATACCTCCTGCACGCTAGATAATTTGCCTAAAATATTTTCCGACCACCAAAATACTAGTTTGGGTTAAGCCTTTAAATTAAAAATTATAAAACCGGAATTCGCACGTTTAAGGGGAGAAAAATCCATTTAAAGTTTTAGGGAGGTGACACGTAAAAATTTGGAAATTTTTTGGCTTTAAACCACTAAAACTGCCCTTAAACTTTACCAAACTGCCACAAATTTATAGTTTTTGAAAGGTTCAGACGCTAATCTATCTTTCAGTATCAAAATATTGCAAATCAGTTAGTAAACCTGGCCACAGGAATGCGATAAAGGGAAAAAGTTCCCAAAACCTGCCCCCCAAAAATATACTATCTCGCTTGTTATATCACTTAGGAAAGCCGTTTTTGTTTTGGTTTATTTCTTTTCACTCATATATCACTTATAAACAGTGAAAAGTTTTCTGCAAACTACTCATGACTTTTTATGCAGACAAGTTTGATTTTTTCACTATATTCCTCTTTTAACCCTCCTAAAAACTAGTGTTCTTACGAAAAGTACTACAAATTTGTGTTTGACGGTAAGAACAAACCGTTAGCTAAAAAATGACACCAACATTTTAGTAATCGGATAGAAATTGTGGCCACAGTGAGCAATCAAAGCCAGAGATCTGCCAAGGAAATTGACGTCATTTCAGGGAAATTCATGTGTATGCCTTCCAGACGCCATAAAAATTAACATTTTCATGCAAAGTACAACATATTTACCTTTTACGGAAACTGCACAAAGCCAGCTAAAAGATGAGACCAAAATTTGAACGATCAAATAAAAACTGTGGCCACAGTAAGAGATCGAAGCTGGAAATCTGCACGAAAAACGCACGTGGTCTAGAATCTCCTATTTCTATACCTCCTGCACGCTAGATAATTTGCCTAAAATATTTTCCGACCACCAAAATACTAGTTTGGGTTAAGCCTTTAAATTAAAAATTATAAAACCGGAATTCGCACGTTTAAGGGGAGAAAAATCCATTTAAAGTTTTAGGGAGGTGACACGTAAAAATTTGGAAATTTTTTAGCTTTAAACCACTAAAACTGCCCTTAAACTTTACCAAACTGCCACAAATTTATAGTTTTTGAAAGGTTCAGACGCTAATCTATCTTTCAGTATCAAAATATTGCAAATCAGTTAGTAAACCTGGCCACAGGAATGCGATAAAGGGAAAAAGTTCCCAAAACCTGCCCCCCAAAAATATACTATCTCGCTTGTTATATCACTTAGGAAAGCCGTTTTTGTTTTGGTTTATTTCTTTTTACTCATATATCACTTATAAACAGTAAAAAGTTTTCTGCAAACTACTCATGACATTTTATGCAGACAAGTTTGATTTTTTCACTTTATTCCTCTTTTAACCCTCCTAAAAACTAGTGTTCTTACGAAAAGTACTACAAATTTGTGTTTGGCGGAAAGAACAAACCGTTAGCTAAAAAATGACACCAAAATTTTAGTAATCGGATAGAAATTGTGGCCACGGTGAGCAATCAAAGCCAGAGATCTGCCAAGGAAATTGACGTCATTTCAGGAAAATTCATGTGTATGCCTTCCAGACGCCATAAAAATTAACATTTTCATGCAAAGTACAACATATTTACCTTTTACGGAAACTACACAAAGCCAGCTAAAAGATGAGACCAAAATTTTAACGATCAAATAAAAACTGTGGCCACAGTAAGAGATCGAAGCTGGAAATCTGCACGAAAAACCCACGTGGTCTAGAATCTCCTATTTCTATACCTCCTGCACGCTAGATAATTTGCCTAAAATATTTTCCGATCACCAAAATACTAGTTTCGGTTAAGCCTTTAAATTAAAAATTATAAAACCGGAATTCGCACGTTTAAGGGGAGAAAAATCCATTTAAAGTTTTAGGGAGGTGACACGTAAAAATTTGGAAATTTTTTGGCTTTAAACCACTAAAACTGCCCTTAAACTTTACCAAACTGCCACAAATTTATACTTTTTGAAAAGTTCAGACGCTAATCTATCTTTCAGTATCAAAATATTGCAAATCGGCTAGTAAACCTGGCCACAGGAATGCGATAAAGGGAAAAAGTTCCCAAAACCTGCCCCCCAAAAATATACTATCTCGCTTGTTATATCACTTAGGAAAGCCGTTTTTGTTTTGGTTTATTTCTTTTCACTCATATATCACTTATAAACAGTGAAAAGTTTTCTGCAAACTACTCATGACTTTTTATGCAGACAAGTTTGATTTTTTCACTATATTCCTCTTTTAACCCTCCTAAAAACTAGTGTTCTTACGAAAAGTACTACAAATTTGTGTTTGGCGGTAAGAACAAACCGTTGGCTAAAAAATGACACCAACATTTTAGTAATCGGATAGAAATTGTGGCCACAGTGAGCAATCAAAGCCAGAGATCTGCCAAGGAAATTGACGTCATTTCAGGGAAATTCATGTGTATGCCTTCCAGACGCCATAAAAATTAACATTTTCATGCAAAGTACAACATATTTACCTTTTACGGAAACTACACAAAGCCAGCTAAAAGATGAGACCAAAATTTTAACGATCAAATAAAAACTGTGGCCACAGTAAGAGATCGAAGCTGGAAATCTGCACGAAAAACGCACGTGGTCTAGAATCTCCTATTTCTATACCTCCTGCACGCTAGATAATTTGCCTAAAATATTTTCCGACCACCAAAATACTAGTTTGGGTTAAGCCTTTAAATTAAAAATTATAAAACCGGAATTCGCACGTTTAAGGGGAGAAAAATCCATTTAAAGTTTTAGGGAGGTGACACGTAAAAATTTGGAAATTTTTTGGCTTTAAACCACTAAAACTGCCCTTAAACTTTACCAAACTGCCACAAATTTATACTTTTTGAAAGGTTCAGACGCTAATCTATCTTTCAGTATCAAAATATTGCAAATCAGTTAGTAAACCTGGCCACAGGAATGCGATAAAGGGAAAAAGTTCCCAAAACCTGCCCCCCAAAAATATACTATCTCGCTTGTTATATCACTTAGGAAAGCCGTTTTTGTTTTGGTTTATTTTTTTTCACTCATATATCACTTATAAATAGTAAAAAGTTTTCTGCAAACTACTCATGACATTTTATGCAGACAAGTTTGATTTTTTCACTTTATTCCTCTTTTAACCCTCCTAAAAACTAGTGTTCTTACGAAAAGTACTACAAATTTGTGTTTGGCGGTAAGAACAAACCGTTAGCTAAAAAATGACACCAACATTTTAGTAATCGGATAGAAATTGTGGCCACAGTGAGCAATCAAAGCCAGAGATCTGCCAAGGAAATTGACGTCATTTCAGGGAAATTCATGTGTATGCCTTCCAGACGCCATAAAAATTAACATTTTCATGCAAAGTACAACATATTTACCTTTTACGGAAACTACACAAAGCCAGCTAAAAGATGAGACCAAAATTTTAACGATCAAATAAAAACTGTGGCCACAGTAAGAGATCGAAGCTGGAAATCTGCACGAAAAACGCACGTGGTCTAGAATCTCCTATTTCTATACCTCCTGCACGCTAGATAATTTGCCTAAAATATTTTCCGACCACCAAAATACTAGTTTGGGTTAAGCCTTTAAATTAAAAATTATAAAACCGGAATTCGCACGTTTAAGGGGAGAAAAATCCATTTAAAGTTTTACGGAGGTGACACGTAAAAATTTGGAAATTTTTTGGCTTTAAACCACTAAAACTGCCCTTAAACTTTACCAAACTGCCACAAATTTATACTTTTTGAAAAGTTCAGACGCTAATCTATCTTTCAGTATCAAAATATTGCAAATCAGTTAGTAAACCTGGCCCCAGGAATGCGATAAAGGGAAAAAGTTCCCAAAACCTGCCCCCCAAAAATATACTATCTCGCTTGTTATATCACTTAGGAAAGCCGTTTTTGTTTTGGTTTATTTCTTTTCACTCATATATCACTTATAAACAGCTAAAAGTTTTCTGCAAACTACTCATGACTTTTTATCAGACAAGTTTGATTTTTTCACTATATTCCTCTTTTAACCCTCCTAAAAAATAGTGTTCTTACGAAAAGTACTACAAATTTGTGTTTGACGGAAAGAACAAACCGTTAGCTAAAAAATGACACCAAAATTTTAGTAATCGGATAGAAATTGTGGCCACAGTGAGCAATCAAAGCCAGAGATCTGCCAAGGAAATTGACGTCATTTCAGGGAAATTCATGTGTATGCCTTCCAGACGCCATAAAAATTAGTATTTTCATGCAAAGTACAACATATTTACCTTTTACGAAAACTACACAAAGCCAGCTAAAAGATGAGACCAAAATTTTAACGATCAAATAAAAACTGTGGCCACAGTAAGAGATCGAAGCTGGAAATCTGCACGAAAAACGCACGTGGTCTAGAATCTCCTATTTCTATACCTCCTGCACGCTAGATAATTTGCCTAAAATATTTTCCGACCACCAAAATACTAGTTTGGGTTAAGCCTTTAAATTAAAAATTATAAAACCGGAATTCGCACGTTTAAGGGGAGAAAAATCCATTTAAAGTTTTAGGGAGGTGACACGTAAAAATTTGGAAATTTTTTGGCTTTAAACCACTAAAACTGCCCTTAAACTTTACCAAACTGCCACAAATTTATACTTTTTGAAAAGTTCAGACGCTAATCTATCTTTCAGTATCAAAATATTGCAAATCGGCTAGTAAACCTGGCCACAGGAATGCGATAAAGGGAAAAAGTTCCCAAAACCTGCCCCCCAAAAATATACTATCTCGCTTGTTATATCACTTAGGAAAGCCGTTTTTGTTTTGGTTTATTTCTTTTCACTCATATATCACTTATAAACAGTAAAAAGTTTTCTGCAAACTACTCATGACTTTTTATCAGACAAGTTTGATTTTTTCACTATATTCCTCTTTTAACCCTCCTAAAAAATAGTGTTCTTACGAAAAGTACTACAAATTTGTGTTTGACGGAAAGAACAAACCGTTAGCTAAAAAATGACACCAAAATTTTAGTAATCGGATAGAAATTGTGGCCACAGTGAGCAATCAAAGCCAGAGATCTGCCAAGGAAATTGACGTAATTTCAGGGAAATTCATGTGTATGCTTTCCAGACGCCATAAAAATTAGTATTTTCATGTAAAGTACAACATATTTACCTTTTACGGAAACTACACAAAGCCAGCTAAAAGATGAGACCAAAATTTTAACGATCAAATAAAAACTGTGGCCACAGTAAGAGATCGAAGCTGGAAATCTGCACGAAAAACGCACGTGGTCTAGAATCTCCTATTTCTATACCTCCTGCACGCTAGATAATTTGCCTAAAATATTTTCCGACCACCAAAATACTAGTTTCGGTTAAGCCTTTAAATTAAAAATTATAAAACCGGAATTCGCACGTTTAAGGGGAGAAAAATCCATTTAAAGTTTTAGGGAGGTGACACGTAAAAATTTGGAAATTTTTTGGCTTTAAACCACTAAAACTGCCCTTAAACTTTACCAAACTGCCACAAATTTATACTTTTTGAAAAGTTCAGACGCTAATCTATCTTTCAGTATCAAAATATTGCAAATCAGCTAGTAAACCTGGCCACAGGAGTGCGATAAAGGGAAAAAGTTCCCAAAACCTGCCCCCCAAAAATATACTATCTCGCTTGTTATATCACTTAGGAAAGCCGTTTTTGTTTTGGTTTATTTCTTTTCACTCATATATCACTTATAAACAGTCAAAAGTTTTCTGCAAACTACTCATGACATTTTATGCAGACAAGTTTGATTTTTTCACTTTATTCCTCTTTTAACCCTCCGAAAAACTAGTGTTCTTACGAAAAGTACTACAAATTTGTGTTTGACGAAAAGAACAAACCGTTAGCTAAAAAATGACACCAAAATTTTAGTAATCGGATAGAAATTGTGGCCACAGTGAGCAATCAAAGCCAGAGATCTGCCAAGGAAATTGACGTCATTTCAGGGAAATTCATGTGTATGCCTTCCAGACGCCATAAAAATTAACATTTTCATGCAAAGTACAACATATTTACCTTTTACGGAAACTACACAAAGCCAGCTAAAAGATGAAACCAAAATTTTAACGATCAAATAAAAACTGTGGCCACAGTAAGAGATCGAAGCTGGAAATCTGCACGAAAAACGCACGTGGTCTAGAATCTCCTATTTCTATACCTCCTGCACGCTAGATAATTTGCCTAAAATATTTTCCGACCACCAAAATACTAGTTTGGGTTAAGCCTTTAAATTAAAAATTATAAAACCGGAATTCGCACGTTTAAGGGGAGAAAAATCCATTTAAAGTTTTAGGGAGGTGACACGTAAAAATTTGGAAATTTTTTGGCTTTAAACCACTAAAACTGCCCTTAAACTTTACCAAACTGCCACAAATTTATACTTTTTGAAAAGTTCAGACGCTAATCTATCTTTCAGTATCAAAATATTGCAAATCGGCTAGTAAACCTGGCCACAGGAATGCGATAAAGGGAAAAAGTTCCCAAAACCTGCCCCCCAAAAATATACTATCTCGCTTGTTATATCACTTAGGAAAGCCGTTTTTGTTTTGGTTTATTTCTTTTCACTCATATATCACTTATAAACAGTGAAAAGTTTTCTGCAAACTACTCATGACTTTTTATCAGACAAGTTTGATTTTTTCACTATATTCCTCTTTTAACCCTCCTAAAAAATAGTGTTCTTACGAAAAGTACTACAAATTTGTGTTTGACGGAAAGAACAAACCGTTAGCTAAAAAATGACACCAAAATTTTAGTAATCGGATAGAAATTGTGGCCACAGTGAGCAATCAAAGCCAGAGATCTGCCAAGGAAATTGACGTCATTTCAGGGAAATTCATGTGTATGCTTTCCAGACGCCATAAAAATTAGTATTTTCATGCAAAGTACAACATATTTACCTTTTACGGAAACTACACAAAGCCAGCTAAAAGATGAGACCAAAATTTTAACGATCAAATAAAAACTGTGGCCACAGTAAGAGATCGAAGCTGGAAATCTGCACGAAAAACGCACGTGGTCTAGAATCTCCTATTTCTATACCTCCTGCACGCTAGATAATTTGCCTAAAATATTTTCCGACCACCAAAATACTAGTTTGGGTTAAGCCTTTAAATTAAAAATTATAAAACCGGAATTCGCACGTTTAAGGGGAGAAAAATCCATTTAAAGTTTTAGGGAGGTGACACGTAAAAATTTGGAAATTTTTTGGCTTTAAACCACTAAAACTGCCCTTAAACTTTACCAAACTGCCACAAATTTATACTTTTTGAAAAGTTCAGACGCTAATCTATCTTTCAGTATCAAAATATTGCAAATCAGTTAGTAAACCTGGCCCCAGGAATGCGATAAAGGGAAAAAGTTCCCAAAACCTGCCCCCCAAAAATATACTATCTCGCTTGTTATATCACTTAGGAAAGCCGTTTTTGTTTTGGTTTATTTCTTTTCACTCATATATCACTTATAAACAGTGAAAAGTTTTCTGCAAACTACTCATGACTTTTTATCAGACAAGTTTGATTTTTTCACTATATTCCTCTTTTAACCCTCCTAAAAAATAGTGTTCTTACGAAAAGTACTACAAATTTGTGTTTGACGGAAAGAACAAACCGTTAGCTAAAAAATGACACCAAAATTTTAGTAATCGGATAGAAATTGTGGCCACAGTGAGCAATCAAAGCCAGAGATCTGCCAAGGAAATTGACGTCATTTCAGGGAAATTCATGTGTATGCTTTCCAGACGCCATAAAAATTAGTATTTTCATGCAAAGTACAACATATTTACCTTTTACGGAAACTACACAAAGCCAGCTAAAAGATGAGACCAAAATTTTAACGATCAAATAAAAACTGTGGCCACAGTAAGAGATCGAAGCTGGAAATCTGCACGAAAAACGCACGTGGTCTAGAATCTCCTATTTCTATACCTCCTGCACGCTAGATAATTTGCCTAAAATATTTTCCGACCACCAAAATACTAGTTCGGGTTAAGCCTTTAAATTAAAAATTATAAAACCGGAATTCGCACGTTTAAGGGGAGAAAAATCCATTTAAAGTTTTAGGGAGGTGACACGTAAAAATTTGGAAATTTTTTGGCTTTAAACCACTAAAACTGCCCTTAAACTTTACCAAACTGCCACAAATTTATACTTTTTGAAAAGTTCAGACGCTAATCTATCTTTCAGTGTCAAAATATTGCAAATCGGCTAGTAAACCTGGCCACAGGAATGCGATAAAGGGAAAAAGTTCCCAAAACCTGCCCCCCAAAAATATACTATCTCGCTTGTTATATCACTTAGGAAAGCCGTTTTTATTTTGGTTTATTTCTTTTCACTCATATATCACTTATAAACAGTGAAAAGTTTTCTGCAAACTACTCATGACTTTTTATGCAGACAAGTTTGATTTTTTCACTATATTCCTCTTTTAACCCTCCTAAAAACTAGTGTTCTTACGAAAAGTACTACAAATTTGTGTTTGGCGGTAAGAACAAACCGTTAGCTAAAAAATGACACCAACATTTTAGTAATCGGATAGAAATTGTGGCCACAGTGAGCAATCAAAGCCAGAGATCTGCCAAGGAAATTGACGTCATTTCAGGGAAATTCATGTGTATGCCTTCCAGACGCCATAAAAATTAACATTTTCATGCAAAGTACAACATATTTACCTTTTACGGAAACTACACAAAGCCAGCTAAAAGATGAGACCAAAATTTTAACGATCAAATAAAAACTGTGGCCACAGTAAGAGATCGAAGCTGGAAATCTGCACGAAAAACGCACGTGGTCTAGAATCTCCTATTTCTATACCTCCTGCACGCTAGATAATTTGCCTAAAATATTTTCCGACCACCAAAATACTAGTTTGGGTTAAGCCTTTAAATTAAAAATTATAAAACCGGAATTCGCACGTTTAAGGGGAGAAAAATCCATTTAAAGTTTTAGGGAGGTGACACGTAAAAATTTGGAAATTTTTTGGCTTTAAACCACTAAAACTGCCCTTAAACTTTACCAAACTGCCACAAATTTATACTTTTTGAAAAGTTCAGACGCTAATCTATCTTTCAGTATCAAAATATTGCAAATCAGTTAGTAAACCTGGCCCCAGGAATGCGATAAAGGGAAAAAGTTCCCAAAACCTGCCCCCTAAAAATATACTATCTCGCTTGTTATATCACTTAGGAAAGCCGTTTTTGTTTTGGTTTATTTCTTTTCACTCATATATCACTTATAAACAGTGAAAAGTTTTCTGCAAACTACTCATGACTTTTTATGCAGACAAGTTTGATTTTTTCACTATATTCCTCTTTTAACCCTCCTAAAAAATAGTGTTCTTACGAAAAGTACTACAAATTTGTGTTTGACGGAAAGAACAAACCGTTAGCTAAAAAATGACACCAAAATTTTAGTAATCGGATAGAAATTGTGGCCACAGTGAGCAATCAAAGCCAGAGATCTGCCAAGGAAATTGACGTCATTTCCGGGAAATTCATGTGTATGCCTTCCAGACGCCATAAAAATTAGTATTTTCATGCAAAGTACAACATATTTACCTTTTACGGAAACTACACAAAGCCAGCTAAAAGATGAGACCAAAATTTCAACGATCAAATAAAAACTGTGGCCACAGTAAGAGATCGAAGCTGGAAATCTGCACGAAAAACGCACGTGGTCTAGAATCTCCTATTTCTATACCTCCTGCACGCTAGATAATTTGCCTAAAATATTTTCCGACCACCAAAATACTAGTTTGGGTTAAGCCTTTAAATTAAAAATTATAAAACCGGAATTCGCACGTTTAAGGGGAGAAAAATCCATTTAAAGTTTTAGGGAGGTGACACGTAAAAATTTGGAAATTTTTTGGCTTTAAACCACTAAAACTGCCCTTAAACTTTACCAAACTGCCACAAATTTATACTTTTTGAAAAGTTCAGACGCTAATCTATCTTTCAGTATCAAAATATTGCAAATCGGCTAGTAAACCTGGCCACAGGAATGCGATAAAGGGAAAAAGTTCCCAAAACCTGCCCCCCAAAAATATACTATCTCGCTTGTTATATCACTTAGGAAAGCCGTTTTTATTTTGGTTTATTTCTTTTCACTCATATATCACTTATAAACAGTGAAAAGTTTTCTGCAAACTACTCATGACTTTTTATGCAGACAAGTTTGATTTTTTCACTATATTCCTCTTTTAACCCTCCTAAAAACTAGTGTTCTTACGAAAAGTACTACAAATTTGTGTTTGGCGGTAAGAACAAACCGTTAGCTAAAAAATGACACCAACATTTTAGTAATCGGATAGAAATTGTGGCCACAGTGAGCAATCAAAGCCAGAGATCTGCCAAGGAAATTGACGTCATTTCAGGGAAATTCATGTGTATGCCTTCCAGACGCCATAAAAATTAACATTTTCATGCAAAGTACAACATATTTACCTTTTACGGAAACTACACAAAGCCAGCTAAAAGATGAGATCAAAATTTTAACGATCAAATAAAAACTGTGGCCACAGTAAGAGATCGAAGCTGGAAATCTGCACGAAAAACGCACGTGGTCTAGAATCTCCTATTTCTATACCTCCTGCACGCTAGATAATTTGCCTAAAATATTTTCCGACCACCAAAATACTAGTTTGGGTTAAGCCTTTAAATTAAAAATTATAAAACCGGAATTCGCACGTTTAAGGGGAGAAAAATCCATTTAAAGTTTTAGGGAGGTGACACGTAAAAATTTGGAAATTTTTTGGCTTTAAACCACTAAAACTGCCCTTAAACTTTACCAAACTGCCACAAATTTATACTTTTTGAAAGGTTCAGACGCTAATCTATCTTTCAATATCAAAATATTGCAAATCAGTTAGTAAACCTGGCCACAGGAATGCGATAAAGGGAAAAAGTTCCCAAAACCTGCCCCCCAAAAATATACTATCTCGCTTGTTATATCACTTAGGAAAGCCGTTTTTGTTTTGGTTTATTTCTTTTCACTCATATATCACTTATAAACAGTGAAAAGTTTTCTGCAAACTACTCATGACATTTTATGCAGACAAGTTTGATTTTTTCACTTTATTCCTCTTTTAACCCTCCGAAAAACTAGTGTTCTTACGAAAAGTACTACAAATTTGTGTTTGACGAAAAGAACAAACCGTTAGCTAAAAAATGACACCAAAATTTTAGTAATCGGATAGAAATTGTGGCCACAGTGAGCAATCAAAGCCAGAGATCTGCCAAGGAAATTGACGTCATTTCAGGGAAATTCATGTGTATGCCTTCCAGACGCCATAAAAATTAACATTTTCATGCAAAGTACAACATATTTACCTTTTACGGAAACTACACAAAGCCAGCTAAAAGATGAGACCAAAATTTTAACGATCAAATAAAAACTGTGGCCACAGTAAGAGATCGAAGCTGGAAATCTGCACGAAAAACGCACGTGGTCTAGAATCTCCTATTTCTATACCTCCTGCACGCTAGATAATTTGCCTAAAATATTTTCCGACCACCAAAATACTAGTTTGGGTTAAGCCTTTAAATTAAAAATTATAAAACCGGAATTCGCACGTTTAAGGGGAGAAAAATCCATTTAAAGTTTTAGGGAGGTGACACGTTAAAATTTGGAAATTTTTTGGCTTTAAACCACTAAAACTGCCCTTAAACTTTACCAAACTGCCACAAATTTATACTTTTTGAAAGGTTCAGACGCTAATCTATCTTTCAGTATCAAAATATTGCAAATCAGTTAGTAAACCTGGCCACAGGAATGCGATAAAGGGAAAAAGTTCCCAAAACCTGCCCCCCAAAATTATACTATCTCGCTTGTTATATCACTTAGGAAAGCCGTTTTTGTTTTGGTTTATTTCTTTTCACTCATATATCACTTATAAACAGTAAAAAGTTTTCTGCAAACTACTCATGACATTTTATGCAGACAAGTTTGATTTTTTCACTTTATTCCTCTTTTAACCCTCCGAAAAACTAGTGTTCTTACGAAAAGTACTACAAATTTGTGTTTGACGAAAAGAACAAACCGTTAGCTAAAAAATGACACCAAAATTTTAGTAATCGGATAGAAATTGTGGCCACAGTGAGCAATCAAAGCCAGAGATCTGCCAAGGAAATTGACGTCATTTCAGGGAAATTCATGTGTATGCCTTCCAGACGCCATAAAAATTAACATTTTCATGCAAAGTACAACATATTTACCTTTTACGGAAACTACACAAAGCCAGCTAAAAGATGAGACCAAAATTTTAACGATCAAATAAAAACTGTGGCCACAGTAAGAGATCGAAGCTGGAAATCTGCACGAAAAACGCACGTGGTCTAGAATCTCCTATTTCTATACCTCCTGCACGCTAGATAATTTGCCTAAAATATTTTCCGACCACCAAAATACTAGTTTGGGTTAAGCCTTTAAATTAAAAATTATAAAACCGGAATTCGCACGTTTAAGGGGAGAAAAATCCATTTAAAGTTTTAGGGAGGTGACACGTTAAAATTTGGAAATTTTTTGGCTTTAAACCACTAAAACTGCCCTTAAACTTTACCAAACTGCCACAAATTTATACTTTTTGAAAAGTTCAGACGCTAATCTATCTTTCAGTATCAAAATATTGCAAATCGGCCAGTAAACCTGGCCACAGGAATGCGATAAAGGGAAAAAGTTCCCAAAACCTGCCCCCCAAAAATATACTATCTCGCTTGTTATATCACTTAGGAAAGCCGTTTTTGTTTTGGTTTATTTCTTTTCACTCATATATCACTTATAAACAGTGAAAAGTTTTCTGCAAACTACTCATGACTTTTTATCAGACAAGTTTGATTTTTTCACTATATTCCTCTTTTAACCCTCCTAAAAAATAGTGTTCTTACGAAAAGTACTACAAATTTGTGTTTGACGGAAAGAACAAACCGTTAGCTAAAAAATGACACCAAAATTTTAGTAATCGGATAGAAATTGTGGCCACAGTGAGCAATCAAAGCCAGAGATCTGCCAAGGAAATTGACGTCATTTCAGGGAAATTCATGTGTATGCTTTCCAGACGCCATAAAAATTAGTATTTTCATGCAAAGTACAACATATTTACCTTTTACGGAAACTACACAAAGCCAGCTAAAAGATGAGACCAAAATTTTAACGATCAAATAAAAACTGTGGCCACAGTAAGAGATCGAAGCTGGAAATCTGCACGAAAAACGCACGTGGTCTAGAATCTCCTATTTCTATACCTCCTGCACGCTAGATAATTTGCCTAAAATATTTTCCGACCACCAAAATACTAGTTTGGGTTAAGCCTTTAAATTAAAAATTATAAAACCGGAATTCGCACGTTTAAGGGGAGAAAAATCCATTTAAAGTTTTAGGGAGGTGACACGTAAAAATTTGGAAATTTTTTGGCTTTAAACCACTAAAACTGCCCTTAAACTTTACCAAACTGCCACAAATTTATACTTTTTGAAAAGTTCAGACGCTAATCTATCTTTCAGTATCAAAATATTGCAAATCGGCTAGTAAACCTGGCCACAGGAATGCGATAAAGGGAAAAAGTTCCCAAAACCTGCCCCCCAAAAATATACTATCTCGCTTGTTATATCACTTAGGAAAGCCGTTTTTGTTTTGGTTTATTTCTTTTTACTCATATATCACTTATAAACAGTGAAAAGTTTTCTGCAAACTACTCATGACTTTTTATGGACAAGTTTGATTTTTTCACTATATTCCTCTTTTAACCCTCCTAAAAACTAGTGTTCTTACGAAAAGTACTACAAATTTGTGTTTGGCGGTAAGAACAAACCGTTAGCTAAAAAATGACACCAAAATTTTAGTAATCGGATAGAAATTGTGGCCACAGTGAGCAATCAAAGCCAGAGATCTGCCAAGGAAATTGACGTCATTTCAGGGAAATTCATGTGTATGCCTTCCAGACGCCATAAAAATTAGTATTTTCATGCAAAGTACAACATATTTACCTTTTACGGAAACTACACAAAGCCAGCTAAAAGATGAGACCAAAATTTTAACGATCAAATAAAAACTGTGGCCACAGTAAGAGATCGAAGCTGGAAATCTGCACGAAAAACGCACGTGGTCTAGAATCTCCTATTTCTATACCTCCTGCACGCTAGATAATTTGCCTAAAATATTTTCCGACCACCAAAATACTAGTTTGGGTTCAGCCTTTAAATTAAAAATTATAAAACCGGAATTCGCACGTTTAAGGGGAGAAAAATCCATTTAAAGTTTTAGGGAGGTGACACGTAAAAATTTGGAAATTTTTTGGCTTTAAACCACTAAAACTGCCCTTAAACTTTACCAAACTGCCACAAATTTATACTTTTTGAAAGGTTCAGACGCTAATCTATCTTTCAGTATCAAAATATTGCAAATCAGTTAGTAAACCTGGCCACAGGAATGCGATAAAGGGAAAAAGTTCCCAAAACCTGCCCCCCAAAAATATACTATCTCGCTTGTTATATCACTTAGGAAAGCCGTTTTTGTTTTGGTTTATTTCTTTTCACTCATATATCACTTATAAACAGCTAAAAGTTTTCTGCAAACTACTCATGACTTTTTATCAGACAAGTTTGATTTTTTCACTATATTCCTCTTTTAACCCTCCTAAAAAATAGTGTTCTTACGAAAAGTACTACAAATTTGTGTTTGACGGAAAGAACAAACCGTTAACTAAAAAATGACACCAAAATTTTAGTAATCGGATAGAAATTGTGGCCACAGTGAGCAATCAAAGCCAGAGATCTGCCAAGGAAATTGACGTCATTTCAGGGAAATTCATGTGTATGCCTTCCAGACGCCATAAAAATTAGTATTTTCATGCAAAGTACAACATATTTACCTTTTACGGAAACTACACAAAGCCAGCTAAAAGATGAGACCAAAATTTTAACGATCAAATAAAAACTGTGGCCACAGTAAGAGATCGAAGCTGGAAATCTGCACGAAAAACGCACGTGGTCTAGAATCTCCTATTTCTATACCTCCTGCACGCTAGATAATTTGCCTAAAATATTTTCCGACCACCAAAATACTAGTTTGGGTTAAGCCTTTAAATTAAAAATTATAAAACCGGAATTCGCACGTTTAAGGGGAGAAAAATCCATTTAAAGTTTTAGGGAGGTGACACGTAAAAATTTGGAAATTTTTTGGCTTTAAACCACTAAAACTGCCCTTAAACTTTACCAAACTGCCACAAATTTATACTTTTTGAAAAGTTCAGACGCTAATCTATCTTTCAGTATCAAAATATTGCAAATCGGCTAGTAAACCTGGCCACAGGAATGCGATAAAGGGAAAAAGTTCCCAAAACCTGCCCCCCAAAAATATACTATCTCGCTTGTTATATCACTTAGGAAAGCCGTTTTTGTTTTGGTTTATTTCTTTTCACTCATATATCACTTATAAACAGTGAAAAGTTTTCTGCAAACTACTCATGACTTTTTATGCAGACAAGTTTGATTTTTTCACTATATTCCTCTTTTAACCCTCCTAAAAACTAGTGTTCTTACGAAAAGTACTACAAATTTGTGTTTGACGGTAAGAACAAACCGTTAGCTAAAAAATGACACCAACATTTTAGTAATCGGATAGAAATTGTGGCCACAGTGAGCAATCAAAGCCAGAGATCTGCCAAGGAAATTGACGTCATTTCAGGGAAATTCATGTGTATGCCTTCCAGACGCCATAAAAATTAACATTTTCATGCAAAGTACAACATATTTACCTTTTACGGAAACTACACAAAGCCAGCTAAAAGATGAGACCAAAATTTTAACAATCAAATAAAAACTGTGGCCACAGTAAGAGATCGAAGCTGGAAATCTGCACGAAAAACGCACGTGGTCTAGAATCTCCTATTTCTATACCTCCTGCACGCTAGATAATTTGCCTAAAATATTTTCCGACCACCAAAATACTAGTTTGGGTTAAGCCTTTAAATTAAAAATTATAAAACCGGAATTCGCACGTTTAAGGGGAGAAAAATCCATTTAAAGTTTTAGGGAGGTGACACGTAAAAATTTGGAAATTTTTTGGCTTTAAACCACTAAAACTGCCCTTAAACTTTACCAAACTGCCACAAATTTATACTTTTTGAAAAGTTCAGACGCTAATCTATCTTTCAGTATCAAAATATTGCAAATCAGTTAGTAAACCTGGCCACAGGAATGCGATAAAGGGAAAAAGTTCCCAAAACCTGCCCCCCAAAAATATACTATCTCGCTTGTTATATCACTTAGGAAAGCCGTTTTTGTTTTGGTTTATTTTTTTTCACTCATATATCACTTATAAACAGTAAAAAGTTTTCTGCAAACTACTCATGACATTTTATGCAGACAAGTTTGATTTTTTCACTTTATTCCTCTTTTAACCCTCCTTAAAACTAGTGTTCTTACGAAAAGTACTACAAATTTGTGTTTGGCGGAAAGAACAAACCGTTAGCTAAAAAATGACACCAAAATTTTAGTAATCGGATAGAAATTGTGGCCACAGTGAGCAATCAAAGCCAGAGATCTGCCAAGGAAATTGACGTCATTTCAGGGAAATTCATGTGTATGCCTTCCAGACGCCATAAAAATTAACATTTTCATGCAAAGTACAACATATTTACCTTTTACGGAAACTACACAAAGCCAGCTAAAAGATGAGACCAAAATTTTAACGATCAAATAAAAACTGTGGCCACAGTAAGAGATCGAAGCTGGAAATCTGCACGAAAAACGCACGTGGTCTAGAATCTCCTATTTCTATACCTCCTGCACGCTAGATAATTTGCCTAAAATATTTTCCGACCACCAAAATACTAGCTTGGGTTAAGCCTTTAAATTAAAAATTATAAAACCGGAATTCGCACGTTTAAGGGGAGAAAAATCCATTTAAAGTTTTAGGGAGGTGACACGTAAAAATTTGGAAATTTTTTGGCTTTAAACCACTAAAACTGCCCTTAAACTTTACCAAACTGCCACAAATTTATACTTTTTGAAAAGTTCAGACGCTAATCTATCTTTCAGTATCAAAATATTGCAAATCAGTTAGTAAACCTGGCCCCAGGAATGCGATAAAAGGAAAATGTTCCCAAAACCTGCCCCCCAAAAATATACTTTCTCGCTTGTTATATCACTTAGGAAAGCCGTTTTTGTTTTGGTTTATTTCTTTTCACTCATATATCACTTATAAACAGCTAAAAGTTTTCTGCTAACTACTCATGACTTTTTATCAGACAAGTTTGATTTTTTCACTATATTCCTATTTTAACCCTCCTAAAAAATAGTGTTCTTACGAAAAGTACTACAAATTTGTGTTTGACGGAAAGAACAAACCGTTAGCTAAAAAATGACACCAAAATTTTAGTAATCGGATAGAAATTGTGGCCACAGTGAGCAATCAAAGCCAGAGATCTGCCAAGGAAATTGACGTCATTTCAGGGAAATTCATGTGTATGCCTTCCAGACGCCATAAAAATTAGTATTTTCATGCAAAGTACAACATATTTACCTTTTACGGAAACTACACAAAGCCAGCTAAAAGATGAGACCAAAATTTTAACGATCAAATAAAAACTGTGGCCACAGTAAGAGATCGAAGCTGGAAATCTGCACGAAAAACGCACGTGGTCTAGAATCTCCTATTTCTATACCTCCTGCACGCTAGATAATTTGCTTAAAATATTTTCCGACCACCAAAATACTAGTTTGGGTTAAGCCTTTAAATTAAAAATTATAAAACCGGAATTCGCACGTTTAAGGGGAGAAAAATCCATTTAAAGTTTTAGGGAGGTGACACGTAAAAATTTGGGAATTTTTTGGCTTTAAACCACTAAAACTGCCCTTAAACTTTACCAAACTGCCACAAATTTATACTTTTTGAAAAGTTCAGACGCTAATCTATCTTTCAGTATCAAAATATTGCAAATCAGTTAGTAAACCTGGCCACAGGAATGCGATAAAGGGAAAAAGTTCCCAAAACCTGCCCCCCAAAACTATACTATCTCGCTTGTTATATCACTTAGGAAAGCCGTTTTTGTTTTGGTTTATTTCTTTTCACTCATATATCACTTATAAACAGTGAAAAGTTTTCTGCAAACTACTCATGCCTTTTTATCAGACAAGTTTGATTTTTTCACTATATTCCTCTTTTAACCCTCCTAAAAACTAGTGTTCTTACGAAAAGTACTACAAATTTGTGTTTGGCGGTAAGAACAAACCGTTAGCTAAAAAATGACACCAACATTTTAGTAATCGGATAGAAATTGTGGCCACAGTGAGCAATCAAAGCCAGAGATCTGCCAAGGAAATTGACGTCATTTCAGGGAAATTCATGTGTATGCCTTCCAGACGCCATAAAAATTAACATTTTCATGCAAAGTACAACATATTTACCTTTTACGGAAACTACACAAAGCCAGCTAAAAGATGAGACCAAAATTTCAACGATCAAATAAAAACTGTGGCCACAGTAAGAGATCGAAGCTGGAAATCTGCACGAAAAACGCACGTGGTCTAGAATCTCCTATTTCTATACCTCCTGCACGCTAGATAATTTGCCTAAAATATTTTCCGACCACCAAAATACTAGTTTGGGTTAAGCCTTTAAATTAAAAATTATAAAACCGGAATTCGCACGTTTAAGGGGAGAAAAATCCATTTAAAGTTTTAGGGAGGTGACACGTAAAAATTTGGAAATTTTTTGGCTTTAAACCACTAAAACTGCCCTTAAACTTTACCAAACTGCCACAAATTTATACTTTTTGAAAGGTTCAGACGCTAATCTATCTTTCAGTATCAAAATATTGCAAATCAGTTAGTAAACCTGGCCACAGGAATGCGATAAAGGGAAAAAGTTCCCAAAACCTGCCCCCCAAAAATATACTATCTCGCTTGTTATATCACTTAGGAAAGCCGTTTTTGTTTTGGTTTATTTCTTTTCACTCATATATCACTTATAAACAGTAAAAAGTTTTCTGCAAACTACTCATGACATTTTATGCAGACAAGTTTGATTTTTTCACTTTATTCCTCTTTTAACCCTCCTAAAAACTAGTGTTCTTACGAAAAGTACTACAAATTTGTATTTGGCGATAAGAACAAACCGTTAGCTAAAAAATGACACCAAAATTTTAGTAATCGGATAGAAATTGTGGCCACAGTGAGCAATCAAAGCCAGAGATCTGCCAAGGAAATTGACGTCATTTCAGGGAAATTCATGTGTATGCCTTCCAGACGCCATAAAAATTAACATTTTCATGCAAAGTACAACATATTTACCTTTTACGGAAACTACACAAAGCCAGCTAAAAGATGAGACCAAAATTTTAACGATCAAATAAAAACTGTGGCCACAGTAAGAGATCGAAGCTGGAAATCTGCACGAAAAACGCACGTGGTCTAGAATCTCCTATTTCTATACCTCCTGCACGCTAGATAATTTGCCTAAAATATTTTCCGACCACCAAAATACTAGTTTGGGTTAAGCCTTTAAATTAAAAATTATAAAACCGGAATTCGCACGTTTAAGGGGAGAAAAATCCATTTAAAGTTTTAGGGAGGTGACACATAAAAATTTGGAAATTTTTTGGCTTTAAACCACTAAAACTGCCCTTAAACTTTACCAAACTGCCACAAATTTATACTTTTTGAAAAGTTCAGACGCTAATCTATCTTTCAGTATCAAAATATTGCAAATCAGTTAGTAAACCTGGCCCCAGGAATGCGATAAAGGGAAAAAGTTCCCAAAACCTGCCCCCCAAAAATATACTATCTCGCTTGTTATATCACTTAGGAAAGCCGTTTTTGTTTTGGTTTATTTCTTTTCACTCATATATCACTTATAAACAGCTAAAAGTTTTCTGCAAACTACTCATGACTTTTTATCAGACAAGTTTGATTTTTTCACTATATTCCTCTTTTAACCCTCCTAAAAAACAGTGTTCTTACGAAAAGTACTACAAATTTGTGTTTGACGGAAAGAACAAACCGTTAGCTAAAAAATGACACCAAAATTTTAGTAATCGGATAGAAATTGTGGCCACAGTGAGCAATCAAAGCCAGAGATCTGCCAAGGAAATTGACGTCATTCCAGGGAAATTCATGTGTATGCCTTCCAGACGCCATAAAAATTAGTATTTTCATGCAAAGTACAACATATTTACCTTTTACGGAAACTACACAAAGCCAGCTAAAAGATGGGACCAAAATTTTAACGATCAAATAAAAACTGTGGCCACAGTAAGAGATCGAAGCTGGAAATCTGCACGAAAAACGCACGTGGTCTAGAATCTCCTATTTCTATACCTCCTGCACGCTAGATAATTTGCCTAAAATATTTTCCGACCCCCAAAATACTAGTTCGGGTTAAGCCTTTAAATTAAAAATTATAAAACCGGAATTCGCACGTTTAAGGGGAGAAAAATCCATTTAAAGTTTTAGGGAGGTGACACGTAAAAATTTGGAAATTTTTTGGCTTTAAACCACTAAAACTGCCCTTAAACTTTACCAAACTGCCACAAATTTATACTTTTTGAAAAGTTCAGACGCTAATCTATCTTTCAGTATCAAAATATTGCAAATCAGTTAGTAAACCTGGCCCCAGGAATGCGATAAAGGGAAAAAGTTCCCAAAACCTGCCCCCCAAAAATATACTATCTCGCTTGTTATATCACTTAGGAAAGCCGTTTTTGTTTTGGTTTATTTCTTTTCACTCATATATCACTTATAAACAGCTAAAAGTTTTCTGCAAACTACTCATGACTTTTTATCAGACAAGTTTGATTTTTTCACTATATTCCTCTTTTAACCCTCCTAAAAAATAGTGTTCTTACGAAAAGTACTACAAATTTGTGTTTGACGGAAAGAACAAACCGTTAGCTAAAAAATGACACCAACATTTTAGTAATCGGATAGAAATTGTGGCCACAGTGAGCAATCAAAGCCAGAGATCTGCCAAGGAAATTGACGTCATTTCAGGAAAATTCATGTGTATGCCTTCCAGACGCCATAAAAATTAGTATTTTCATGTGAAGTACAACATATTTACCTTTTACGGAAACTACACAAAGCCAGCTAAAAGATAAGACCAAAATTTTAACGATCAAATAAAAACTGTGGCCACAGTAAGAGATCGAAGCTGGAAATCTGCACGAAAAACGCACGTGGTCTAGAATCTCCTATTTCTATACCTCCTGCACGCTAGATAATTTGCCTAAAATATTTTCCGACCACCAAAATACTAGTTTGGGTTAAGCCTTTAAATTAAAAATTATAAAACCGGAATTCGCACGTTTAAGGGGAGAAAAATCCATTTAAAGTTTTAGGGAGGTGACACGTAAAAATTTGGAAATTTTTTGGCTTTAAACCACTAAAACTGCCCTTAAACTTTACCAAACTGCCACAAATTTATACTTTTTGAAAGGTTCAGACGCTAATCTATCTTTCAGTATCAAAATATTGCAAATCAGTTAGTAAACCTGGCCACAGGAATGCGATAAAGGGAAAAAGTTCCCAAAACCTGCCCCCCAAAAATATACTATCTCGCTTGTTATATCACTTAGGAAAGCCGTTTTTGTTTTGGTTTATTTCTTTTCACTCATATATCACTTATAAACAGCTAAAAGTTTTCTGCAAACTACTCATGACTTTTTATCAGACAAGTTTGATTTTTTCACTATATTCCTCTTTTAACCCTCCTAAAAAATAGTGTTCTTACGAAAAGTACTACAAATTTGTGTTTGGCGGAAAGAACAAACCGTTAGCTAAACAATGACACCAGAATTTTAGTAATCGGATAGAAATCGTGGCCACAGTGAGCAATCAAAGCCAGAGATCTGCCAAGGAAATTGACGTCATTTCAGGGAAATTCATGTGTATGCCTTCCAGACGCCATAAAAATTAACATTTTCATGCAAAGTACAACATATTTACCTTTTGCGGAAACTACACAAAGCCAGCTAAAAGATGAGACCAAAATTTTAACGATCAAATAAAAACTGTGGCCACAGTAAGAGATCGAAGCTGGAAATCTGCACGAAAAACGCACGTGGTCTAGAATCTCCTATTTCTATACCTCCTGCACGCTAGATAATTTGCCGAAAATATTTTCCGACCACCAAAATACTAGTTTGGGTTAAGCCTTTAAATTAAAAATTATAAAACCGGAATTCGCACGTTTAAGGGGAGAAAAATCCATTTAAAGTTTTAGGGAGGTGACACGTAAAAATTTGGAAATTTTTTGGCTTTAAACCACTAAAACTGCCCTTAAACTTTACCAAACTGCCACAAATTTATACTTTTTGAAAAGTTCAGACGCTAATCTATCTTTCAGTATCAAAATATTGCAAATCGGCTAGTAAACCTGGCCACAGGAATGCGATAAAGGGAAAAAGTTCCCAAAACCTGCCCCCCAAAAATATACTATCTCGCTTGTTATATCACTTAGGAAAGCCGTTTTTGTTTTGGTTTATTTCTTTTTACTCATATATCACTTATAAACAGTGAAAAGTTTTCTGCAAACTACTCATGACTTTTTATGCAGACAAGTTTGATTTTTTCACTATATTCCTCTTTTAACCCTCCTAAAAACTAGTGTTCTTACGAAAAGTACTACCAATCTGTGTTTGGCGGTAAGAACAAACCGTTAGCTAAAAAATGACACCAACATTTTAGTAATCGGATAGAAATTGTGGCCACAGTGAGCAATCAAAGCCAGAGATCTGCCAAGGAAATTGACGTCATTTCAGGGAAATTCATGTGTATGCCTTCCAGACGCCATAAAAATTAACATTTTCATGCAAAGTACAACATGTTTACCTTTTACGGAAACTACACAAAGCCAGCTAAAAGATGAGACCAAAATTTTAACGATCAAATAAAAACTGTGGCCACAGTAAGAGATCGAAGCTGGAAATCTGCACGAAAAACGCACGTGGTCTAGAATCTCCTATTTCTATACCTCCTGCACGCTAGATAATTTGCCTAAAATATTTTCCGACCACCAAAATACTAGTTTGGGTTAAGCCTTTAAATTAAAAATTATAAAACCGGAATTCGCACGTTTAAGGGGAGAAAAATCCATTTAAAGTTTTAGGGAGGTGACACGTAAAAATTTGGAAATTTTTTGGCTTTAAACCACTAAAACTGCCCTTAAACTTTACCAAACTGCCACAAATTTATACTTTTTGAAAGGTTCAGACGCTAATCTATCTTTCAGTATCAAAATATTGCAAATCAGTTAGTAAACCTGGCCACAGGAATGCGATAAAGGGAAAAAGTTCCCAAAACCTGCCCCCCAAAAATATACTATCTCGCTTGTTATATCACTTAGGAAAGCCGTTTTTGTTTTGGTTTATTTCTTTTCACTCATATATCACTTATAAACAGTAAAAAGTTTTCTGCAAACTACTCATGACATTTTATGCAGACAAGTTTGATTTTTTCACTATATTCCTCTTTTAACCCTCCAAAAAACTAGTGTTCTTACGAAAAGTACTACAAATTTGTGTTTGGCGGAAAGAACAAACCGTTAGCTAAAAAATGACACCAAAATTTTAGTAATCGGATAGAAATTGTGGCCACAGTGAGCAATCAAAGCCAGAGATCTGCCAAGGAAATTGACGTCATTTCAGGGAAATTCATGTGTATGCCTTCCAGACGCCATAAAAATTAGTATTTTCATGCAAAGTACAACATATTTACCTTTTACGGAAACTACACAAAGCCAGCTAAAAGATGAGACCAAAATTTTAATGATCAAATAAAAACTGTGGCCACAGTAAGAGATCGAAGCTGGAAATCTGCACGAAAAACGCACGTGGTCTAGAATCTCCTATTTCTATACCTCCTGCACGCTAGATAATTTGCCTAAAATATTTTCCGACCACCAAAATACTAGCTTGGGTTAAGCCTTTAAATTAAAAATTATAAAACCGGAATTCGCACGTTTAAGGGGAGAAAAATCCATTTAAAATTTTAGGGAGGTGACACGTAAAAATTTGGAAATTTTTTGGCTTTAAACCACTAAAACTGCCCTTAAACTTTACCAAACTGCCACAAATTTATACTTTTTGAAAAGTTCAGACGCTAATCTATCTTTCAGTATCAAAATATTGCAAATCGGCTAGTAAACCTGGCCACAGGAATGCGATAAAGGGAAAAAGTTCCCAAAACCTGCCCCCCAAAAATATACTATCTCGCTTGTTATATCACTTAGGAAAGCCGTTTTTGTTTTGGTTTATTTCTTTTCACTCATATATCACTTATAAACACTGAAAAGTTTTCTCCAAACTACTCATGACTTTTTATGCAGACAAGTTTGATTTTTTCACTATATTCCTCTTTTAACCCTCCTAAAAACTAGTGTTCTTACGAAAAGTACTACAAATTTGTGTTTGGCGGTAAGAACAAACCGTTAGCTAAAAAATGACACCAACATTTTAGTAATCGGATAGAAATTGTGGCCACAGTGAGCAATCAAAGCCAGAGATCTGCCAAGGAAATTGACGTCATTTCAGGGAAATTCATGTGTATGCCTTCCAGACGCCATAAAAATTAACATTTTCATGCAAAGTACAACATATTTACCTTTTACGGAAACTACACAAAGCCAGCTAAAAGATGAGATCAAAATTTTAACGATCAAATAAAAACTGTGGCCACAGTAAGAGATCGAAGCTGGAAATCTGCACGAAAAACGCACGTGGTCTAGAATCTCCTATTTCTATACCTCCTGCACGCTAGATAATTTGCCTAAAATATTTTCCGACCACCAAAATACTAGTTTGGGTTAAGCCTTTAAATTAAAAATTATAAAACCGGAATTCGCACGTTTAAGGGGAGAAAAATCCATTTAAAGTTTTAGGGAGGTGACACGTAAAAATTTGGAAATTTTTTGGCTTTAAACCACTAAAACTGCCCTTAAACTTTACCAAACTGCCACAAATTTATACTTTTTGAAAAGTTCAGACGCTAATCTATCTTTCAGTATCAAAATATTGCAAATCAGTTAGTAAACCTGGCCCCAGGAATGCGATAAAGGGAAAAAGTTCCCAAAACCTGCCCCCCAAAAATATACTATCTCGCTTGTTATATCACTTAGGAAAGCCGTTTTTGTTTTGGTTTATTTCTTTTCACTCATATATCACTTATAAACAGCTAAAAGTTTTCTGCAAACTACTCATGACTTTTTATCAGACAAGTTTGATTTTTTCACTATATTCCTCTTTTAACCCTCCTAAAAAATAGTGTTCTTACGAAAAGTACTACAAATTTGTGTTTGACGGAAAGAACAAACCGTTAGCTAAAAAATGACACCAAAATTTTAGTAATCGGATAGAAATTGTGGCCACAGTGAGCAATCAAAACCAGAGATCTGCCAAGGAAATTGACGTCATTTCAGGGAAATTCATGTGTATGCCTTCCAGACGCCATAAAAATTAGTATTTTCATGCAAAGTACAACATATTTACCTTTTACGGAAACTACACAAAGCCAGCTAAAAGATGAGACCAAAATTTTAACGATCAAATAAAAACTGTGGCCACAGTAAGAGATCGAAGCTGGAAATCTGCACGAAAAACGCACGTGGTCTAGAATCTCCTATTTCTATACCTCCTGCACGCTAGATAATTTGCCTAAAATATTTTCCGACCACCAAAATACTAGTTTGGGTTAAGCCTTTAAATTAAAAATTATAAAACCGGAATTCGCACGTTTAAGGGGAGAAAAATCCATTTAAAGTTTTAGGGAGGTGACACGTAAAAATTTGGAAATTTTTTGGCTTTAAACCACTAAAACTGCCCTTAAACTTTACCAAACTGCCACAAATTTATACTTTTTGAAAAGTTCAGACGCTAATCTATCTTTCAGTATCAAAATATTGCAAATCGGCTAGTAAACCTGGCCACAGGAATGCGATAAAGGGAAAAAGTTCCCAAAACCTGCCCCCCAAAAATATACTATCTCGCTTGTTATATCACTTAGGAAAGCCGTTTTTGTTTTGGTTTATTTCTTTTCACTCATATATCACTTATAAACACTGAAAAGTTTTCTCCAAACTACTCATGACTTTTTATGCAGACAAGTTTGATTTTTTCACTATATTCCTCTTTTAACCCTCCTAAAAACTAGTGTTCTTACGAAAAGTACTACAAATTTGTGTTTGACGGAAAGAACAAACCGTTAGCTAAAAAATGACACCAACATTTTAGTAATCGGATAGAAATTGTGGCCACAGTGAGCAATCAAAACCAGAGATCTGCCAAGGAAATTGACGTCATTTCAGGGAAATTCATGTGTATGCCTTCCAGACGCCATAAAAATTAGTATTTTCATGCAAAGTACAACATATTTACCTTTTACGGAAACTACACAAAGCCAGCTAAAAGATGAGACCAAAATTTTAACGATCAAATAAAAACTGTGGCCACAGTAAGAGATCGAAGCTGGAAATCTGCACGAAAAACGCACGTGGTCTAGAATCTCCTATTTCTATACCTCCTGCACGCTAGATAATTTGCCTAAAATATTTTCCGACCACCAAAATACTAGTTTGGGTTAAGCCTTTAAATTAAAAATTATAAAACCGGAATTCGCACGTTTAAGGGGAGAAAAATCCATTTAAAGTTTTAGGGAGGTGACACGTAAAATTTTGGAAATTTTTTGGCTTTAAACCACTAAAACTGCCCTTAAACTTTACCAAACTGCCACAAATTTATAGTTTTTGAAAGGTTCAGACGCTAATCTATCTTTCAGTATCAAAATATTGCAAATCAGTTAGTAAACCTGGCCACAGGAATGCGATAAAGGGAAAAAGTTCCCAAAACCTGCCCCCCAAAAATATACTATCTCGCTTGTTATATCACTTAGGAAAGCCGTTTTTGTTTTGGTTTATTTCTTTTTACTCATATATCACTTATAAACAGTAAAAAGTTTTCTGCAAACTACTCATGACATTTTATGCAGACAAGTTTGATTTTTTCACTTTATTCCTCTTTTAACCCTCCTAAAAACTAGTGTTCTTACGAAAAGTACTACAAATTTGTGTTTGGCGGAAAGAACAAACCGTTAGCTAAAAAATGACACCAAAATTTTAGTAATCGGATAGAAATTGTGGCCACGGTGAGCAATCAAAGCCAGAGATCTGCCAAGGAAATTGACGTCATTTCAGGGAAATTCATGTGTATGCCTTCCAGACGCCATAAAAATTAACATTTTCATGCAAAGTACAACATATTTACCTTTTACGGAAACTACACAAAGCCAGCTAAAAGATGAGACCAAAATTTTAACGATCAAATAAAAACTGTGGCCACAGTAAGAGATCGAAGCTGGAAATCTGCACGAAAAACGCACGTGGTCTAGAATCTCCTATTTCTATACCTCCTGCACGCTAGATAATTTGCCTAAAATATTTTCCGACCACCAAAATACTAGTATGGGTTAAGCCTTTAAATTAAAAATTATAAAACCGGAATTCGCACGTTTAAGGGGAGAAAAATCCATTTAAAGTTTTAGGGAGGTGACACGTAAAAATTTGGAAATTTTTTGGCTTTAAACCACTAAAACTGCCCTTAAACTTTACCAAACTGCCACAAATTTATACTTTTTGAAAAGTTCAGACGCTAATCTATCTTTCAGTATCAAAATATTGCAAATCGGCTAGTAAACCTGGCCACAGGAATGCGATAAAGGGAAAAAGTTCCCAAAACCTGCCCCCCAAAAATATACTATCTCGCTTGTTATATCACTTAGGAAAGCCGTTTTTGTTTTGGTTTATTTCTTTTCACTCATATATCACTTATAAACAGTGAAAAGTTTTCTGCAAACTACTCATGACTTTTTATGCAGACAAGTTTGATTTTTTCACTATATTCCTCTTTTAACCCTCCTAAAAACTAGTGTTCTTACGAAAAGTACTACAAATTTGTGTTTGGCGATAAGAACAAACCGTTAGCTAAAAAATGACACCAACATTTTAGTAATCGGATAGAAATTGTGGCCACAGTGAGCAATCAAAGCCAGAGATCTGCCAAGGAAATTGACGTCATTTCAGGGAAATTCATGTGTATGCCTTCCAGACGCCATAAAAATTAACATTTTCATGCAAAGTACAACATATTTACCTTTTACGGAAACTACACAAAGCCAGCTAAAAGATGAGACCAAAATTTTAACGATCAAATAAAAACTGTGGCCACAGTAAGAGATCGAAGCTGGAAATCTGCACGAAAAACGCACGTGGTCTAGAATCTCCTATTTCTATACCTCCTGCACGCTAGATAATTTGCCTAAAATATTTTCCGACCACCAAAATACTAGCTTGGGTTAAGCCTTTAAATTAAAAATTATAAAACCGGAATTCGCACGTTTAAGGGGAGAAAAATCCATTTAAAGTTTTAGGGAGGTGACACGTAAAAATTTGGAAATTTTTTGGCTTTAAACCACTAAAACTGCCCTTAAACTTTACCAAACTGCCACAAATTTATACTTTTTGAAAGGTTCAGACGCTAATCTATCTTTCAGTATCAAAATATTGCAAATCAGTTAGTAAACCTGGCCACAGGAATGCGATAAAGGGAAAAAGTTCCCAAAACCTGCCCCCCAAAAATATACTATCTCGCTTGTTATATCACTTAGGAAAGCCGTTTTCGTTTTGGTTTATTTCTTTTCACTCATATATCACTTATAAACAGTGAAAAGTTTTTTGCAAACTACTCATGACTTTTTATCAGACAAGTTTGATTTTTTCACTATATTCCTCTTTTAACCCTCCTAAAAACTAGTGTTCTTACGAAAAGTACTACAAATTTATGTATGACGGAAAGAACAAACCGTTAGCTAAAAAATGACACCAAAATTTTAGTAATCGGATAGAAATTGTGGCCACAGTGAGCAATCAAAGCCAGAGATCTGCCAAGGAAATTGACGTCATTTCAGGGAAATTCATGTGTATGCCTTCCAGACGCCATAAAAATTAGTATTTTCATGCAAAGTACAACATATTTACCTTTTACGGAAACTACACAAAGCCAGCTAAAAGATGAGACCAAAATTTGAACGATCAAATAAAAACTGTGGCCACAGTAAGAGATCGAAGCTGGAAATCTGCACGAAAAACGCACGTGGTCTAGAATCTCCTATTTCTATACCTCCTGCACGCTAGATAATTTGCCTAAAATATTTTCCGACCACCAAAATACTAGTTTGGGTTAAGCCTTTAAATTAAAAATTATAAAACCGGAATTCGCACGTTTAAGGGGAGAAAAATCCATTTAAAGTTTTAGGGAGGTGACACGTAAAAATTTGGAAATTTTTTGGCTTTAAACCACTAAAACTGCCCTTAAACTTTACCAAACTGCCACAAATTTATACTTTTTGAAAAGTTCAGACGCTAATCTATCTTTCAGTATCAAAATATTGCAAATCGGCTAGTAAACCTGGCCACAGGAATGCGATAAAGGGAAAAAGTTCCCAAAACCTGCCCCCCAAAAATATACTATCTCGCTTGTTATATCACTTAGGAAAGCCGTTTTTGTTTTGGTTTATTTCTTTTCACTCATATATCACTTATAAACAGTGAAAAGTTTTCTGCAAACTACTCATGACTTTTTATGCAGACAAGTTTGATTTTTTCACTTTATTCCTCTTTTAACCCTCCTAAAAACTAGTGTTCTTACGAAAAGTACTACAAATTTGTGTTTGGCGAAAAGAACAAACCGTTAGCTAAAAAATGACACCAAAATTTTAGTAATCGGATAGAAATTGTGGCCACAGTGAGCAATCAAAGCCAGAGATCTGCCAAGGAAATTGACGTCATTTCAGGGAAATTCATGTGTATGCCTTCCAGACGCCATAAAAATTAACATTTTCATGCAAAGTACAACATATTTACCTTTTACGGAAACTACACAAAGCCAGCTAAAAGATGAGACCAAAATTTTAACGATCAAATAAAAACTGTGGCCACAGTAAGAGATCGAAGCTGGAAATCTGCACGAAAAACGCACGTGGTCTAGAATCTCCTATTTCTATACCTCCTGCACGCTAGATAATTTGCCTAAAATATTTTCCGACCACCAAAATACTAGCTTGGGTTAAGCCTTTAAATTAAAAATTATAAAACCGGAATTCGCACGTTTAAGGGGAGAAAAATCCATTTAAAGTTTTAGGGAGGTGACACGTAAAAATTTGGAAATTTTTTGGCTTTAAACCACTAAAACTGCCCTTAAACTTTACCAAACTGCCACAAATTTATACTTTTTGAAAAGTTCAGACGCTAATCTATCTTTCAGTATCAAAATATTGCAAATCAGTTAGTAAACCTGGCCCCAGGAATGCGATAAAGGGAAAAAGTTCCCAAAACCTGCCCCCCAAAAATATACTATCTCGCTTGTTATATCACTTAGGAAAGCCGTTTTTGTTTTGGTTTATTTCTTTTCACTCATATATCACGTAAAAACAGCTAAAAGTTTTCTGCAAACTACTCATGACTTTTTATCAGACAAGTTTGATTTTTTCACTATATTCCTCTTTTAACCCTCCTAAAAAATAGTGTTCTTACGAAAAGTACTACAAATTTGTGTTTGACGGAAAGAATAAACCGTTAGCTAAAAAATGACACCAAAATTTTAGTAATCGGATAGAAATTGTGGCCACAGTGAGCAATCAAAGCCAGAGATCTGCCAAGGAAATTGACGTCATTTCAGGGAAATTCATGTGTATGCCTTCCAGACGCCATAAAAATTAACATTTTCATGCAAAGTACAACATATTTACCTTTTACGGAAACTACACAAAGCCAGCTAAAAGATGAGACCAAAGTTTTAACGATCAAATAAAAACTGTGGCCACAGTAAGAGATCGAAGCTGGAAATCTGCACGAAAAACGCACGTGGTCTAGAATCTCCTATTTCTATACCTCCTGCACGCTAGATAATTTGCCTAAAATATTTTCCGACCACCAAAATACTAGCTTGGGTTAAGCCTTCAAATTAAAAATTATAAAACCGGAATTCGCACGTTTAAGGGGAGAAAAATCCATTTAAAGTTTTAGGGAGGTGACACGTAAAAATTTGGAAATTTTTTGGCTTTAAACCACTAAAACTGCCCTTAAACTTTACCAAACTGCCACAAATTTATACTTTTTGAAAAGTTCAGACGCTAATCTATCTTTCAGTATCAAAATATTGCAAATCAGTTAGTAAACCTGGCCCCAGGAATGCGATAAAGGGAAAAAGTTCTCAAAACCTGCCCCCCAAAAATATACTATCTCGCTTGTTATATCACTTAGGAAAGCCGTTTTTGTTTTGGTTTATTTCTTTTCACTCATATATCACTTATAAACAGTGAAAAGTTTTCTGCAAACTACTCATGACTTTTTATCAGACAAGTTTGATTTTTTCACTATATTTCTCTTTTAACCCTCCTAAAAAATAGTGTTCTTACGAAAAGTACTACAAAATTGTGTTTGACGGAAAGAACAAACCGTTAGCTAAAAAATGACACCAAAATTTTAGTAATCGGATAGAAATTGTGGCCACAGTGAGCAATCAAAGCCAGAGATCTGCCAAGGAAATTGACGTCATTCCAGGGAAATTCATGTGTATGCCTTCCAGACGCCATAAAAATTAGTATTTTCATGCAAAGTACAACATATTTACCTTTTACGGAAACTACACAAAGCCAGCTAAAAGATGAGACCAAAATTTTAACGATCAAATAAAAACTGTGGCCACAGTAAGAGATCGAAGCTGGAAATCTGCACGAAAAACGCACGTGGTCTAGAATCTCCTATTTCTATACCTCCTGCACGCTAGATAATTTGCCTAAAATATTTTCCGACCACCAAAATACTAGTTCGGGTTAAGCCTTTAAATTAAAAATTATAAAACCGGAATTCGCACGTTTAAGGGGAGAAAAATCCATTTAAAGTTTTAGGGAGGTGACACGTAAAAATTTGGAAATTTTTTGGCTTTAAACCACTAAAACTGCCCTTAAACTTTACCAAACTGCCACAAATTTATACTTTTTGAAAGGTTCAGACGCTAATCTATCTTTCAGTATCAAAATATTGCAAATCAGTTAGTAAACCTGGCCACAGGAATGCGATAAAGGGAAAAAGTTCCCAAAACCTGCCCCCCAAAAATATACTATCTCGCTTGTTATATCACTTAGGAAAGCCGTTTTTGTTTTGGTTTATTTCTTTTCACTCATATATCACTTATAAACAGTAAAAAGTTTTCTGCAAACTACTCATGACATTTTATGCAGACAAGTTTGATTTTTTCACTTTATTCCTCTTTTAACCCTCCTAAAAACTAGTGTTCTTACGAAAAGTACTACAAATTTGTGTTTGGCGGAAAGAACAAACCGTTAGCTAAAAAATGACACCAACATTTTAGTAATCGGATAGAAATTGTGGCCACAGTGAGCAATCAAAGCCAGAGATCTGCCAAGGAAATTGACGTCATTTCAGGGAAATTCATGTGTATGCCTTCCAGACGCCATAAAAATTAACATTTTCATGCAATGTACAACATATTTACCTTTTACGGAAACTACACAAAGCCAGCTAAAAGATGAGACCAAAATTTTAACGATCAAATAAAAACTGTGGCCACAGTAAGAGATCGAAGCTGGAAATCTGCACGAAAAACGCACGTGGTCTAGAATCTCCTATTTCTATACCTCCTGCACGCTAGATAATTTGCCTAAAATATTTTCCGACCACCAAAATACTAGCTTGGGTTAAGCCTTCAAATTAAAAATTATAAAACCGGAATTCGCACGTTTAAGGGGAGAAAAATCCATTTAAAGTTTTAGGGAGGTGACACGTAAAAATTTGGAAATTTTTTGGCTTTAAACCACTAAAACTGCCCTTAAACTTTACCAAACTGCCACAAATTTATACTTTTTGAAAAGTTCAGACGCTAATCTATCTTTCAGTATCAAAATATTGCAAATCAGTTAGTAAACCTGGCCCCAGGAATGCGATAAAGGGAAAAAGTTCCCAAAACCTGCCCCCCAAAAATATACTATCTCGCTTGTTATATCACTTAGGAAAGCCGTTTTTGTTTTGGTTTATTTCTTTTCACTCATATATCACTTAAAAACAGCTAAAAGTTTTCTGCAAACTACTCATGACTTTTTATCAGACAAGTTTGATTTTTTCACTATATTCCTCTTTTAACCCTCCTAAAAAATAGTGTTCTTACGAAAAGTACTACAAATTTGTGTTTGACGGAAAGAACAAACCGTTAGCTAAAAAATGACACCAAAATTTTAGTAATCGGATAGAAATTGTGGCCACAGTGAGCAATCAAAGCCAGAGATCTGCCAAGGAAATTGACGTCATTTCAGGGAAATTCATGTGTATGCCTTCCAGACGCCATAAAAATTAGTATTTTCATGCAAAGTACAACATATTTACCTTTTACGGAAACTACACAAAGCCAGCTAAAAGATGAGACCAAAATTTTAACGATCAAATAAAAACTGTGGCCACAGTAAGAGATCGAAGCTGGAAATCTGCACGAAAAACGCACGTGGTCTAGAATCTCCTATTTCTATACCTCCTGCACGCTAGATAATTTGCCTAAAATATTTTCCGACCACCAAAATACTAGTTTGGGTTAAGCCTTTAAATTAAAAATTATAAAACCGGAATTCGCACGTTTAAGGGGAGAAAAATCCATTTAAAGTTTTAGGGAGGTGACACGTAAAAATTTGGAAATTTTTTGGCTTTAAACCACTAAAACTGCCCTTAAACTTTACCAAACTGCCACAAATTTATACTTTTTGAAAAGTTCAGACGCTAATCTATCTTTCAATATCAAAATATTGCAAATCAGTTAGTAAACCTGGCCACAGGAATGCGATAAAGGGAAAAAGTTCCCAAAACCTGCCCCCCAAAAATATACTATCTCGCTTGTTATATCACTTAGGAAAGCCGTTTTTGTTTTGGTTTATTTCTTTTCACTCATATATCACTTATAAACAGTGAAAAGTTTTCTGCAAACTACTCATGACTTTTTATGCAGACAAGTTTGATTTTTTAACTTTATTCCTCTTTTAACCCTCCTAAAAACTAGTGTTCTTACGAAAAGTACTACAAATTTGTGTTTGGCGGTAAGAACAAACCGTTAGCTAAAAAATGACACCAAAATTTTAGTAATCGGATAGAAATTGTGGCCACAGTGAGCAATCAAAGCCAGAGATCTGCCAAGGAAATTGACGTCATTTCAGGGAAATTCATGTGTATGCCTTCCAGACGCCATAAAAATTAACATTTTCATGCAAAGTACAACATATTTACCTTTTACGGAAACTACACAAAGCCAGCTAAAAGATGAGACCAAAATTTTAACGATCAAATAAAAACTGTGGCCACAGTAAGAGATCGAAGCTGGAAATCTGCACGAAAAACGCACGTGGTCTAGAATCTCCTATTTCTATACCTCCTGCACGCTAGATAATTTGCCTAAAATATTTTCCGACCACCAAAATACTAGTTTGGGTTAAGCCTTTAAATTAAAAATTATAAAACCGGAATTCGCACGTTTAAGGGGAGAAAAATCCATTTAAAGTTTTAGGGAGGTGACACGTAAAAATTTGGAAATTTTTTGGCTTTAAACCACTAAAACTGCCCTTAAACTTTACCAAACTGCCACAAATTTATACTTTTTGAAAGGTTCAGACGCTAATCTATCTTTCAGTATCAAAATATTGCAAATCAGTTAGTAAACCTGGCCACAGGAATGCGATAAAGGGAAAAAGTTCCCAAAACCTGCCCCCCAAAAATATACTATCTCGCTTGTTATATCACTTAGGAAAGCCGTTTTTGTTTTGGTTTATTTCTTTTCACTCATATATCACTTATAAACAGTGAAAAGTTTTCTGCAAACTACTCATGACTTTTTATGCAGACAAGTTTGATTTTTTCACTTTATTCCTCTTTTAACCCTCCTAAAAACTAGTGTTCTTACGAAAAGTACTACAAATTTGTGTTTGACGGAAAGAACAAACCGTTAGCTAAAAAATGACACCAACATTTTAGTAATCGGATAGAAATTGTGGCCACAGTGAGCAATCAAAGCCAGAGATCTGCCAAGGAAATTGACGTCATTTCAGGGAAATTCATGTGTATGCCTTCCAGACGCCATAAAAATTAACATTTTCATGCGAAGTACAACATATTTACCTTTTACGGAAACTACACAAAGCCAGCTAAAAGATGAGACCAAAATTTTAACGATCAAATAAAAACTGTGGCCACAGTAAGAGATCGAAGCTGGAAATCTGCACGAAAAACGCACGTGGTCTAGAATCTCCTATTTCTATACCTCCTGCACGCTAGATAATTTGCCTAAAATATTTTCCGACCACCAAAATACTAGCTTGGGTTAAGCCTTCAAATTAAAAATTATAAAACCGGAATTCGCACGTTTAAGGGGAGAAAAATCCATTTAAAGTTTTAGGGAGGTGACACGTAAAAATTTGGAAACTACACAAAGCCAGCTAAAAGATGAGACCAAAATTTTAACGATCAAATAAAAACTGTGGCCACAGTAAGAGATCGAAGCTGGAAATCTGCACGAAAAACGCACGTGGTCTAGAATCTCCTATTTCTATACCTCCTGCACGCTAGATAATTTGCCTAAAATATTTTCCGACCACCAAAATACTAGCTTGGGTTAAGCCTTTAAATTAAAAATTATAAAACCGGAATTCGCACGTTTAAGGGGAGAAAAATCCATTTAAAGTTTTAGGGAGGTGACACGTAAAAATTTGGAAATTTTTTGGCTTTAAACCACTAAAACTGCCCTTAAACTTTACCAAACTGCCAGAAATTTATACTTTTTGAAAAGTTCAGACGCTAATCTATCTTTCAGTATCAAAATATTGCAAATCAGTTAGTAAACCTGGCCACAGGAATGCGATAAAGGGAAAAAGTTCCCAAAACCTGCCCCCCAAAAATATACTATCTCGCTTGTTATATCACTTAGGAAAGCCGTTTTTGTTTTGGTTTATTCTTTTTCACTCATATATCACTTATAAACAGTGAAAAGTTTTCTGCAAACTACTCATGACTTTTTATCAGACAAGTTTGATTTTTTCACTATATTCCTCTTTTAACCCTCCTAAAAAATAGTGTTCTTACGAAAAGTACTACAAATTTGTGTTTGACGGAAAGAACAAACCGTTAGCTAAAAAATGACACCAAAATTTTAGTAATCGGATAGAAATTGTGGCCACAGTGAGCAATCAAAGCCAGAGATCTGCCAAGGAAATTGACGTCATTTCAGGGAAATTCATGTGTATGCTTTCCAGACGCCATAAAAATTAGTATTTTCATGCAAAGTACAACATATTTACCTTTTACGGAAACTACACAAAGCCAGCTAAAAGATGAGACCAAAATTTTAACGATCAAATAAAAACTGTGGCCACAGTAAGAGATCGAAGCTGGAAATCTGCACGAAAAACGCACGTGGTCTAGAATCTCCTATTTCTATACCTCCTGCACGCTAGATAATTTGCCTAAAATATTTTCCGACCACCAAAATACTAGTTTGGGTTAAGCCTTTAAATTAAAAATTATAAAACCGGAATTCGCACGTTTAAGGGGAGAAAAATCCATTTAAAGTTTTAGGGAGGTGACACGTAAAAATTTGGAAATTTTTTGGCTTTAAACCACTAAAACTGCCCTTAAACTTTACCAAACTGCCACAAATTTATACTTTTTGAAAAGTTCAGACGCTAATCTATCTTTCAATATCAAAATATTGCAAATCGGCTAGTAAACCTGGCCACAGGAATGCGATAAAGGGAAAAAGTTCCCAAAACCTGCCCCCCAAAAATATACTATCTCGCTTGTTATATCACTTAGGAAAGCCGTTTTTGTTTTGGTTTATTTCTTTTCACTCATATATCACTTATAAACAGTGAAAAGTTTTCTGCAAACTACTCATGACTTTTTATCAGACAAGTTTGATTTTTTCACTATATTCCTCTTTTAACCCTCCTAAAAAATAGTGTTCTTACGAAAAGTACTACAAATTTGTGTTTGACGGAAAGAACAAACCGTTAGCTAAAAAATGACACCAAAATTTTAGTAATCGGATAGAAATTGTGGCCACAGTGAGCAATCAAAGCCAGAGATCTGCCAAGGAAATTGACGTCATTTCAGGGAAATTCATGTGTATGCTTTCCAGACGCCATAAAAATTAGTATTTTCATGCAAAGTACAACATATTTACCTTTTACGGAAACTACACAAAGCCAGCTAAAAGATGAGACCAAAATTTTAACGATCAAATAAAAACTGTGGCCACAGTAAGAGATCGAAGCTGGAAATCTGCACGAAAAACGCACGTGGTCTAGAATCTCCTATTTCTATACCTCCTGCACGCTAGATAATTTGCCTAAAATATTTTCCGACCACCAAAATACTAGTTTGGGTTAAGCCTTTAAATTAAAAATTATAAAACCGGAATTCGCACGTTTAAGGGGAGAAAAATCCATTTAAAGTTTTAGGGAGGTGACACGTAAAAATTTGGAAATTTTTTGGCTTTAAACCACTAAAACTGCCCTTAAACTTTACCAAACTGCCACAAATTTATACTTTTTGAAAAGTTCAGACGCTAATCTATCTTTCAATATCAAAATATTGCAAATCGGCTAGTAAACCTGGCCACAGGAATGCGATAAAGGGAAAAAGTTCCCAAAACCTGCCCCCCAAAAATATACTATCTCGCTTGTTATATCACTTAGGAAAGCCGTTTTTGTTTTGGTTTATTTCTTTTCACTCATATATAACTTATAAACAGTGAAAAGTTTTCTGCAAACTACTCATGACTTTTTATGCAGACAAGTTTGATTTTTTCACTATATTCCTCTTTTAACCCTCCTAAAAACTAGTGTTCTTACGAAAAGTACTACAAATTTGTGTTTGGCGGTAAGAACAAACCGTTAGCTAAAAAATGACACCAACATTTTAGTAATCGGATAGAAATTGTGGCCACAGTGAGCAATCAAAGCCAGAGATCTGCCAAGGAAATTGACGTCATTTCAGGGAAATTCATGTGTATGCCTTCCAGACGCCATAAAAATTAACATTTTCATGCAAAGTACAACATATTTACCTTTTACGGAAACTACACAAAGCCAGCTAAAAGATGAGACCAAAATTTTAACGATCAAATAAAAACTGTGGCCACAGTAAGAGATCGAAGCTGGAAATCTGCACGAAAAACGCACGTGGTCTAGAATCTCCTATTTCTATACCTCCTGCACGCTAGATAATTTGCCTAAAATATTTTCCGACCACCAAAATACTAGTTTGGGTTAAGCCTTTAAATTAAAAATTATAAAACCGGAATTCGCACGTTTAAGGGGAGAAAAATCCATTTAAAGTTTTAGGGAGGTGACACGTAAAAATTTGGAAATTTTTTGGCTTTAAACCACTAAAACTGCCCTTAAACTTTACCAAACTGCCACAAATTTATACTTTTTGAAAAGTTCAGACGCTAATCTATCTTTCAATATCAAAATATTGCAAATCAGTTAGTAAACCTGGCCACAGGAATGCGATAAAGGGAAAAAGTTCCCAAAACCTGCCCCCCAAAAATATACTATCTCGCTTGTTATATCACTTAGGAAAGCCGTTTTTGTTTTGGTTTATTTCTTTTCACTCATATATCACTTATAAACAGTGAAAAGTTTTCTGCAAACTACTCATGACTTTTTATGCAGACAAGTTTGATTTTTTCACTTTATTCCTCTTTTAACCCTCCTAAAAACTAGTGTTCTTACGAAAAGTACTACAAATTTGTGTTTGGCGGAAAGAACAAACCGTTAGCTAAAAAATGACACCAAAATTTTAGTAATCGGATAGAAATTGTGGCCACAGTGAGCAATCAAAGCCAGAGATCTGCCAAGGAAATTGACGTCATTTCAGGGAAATTCATGTGTATGCCTTCCAGACGCCATAAAAATTAACATTTTCATGCAAAGTACAACATATTTACCTTTTACGGAAACTACACAAAGCCAGCTAAAAGATGAGACCAAAATTTTAACGATCAAATAAAAACTGTGGCCACAGTAAGAGATCGAAGCTGGAAATCTGCACGAAAAACGCACGTGGTCTAGAATCTCCTATTTCTATACCTCCTGCACGCTAGATAATTTGCCTAAAATATTTTCCGACCACCAAAATACTAGTTTGGGTTAAGCCTTTAAATTAAAAATTATAAAACCGGAATTCGCACGTTTAAGGGGAGAAAAATCCATTTAAAGTTTTAGGGAGGTGACACGTAAAAATTTGGAAATTTTTTGGCTTTAAACCACTAAAACTGCCCTTAAACTTTACCAAACTGCCACAAATTTATACTTTTTGAAAGGTTCAGACGCTAATCTATCTTTCAGTATCAAAATATTGCAAATCAGTTAGTAAACCTGGCCACAGGAATGCGATAAAGGGAAAAAGTTCCCAAAACCTGCCCCCCAAAATTATACTATCTCGCTTGTTATATCACTTAGGAAAGCCGTTTTTGTTTTGGTTTATTTCTTTTCACTCATATATCACTTATAAACAGTAAAAAGTTTTCTGCAAACTACTCATGACATTTTATGCAGACAAGTTTGATTTTTTCACTTTATTCCTCTTTTAACCCACCTAAAAACTAGTGTTCTTACGAAAAGTACTATAAATTTGTGTTTGACGGAAAGAACAAACCGTTAGCTAAAAAATGACACCAACATTTTAGTAATCGGATAGAAATTGTGGCCACAGTGAGCAATCAAAGCCAGAGATCTGCCAAGGAAATTGACGTCATTTCAGGGAAATTCATGTGTATGCCTTCCAGACGCCATAAAAATTAACATTTTCATGCAAAGTACAACATATTTACCTTTTACGGAAACTACACAAAGCCAGCTAAAAGATGAGACCAAAATTTTAACGATCAAATAAAAACTGTGGCCACAGTAAGAGATCGAAGCTGGAAATCTGCACGAAAAACGCACGTGGTCTAGAATCTCCTATTTCTATACCTCCTGCACGCTAGATAATTTGCCTAAAATATTTTCCGACCACCAAAATACTAGCTTGGGTTAAGCCTTCAAATTAAAAATTATAAAACCGGAATTCGCACGTTTAAGGGGAGAAAAATCCATTTAAAGTTTTAGGGAGGTGACACGTAAAAATTTGGAAATTTTTTGGCTTTAAACCACTAAAACTGCCCTTAAACTTTACCAAACTGCCACAAATTTATACTTTTTGAAAAGTTCAGACGCTAATCTATCTTTCAGTATCAAAATATTGCAAATCAGTTAGTAAACCTGGCCCCAGGAATGCGATAAAGGGAAAAAGTTCCCAAAACCTGCCCCCCAAAAATATACTATCTCGCTTGTTATATCACTTAGGAAAGCCGTTTTTGTTTTGGTTTATTTCTTTTCACTCATATATCACTTAAAAACAGCTAAAAGTTTTCTGCAAACTACTCATGACTTTTTATCAGACAAGTTTGATTTTTTCACTATATTCCTCTTTTAACCCTCCTAAAAAATAGTGTTCTTACGAAAAGTACTACAAATTTGTGTTTGACGGAAAGAACAAACCGTTAGCTAAAAAATGACACCAACATTTTAGTAATCGGATAGAAATTGTGGCCACAGTGAGCAATCAAAGCCAGAGATCTGCCAAGGAAATTGACGTCATTTCAGGGAAATTCATGTGTATGCCTTCCAGACGCCATAAAAATTAGTATTTTCATGCAAAGTACAACATATTTATCTTTTACGGAAACTACACAAAGCCAGCTAAAAGATGAGACCAAAATTTTAACGATCAAATAAAAACTGTGGCCACAGTAAGAGATCGAAGCTGGAAATCTGCACGAAAAACGCACGTGGTCTAGAATCTCCTATTTCTATACCTCCTGCACGCTAGATAATTTGCCTAAAATATTTTCCGACCACCAAAATACTAGCTTGGGTTAAGCCTTTAAATTAAAAATTATAAAACCGGAATTCGCACGTTTAAGGGGAGAAAAATCCATTTAAAGTTTTAGGGAGGTGACACGTAAAAATTTGGAAATTTTTTGGCTTTAAACCACTAAAACTGCCCTTAAACTTTACCAAACTGCCACAAATTTATACTTTTTGAAAAGTTCAGACGCTAATCTATCTTTCAGTATCAAAATATTGCAAATCAGTTAGTAAACCTGGCCACAGGAATGCGATAAAGGGAAAAAGTTCCCAAAACCTGCCCCCCAAAAATATACTATCTCGCTTGTTATATCACTTAGGAAAGCCGTTTTTGTTTTGGTTTATTCTTTTTCACTCATATATCACTTATAAACAGTGAAAAGTTTTCTGCAAACTACTCATGACTTTTTATCAGACAAGTTTGATTTTTTCACTATATTCCTCTTTTAACCCTCCTAAAAAATAGTGTTCTTACGAAAAGTACTACAAATTTGTGTTTGACGGAAAGAACAAACCGTTAGCTAAAAAATGACACCAAAATTTTAGTAATCGGATAGAAATTGTGGCCACAGTGAGCAATCAAAGCCAGAGATCTGCCAAGGAAATTGACGTCATTTCAGGGAAATTCATGTGTATGCTTTCCAGACGCCATAAAAATTAGTATTTTCATGCAAAGTACAACATATTTACCTTTTACGGAAACTACACAAAGCCAGCTAAAAGATGAGACCAAAATTTTAACGATCAAATAAAAACTGTGGCCACAGTAAGAGATCGAAGCTGGAAATCTGCACGAAAAACGCACGTGGTCTAGAATCTCCTATTTCTATACCTCCTGCACGCTAGATAATTTGCCTAAAATATTTTCCGACCACCAAAATACTAGTTTGGGTTAAGCCTTTAAATTAAAAATTATAAAACCGGAATTCGCACGTTTAAGGGGAGAAAAATCCATTTAAAGTTTTAGGGAGGTGACACGTAAAAATTTGGAAATTTTTTGGCTTTAAACCACTAAAACTGCCCTTAAACTTTACCAAACTGCCACAAATTTATACTTTTTGAAAAGTTCAGACGCTAATCTATCTTTCAATATCAAAATATTGCAAATCGGCTAGTAAACCTGGCCACAGGAATGCGATAAAGGGAAAAAGTTCCCAAAACCTGCCCCCCAAAAATATACTATCTCGCTTGTTATATCACTTAGGAAAGCCGTTTTTGTTTTGGTTTATTTCTTTTCACTCATATATCACTTATAAACAGTGAAAAGTTTTCTGCAAACTACTCATGACTTTTTATCAGACAAGTTTGATTTTTTCACTATATTCCTCTTTTAACCCTCCTAAAAAATAGTGTTCTTACGAAAAGTACTACAAATTTGTGTTTGACGGAAAGAACAAACCGTTAGCTAAAAAATGACACCAAAATTTTAGTAATCGGATAGAAATTGTGGCCACAGTGAGCAATCAAAGCCAGAGATCTGCCAAGGAAATTGACGTCATTTCAGGGAAATTCATGTGTATGCTTTCCAGACGCCATAAAAATTAGTATTTTCATGCAAAGTACAACATATTTACCTTTTACGGAAACTACACAAAGCCAGCTAAAAGATGAGACCAAAATTTTAACGATCAAATAAAAACTGTGGCCACAGTAAGAGATCGAAGCTGGAAATCTGCACGAAAAACGCACGTGGTCTAGAATCTCCTATTTCTATACCTCCTGCACGCTAGATAATTTGCCTAAAATATTTTCCGTCCACCAAAATACTAGTTTGGGTTAAGCCTTTAAATTAAAAATTATAAAACCGGAATTCGCACGTTTAAGGGGAGAAAAATCCATTTAAAGTTTTAGGGAGGTGACACGTAAAAATTTGGAAATTTTTTGGCTTTAAACCACTAAAACTGCCCTTAAACTTTACCAAACTGCCACAAATTTATACTTTTTGAAAAGTTCAGACGCTAATCTATCTTTCAATATCAAAATATTGCAAATCGGCTAGTAAACCTGGCCACAGGAATGCGATAAAGGGAAAAAGTTCCCAAAACCTGCCCCCCAAAAATATACTATCTCGCTTGTTATATCACTTAGGAAAGCCGTTTTTGTTTTGGTTTATTTCTTTTCACTCATATATCACTTATAAACAGTGAAAAGTTTTCTGCAAACTACTCATGACTTTTTATGCAGACAAGTTTGATTTTTTCACTATATTCCTCTTTTAACCCTCCTAAAAACTAGTGTTCTTACGAAAAGTACTACAAATTTGTGTTTGGCGGTAAGAACAAACCGTTAGCTAAAAAATGACACCAACATTTTAGTAATCGGATAGAAATTGTGGCCACAGTGAGCAATCAAAGCCAGAGATCTGCCAAGGAAATTGACGTCATTTCAGGGAAATTCATGTGTATGCCTTCCAGACGCCATAAAAATTAACATTTTCATGCAAAGTACAACATATTTACCTTTTACGGAAACTACACAAAGCCAGCTAAAAGATGAGACCAAAATTTTAACGATCAAATAAAAACTGTGGCCACAGTAAGAGATCGAAGCTGGAAATCTGCACGAAAAACGCACGTGGTCTAGAATCTCCTATTTCTATACCTCCTGCACGCCAGATAATTTGCCTAAAATATTTTCCGACCACCAAAATACTAGTTTGGGTCAAGCCTTTAAATTAAAAATTATAAAACCGGAATTCGCACGTTTAAGGGGAGAAAAATCCATTTAAAGTTTTAGGGAGGTGACACGTAAAAATTTGGAAATTTTTTGGCTTTAAACCACTAAAACTGCCCTTAAACTTTACCAAACTGCCACAAATTTATACTTTTTGAAAGGTTCAGACGCTAATCTATCTTTCAGTATCAAAATATTGCAAATCAGTTAGTAAACCTGGCCCCAGGAATGCGATAAAGGGAAAAAGTTCCCAAAACCTGCCCCCCAAAAATATACTATCTCGCTTGTTATATCACTTAGGAAAGCCGTTTTTGTTTTGGTTTATTTCTTTTCACTCATATATCACTTATAAACAGCTAAAAGGTTTCTGCAAACTACTCATGACTTTTTATCAGACAAGTTTGATTTTTTCACTATATTCCTCTTTTAACCCTCCTAAAAAATAGTGTTCTTACGAAAAGTACTACAAATTTGTGTTTGACGGAAAGAACAAACCGTTAGCTAAAAAATGACACCAAAATTTTAGTAATCGGATAGAAATTGTGGCCACAGTGAGCAATCAAAGCCAGAGATCTGCCAAGGAAATTGACGTCATTTCAGGGAAATTCATGTGTATGCCTTCCAGACGCCATAAAAATTAGTATTTTCATGCAAAGTACAACATATTTACCTTTTACGGAAACTACACAAAGCCAGCTAAAAGATGAGACCAAAATTTTAACGATCAAATAAAAACTGTGGCCACAGTAAGAGATCGAAGCTGGAAATCTGCACGAAAAACGCACGTGGTCTAGAATCTCCTATTTCTATACCTCCTGCACGCTAGATAATTTGCCTAAAATATTTTCCGACCACCAAAATACTAGCTTGGGTTAAGCCTTTAAATTAAAAATTATAAAACCGGAATTCGCACGTTTAAGGGGAGAAAAATCCATTTAAAGTTTTAGGGAGGTGACACGTAAAAATTTGGAAATTTTTTGGCTTTAAACCACTAAAACTGCCCTTAAACTTTACCAAACTGCCACAAATTTATACTTTTTGAAAAGTTCAGACGCTAATCTATCTTTCAGTATCAAAATATTGCAAATCGGCTAGTAAACCTGGCCACAGGAATGCGATAAAGGGAAAAAGTTCCCAAAACCTGCCCCCCAAAAATATACTATCTCGCTTGTTATATCACTTAGGAAAGCCGTTTTTGTTTTGGTTTATTTCTTTTCACTCATATATCACTTATAAACAGTGAAAAGTTTTCTGCAAACTACTCATGACTTTTTATGCAGACAAGTTTGATTTTTTCACTATATTCCTCTTTTAACCCTCCTAAAAACTAGTGTTCTTACGAAAAGTACTACAAATTTGTGTTTGGCGGTAAGAACAAACCGTTAGCTAAAAAATGACACCAACATTTTAGTAATCGGATAGAAATTGTGGCCACAGTGAGCAATCAAAGCCAGAGATCTGCCAAGGAAATTGACGTCATTTCAGGGAAATTCATGTGTATGCCTTCCAGACGCCATAAAAATTAACATTTTCATGCAAAGTACAACATATTTACCTTTTACGGAAACTACACAAAGCCAGCTAAAAGATGAGACCAAAATTTTAACGATCAAATAAAAACTGTGGCCACAGTAAGAGATCGAAGCTGGAAATCTGCACGAAAAACGCACGTGGTCTAGAATCTCCTATTTCTATACCTCCTGCACGCTAGATAATTTGCCTAAAATATTTTCCGACCACCAAAATACTAGTTTGGGTTAAGCCTTTAAATTAAAAATTATAAAACCGGAATTCGCACGTTTAAGGGGAGAAAAATCCATTTAAAGTTTTAGGGAGGTGACACGTAAAAATTTGGAAATTTTTTGGCTTTAAACCACTAAAACTGCCCTTAAACTTTACCAAACTGCCACAAATTTATACTTTTTGAAAGGTTCAGACGCTAATCTATCTTCTAGTATCAAAATATTGCAAATCAGTTAGTAAACCTGGCCACAGGAATGCGATAAAGGGAAAAAGTTCCCAAAACCTGCCCCCCAAAAATATACTATCTCGCTTGTTATATCACTTAGGAAAGCCGTTTTTGTTTTGGTTTATTTCTTTTCACTCATATATCACTTATAAACAGTAAAAAAATTTCTGCAAACTACTCATGACATTTTATGCAGACAAGTTTGATTTTTTCACTTTATTCCTCTTTTAACCCTCCTAAAAACTAGTGTTCTTACGAAAAGTACTACAAATTTATGTTTGGCGGAAAGAACGAACCGTTAGCTAAAAAATGACACCAAAATTTTAGTAATCGGATAGAAATTGTGGCCACAGTGAGCAATCAAAGCCAGAGATCTGCCAAGGAAATTGACGTCATTTCAGGGAAATTCATGTGTATGCCTTCCAGACGCCATAAAAATTAGTATTTTCATGCAAAGTACAACATATTTACCTTTTACGGAAACTACACAAAGCCAGCTAAAAGATGAGACCAAAATTTTAACGATCAAATAAAAACTGTGGCCACAGTAAGAGATCGAAGCTGGAAATCTGCACGAAAAACGCACGTGGTCTAGAATCTCCTATTTCTATACCTCCTGCACGCTAGATAATTTGCCTAAAATATTTTCCGACCACCAAAATACTAGTTTGGGTTAAGCCTTTAAATTAAAAATTATAAAACCGGAATTCGCACGTTTAAGGGGAGAAAAATCCATTTAAAGTTTTAGGGAGGTGACACGTAAAAATTTGGAAATTTTTTGGCTTTAAACCACTAAAACTGCCCTTAAACTTTACCAAACTGCCACAAATTTATACTTTTTGAAAGGTTCAGACGCTAATCTATCTTTCAGTATCAAAATATTGCAAATCAGTTAGTAAACCTGGCCCCAGGAATGCGATAAAGGGAAAAAGTTCCCAAAACCTGCCCCCCAAAAATATACTATCTCGCTTGTTATATCACTTAGGAAAGCCGTTTTTGTTTTGGTTTATTTCTTTTCACTCATATATCACTTATGAACAGCTAAAAGGTTTCTGCAAACTACTCATGACTTTTTATCAGACAAGTTTGATTTTTTCACTATATTCCTCTTTTAACCCTTCTAAAAAATAGTGTTCTTACGAAAAGTACTACAAATTTGTGTTTGACGGAAAGAACGAACCGTTAGCTAAAAAATGACACCAAAATTTTAGTAATCGGATAGAAATTGTGGCCACAGTGAGCAATCAAAGCCAGAGATCTGCCAAGGAAATTGACGTCATTTCAGGGAAATTCATGTGTATGCCTTCCAGACGCCATAAAAATTAGTATTTTCATGCAAAGTACAACATATTTACCTTTTACGGAAACTACACAAAGCCAGCTAAAAGATGAGACCAAAATTTTAACGATCAAATAAAAACTGTGGCCACAGTAAGAGATCGAAGCTGGAAATCTGCACGAAAAACGCACGTGGTCTAGAATCTCCTATTTCTATACCTCCTGCACGCTAGATAATTTGCCTAAAATATTTTCCGACCACCAAAATACTAGTTTGGGTTAAGCCTTTAAATTAAAAATTATAAAACCGGAATTCGCACGTTTAAGGGGAGAAAAATCCATTTAAAGTTTTAGGGAGGTGACACGTAAAAATTTGGAAATTTTTTGGCTTTAAACCACTAAAACTGCCCTTAAACTTTACCAAACTGCCACAAATTTATACTTTTTGAAAAGTTCAGACGCTAATCTATCTTTCAGTATCAAAATATTGCAAATCAGTTAGTAAACCTGGCCACAGGAATGCGATAAAGGGAAAAAGTTCCCAAAACCTGCCCCCCAAAAATATACTATCTCGCTTGTTATATCACTTAGGAAAGCCGTTTTTGTTTTGGTTTATTTCTTTTCACTCATATATCACTTATAAACAGTGAAAAGTTTTCTGCAAACTACTCATGACTTTTTATCAGACAAGTTTGATTTTTTCACTATATTCCTCTTTAACCCTCCTAAAAACTAGTGTTCTTACGAAAAGTACTACAAATTTGTGTTTGGCGGTAAGAACAAACCGTTAGCTAAAAAATGACACCAACATTTTAGTAATCGGATAGAAATTGTGGCCACAGTGAGCAATCAAAGCCAGAGATCTGCGAAGGAAATTGACGTCATTTCAGGGAAATTCATGTGTATGCCTTCCAGACGCCATAAAAATTAACATTTTCATGCAAAGTACAACATATTTACCTTTTACGGAAACTACACAAAGCCAGCTAAAAGATGAGACCAAAATTTTAACGATCAAATAAAAACTGTGGCCACAGTAAGAGATCGAAGCTGGAAATCTGCACGAAAAACGCACGTGGTCTAGAATCTCCTATTTCTATACCTCCTGCACGCTAGATAATTTGCCTAAAATATTTTCCGACCACCAAAATACTAGTTTGGGTTAAGCCTTTAAATTAAAAATTATAAAACCGGAATTCGCACGTTTAAGGGGAGAAAAATCCATTTAAAGTTTTAGGGAGGTGACACGTAAAAATTTGGAAATTTTTTGGCTTTAAACCACTAAAACTGCCCTTAAACTTTACCAAACTGCCACAAATTTATACTTTTTGAAAAGTTCAGACGCTAATCTATCTTTCAGTATCAAAATATTGCAAATCAGTTAGTAAACCTGGCCACAGGAATGCGATAAAGGGAAAAAGTTCCCAAAACCTGCCCCCCAAAAATATACTATCTCGCTTGTTATATCACTTAGGAAAGCCGTTTTTGTTTTGTTTTATTCTTTTTCACTCATATATCACTTATAAACAGTGAAAAGTTTTCTGCAAACTACTCATGACTTTTTATCAGACAAGTTTGATTTTTTCACTATATTCCTCTTTTAACCCTCCTAAAAAATAGTGTTCTTACGAAAAGTACTACAAATTTGTGTTTGGCGGAAAGAACAAACCGTTAGCTAAAAAATGACACCAACATTTTAGTAATCGGATAGAAATTGTGGCCACAGTGAGCAATCAAAGCCAGAGATCTGCCAAGGAAATTGACGTCATTTCAGGGAAATTCATGTGTATGCTTTCCAGACGCCATAAAAATTAGTATTTTCATGCAAAGTACAACATATTTACCTTTTACGGAAACTACACAAAGCCAGCTAAAAGATGAGACCAAAATTTGAACGATCAAATAAAAACTGTGGCCACAGTAAGTGATCGAAGCTGGAAATCTGCACGAAAAACGCACGTGGTCTAGAATCTCCTATTTCTATACCTCCTGCACGCTAGATAATTTGCCTAAAATATTTTCCGACCACCAAAATACTAGTTTGGGTTAAGCCTTTAAATTAAAAATTATAAAACCGGAATTCGCACGTTTAAGGGGAGAAAAATCCATTTAAAGTTTTAGGGAGGTGACACGTAAAAATTTGGAAATTTTTTGGCTTTAAACCACTAAAACTGCCCTTAAACTTTACCAAACTGCCACAAATTTATACTTTTTGAAAAGTTCAGACGCTAATCTATCTTTCAGTATCAAAATATTGCAAATCGGCTAGTAAACCTGGCCACAGGAATGCGATAAAGGGAAAAAGTTCCCAAAACCTGCCCCCCAAAAATATACTATCTCGCTTGTTATATCACTTAGGAAAGCCGTTTTCGTTTTGGTTTATTTCTTTTCACTCATATATCACTTATAAACAGCTAAAAGTTTTCTGCAAACTACTCATGACTTTTTATGCAGACAAGTTTGATTTTTTCACTATATTCCTCTTTTAACCCTCCTAAAAACTAGTGTTCTTACGAAAAGTACTACAAATTTGTGTTTGGCGGTAAGAACAAACCGTTAGCTAAAAAATGACACCAACATTTTAGTAATCGGATAGAAATTGTGGCCACAGTGAGCTATCAAAGCCAGAGATCTGCCAAGGAAATTGACGTCATTTCAGGCAAATTCATGTGTATGCCTTCCAGACGCCATAAAAATTAGTATTTTCATGCAAAGTACAACATATTTACCTTTTACGGAAACTACACAAAGCCAGCTAAAAGATGAGACCAAAATTTTAACGATCAAATAAAAACTGTGGCCACAGTAAGAGATCGAAGCTGGAAATCTGCACGAAAAACGCACGTGGTCTAGAATCTCCTATTTCTATACCTCCTGCACGCTAGATAATTTGCCTAAAATATTTTCCGACCACCAAAATACTAGTTTGGGTTAAGCCTTTAAATTAAAAATTATAAAACCGGAATTCGCACGTTTAAGGGGAGAAAAATCCATTTAAAGTTTTAGGGAGGTGACACGTAAAAATTTGGAAATTTTTTGGCTTTAAACCACTAAAACTGCCCTTAAACTTTACCAAACTGCCACAAATTTATACTTTTTGAAAAGTTCAGACGCTAATCTATCTTTCAGTATCAAAATATTGCAAATCAGTTAGTTAACCTGGCCACAGGAATGCGATAAAGGGAAAAAGTTCCCAAAACCTGCCCCCCAAAAATATACTATCTCGCTTGTTATATCACTTAGGAAAGCCGTTTTTGTTTTGGTTTATTTCTTTTCACTCATATATCACTTATAAACAGTGAAAAGTTTTCTGCAAACTACTCATGACTTTTTATCAGACAAGTTTGATTTTTTCACTATATTCCTCTTTTAACCCTCCTAAAAAATAGTGTTCTTACGAAAAGTACTACAAATTTGTGTTTGGCGGTAAGAACAAACCGTTAGCTAAAAAATGACACCAACATTTTAGTAATCGGATAGAAATTGTGGCCACAGTGAGCAATCAAAGCCAGAGATCTGCCAAGGAAATTGACGTCATTTCAGGGAAATTCATGTGTATGCCTTCCAGACGCCATAAAAATTAACATTTTCATGCAAAGTACAACATATTTACCTTTTACGGAAACTACACAAAGCCAGCTAAAAGATGAGACCAAAATTTTAACGATCAAATAAAAACTGTGGCCACAGTAAGAGATCGAAGCTGGAAATCTGCACGAAAAACGCACGTGGTCTAGAATCTCCTATTTCTATACCTCCTGCACGCTAGATAATTTGCCTAAAATATTTTCCGACCACCAAAATACTAGTTTGGGTTAAGCCTTTAAATTAAAAATTATAAAACCGGAATTCGCACGTTTAAGGGGAGAAAAATCCATTTAAAGTTTTAGGGAGGTGACACGTAAAAATTCGGAAATTTTTTGGCTTTAAACCACTAAAACTGCCCTTAAACTTTACCAAACTGCCACAAATTTATACTTTTTGAAAAGTTCAGACGCTAATCTATCTTTCAGTATCAAAATATTGCAAATCAGTTAGTAAACCTGGCCACAGGAATGCGATAAAGGGAAAAAGTTCCCAAAACCTGCCCCCCAAAAATATACTATCTCGCTTGTTATATCACTTAGGAAAGCCGTTTTTGTTTTGGTTTATTTCTTTTCACTCATATATCACTTATAAACAGTAAAAAGTTTTCTGCAAACTACTCATGACATTTTATGCAGACAAGTTTGATTTTTTCACTTTATTCCTCTTTTAACCCTCCTAAAAACTAGTGTTCTTACGAAAAGTACTACAAATTTGTGTTTGGCGGAAAGAACAAACCGTTAGCTAAAAAATGACACCAAAATTTTAGTAATCGGATAGAAATTGTGGCCACAATGAGCAATCAAAGCCAGAGATCTGCCAAGGAAATTGACGTCATTTCAGGGAAATTCATGTGTATGCCTTCCAGACGCCATAAAAATTAACATTTTCATGCAAAGTACAACATATTTACCTTTTACGGAAATTACACAAAGCCAGCTAAAAGATGAGACCAAAATTTGAACGATCAAATAAAAACTGTGGCCACAGTAAGAGATCGAAGCTGGAAATCTGCACGAAAAACGCACGTGGTCTAGAATCTCCTATTTCTATACCTCCTGCACGCTAGATAATTTGCCTAAAATATTTTCCGACCACCAAAATACTACTTCGGGTTAAGCCTTTAAATTAAAAATTATAAAACCGGAATTCGCACGTTTAAGGGGAGAAAAATCCATTTAAAGTTTTAGGGAGGTGACACGTAAAAATTTGGAAATTTTTTGGCTTTAAACCACTAAAACTGCCCTTAAGCTTTACCAAACTGCCACAAATTTATACTTTTTGAAAAGTTCAGACGCTAATCTATCTTTCAGTATCAAAATATTGCAAATCAGTTAGTAAACCTGGCCCCAGGAATGCGATAAAGGGAAAAAGTTCCCAAAACCTGCCCCCCAAAAATATACTATCTCGCTTGTTATATCACTTAGGAAAGCCGTTTTTGTTTTGGTTTATTTCTTTTCACTCATATATCACTTATAAACAGCTAAAAGTTTTCTGCAAACTACTCATGACTTTTTATCAGACAAGTTTGATTTTTTCACTATATTCCTCTTTTAACCCTCCTAAAAAATAGTGTTCTTACGAAAAGTACTACAAATTTGTGTTTGACGGAAAGAACAAACCGTTAGCTAAAAAATGACACCAAAATTTTAGTAATCGGATAGAAATTGTGGCCACAGTGAGCAATCAAAGCCAGAGATCTGCCAAGGAAATTGACGTCATTTCAGGGAAATTGATGTGTATGCCTTCCAGACGCCATAAAAATTAGTATTTTCATGCAAAGTACAACATATTTACCTTTTACGGAAACTACACAAAGCCAGCTAAAAGATGAGACCAAAATTTTAACGATCAAATAAAAACTGTGGCCACAGTAAGAGATCGAAGCTGGAAATCTGCACGAAAAACGCACGTGGTCTAGAATCTCCTATTTCTATACCTCCTGCACGCTAGATAATTTGCCTAAAATATTTTCCGACCACCAAAATACTAGTTTGGGTTAAGCCTTTAAATTAAAAATTATAAAACCGGAATTCGCACGTTTAAGGGGAGAAAAATCCATTTAAAGTTTTAGGGAGGTGACACGTAAAAATTTGGAAATTTTTTGGCTTTAAACCACTAAAACTGCCCTTAAACTTTACCAAACTGCCACAAATTTATACTTTTTGAAAAGTTCAGACGCTAATCTATCTTTCAGTATCAAAATATTGCAAATCAGTTAGTAAACCTGGCCACAGAAATGCGATAAAGGGAAAAAGTTCCCAAAACCTGCCCCCCAAAAATATACTATCTCGCTTGTTATATCACTTAGGAAAGCCGTTTTTGTTTTGGTTTATTTCTTTTCACTCATATATCACTTATAAACAGCTAAAAGTTTTCTGCAAACTACTCATGACTTTTTATCAGACAAGTTTGATTTTTTCACTATATTCCTCTTTTAACCCTCCTAAAAAATAGTGTTCTTACGAAAAGTACTACAAATTTGTGTTTGACGGAAAGAACAAACCGTTAGCTAAAAAATGACACCAAAATTTTAGTAATCGGATAGAAATTGTGGCCACAGTGAGCAATCAAAGCCAGAGATCTGCCAAGGAAATTGACGTCATTTCAGGGAAATTCATGTGTATGCTTTCCAGACGCCATAAAAATTAGTATTTTCATGCAAAGTACAACATATTTACCTTTTACGGAAACTACACAAAGCCAGCTAAAAGATGAGACCAAAATTTGAACGATCAAATAAAAACTGTGGCCACAGTAAGAGATCGAAGCTGGAAATCTGCACGAAAAACGCACGTGGTCTAGAATCTCCTATTTCTATACCTCCTGCACGCTAGATAATTTGCCTAAAATATTTTCCGACCACCAAAATACTAGTTCGGGTTAAGCCTTTAAATTAAAAATTATAAAACCGGAATTCGCACGTTTAAGGGGAGAAAAATCCATTTAAAGTTTTAGGGAGGTGACACGTAAAAATTTGGAAATTTTTTGGCTTTAAACCACTAAAACTGCCCTTAAACTTTACCAAACTTCCACAAATTTATACTTTTTGAAAAGTTCAGACGCTAATCTATCTTTCAGTATCAAAATATTGCAAATCAGCTAGTAAACCTGGCCACAGGAATGCGATAAAGGGAAAAAGTTCCCAAAACCTGCCCCCCAAAAATATACTATCTCGCTTGTTATATCACTTAGGAAAGCCGTTTTTGTTTTGGTTTATTTCTTTTCACTCATATATCACTTATAAACAGTGAAAAGTTTTCTGCAAACTACTCATGACTTTTTATCAGACAAGTTTGATTTTTTCACTATATTCCTCTTTTAACCCTCCTAAAAACTAGTGTTCTTACGAAAAGTACTACAAATTTGTGTTTGGCGGTAAGAACAAACCGTTAGCTAAAAAATGACACCAAAATTTTAGTAATCGGATAGAAAATGTGGCCACAGTGAGCAATCAAAGCCAGAGATCTGCCAAGGAAATTGACGTCATTTCAGGGAAATTCATGTGTATGCCTTCCAGACGCCATAAAAATTAACATTTTCATGCAAAGTACAACATATTTACCTTTTACGGAAACTACACAAAGGCCAGCTAAAAGATGAGACCAAAATTTTAACGATCAAATAAAAACTGTGGCCACAGTAAGAGATCGAAGCTGGAAATCTGCACGAAAAACGCACGTGGTCTAGAATCTCCTATTTCTATACCTCCTGCACGCTAGATAATTTGCCTAAAATATTTTCCGACCACCAAAATACTAGTTCGGGTTAAGCCTTTAAATTAAAAATTATAAAACCGGAATTCGCACGTTTAAGGGGAGAAAAATCCATTTAAAGTTTTAGGGAGGTGACACGTAAAAATTTGGAAATTTTTTGGCTTTAAACCACTAAAACTGCCCTTAAACTTTACCAAACTGCCACAAATTTATACTTTTTGAAAGGTTCAGACGCTAATCTATCTTTCAGTATCAAAATATTGCAAATCAGTTAGTAAACCTGGCCACAGGAATGCGATAAAGGGAAAAAGTTCCCAAAACCTGCCCCCCAAAAATATACTATCTCGCTTGTTATATCACTTAGGAAAGCCGTTTTTGTTTTGGTTTATTTCTTTTCACTCATATATCACTTATAAACCGTAAAAAGTTTTCTGCAAACTACTCATGACATTTTATGCAGACAAGTTTGATTTTTTCACTTTATTCCTCTTTTAACCCTCCTAAAAACTAGTGTTCTTACGAAAAGTACTACAAATTTGTGTTTGACGGAAAGAACAAACCGTTAGCTAAAAAATGACACCAAAATTTTAGTAATCGGATAGAAATTGTGGCCACAGTGAGCAATCAAAGCCAGAGATCTGCCAAGGAAATTGACGTCATTTCAGGGAAATTCATGTGTATGCCTTCCAGACGCCATAAAAATTAACATTTTCATGCAAAGTACAACATATTTACCTTTTACGGAAACTACACAAAGCCAGCTAAAAGATGAGACCAAAATTTTAACGATCAAATAAAAACTGTGGCCACAGTAAGAGATCGAAGCTGGAAATCTGCACGAAAAACGCACGTGGTCTAGAATCTCCTATTTCTATACCTCCTGCACGCTAGATAATTTGCCTAAAATATTTTCCGACCACCAAAATACTAGTTTGGGTTAAGCCTTTAAATTAAAAATTATAAAACCGGAATTCGCACGTTTAAGGGGAGAAAAATCCATTTAAAGTTTTAGGGAGGTGACACGTAAAAATTTGGAAATTTTTTGGCTTTAAACCACTAAAACTGTCCTTAAACTTTACCAAACTGCCACAAATTTATACTTTTTGAAAGGTTCAGACGCTAATCTATCTTTCAGTATCAAAATATTGCAAATCAGTTAGTAAACCTGGCCCCAGGAATGCGATAAAGGGAAAAAGTTCCCAAAACCTGCCCCCCAAAAATATACTATCTCGCTTGTTATATCACTTAGGAAAGCCGTTTTTGTTTTGGTTTATTTCTTTTCACTCATATATCACTTATAAACAGCTAAAAGTTTTCTGCAAACTACTCATGACTTTTTATCGGACAAGTTTGATTTTTTCACTATATTCCTCTTTTAACCCTCCTAAAAAATAGTGTTCTTAGGAAAAGTACTACAAATTTATGTTTGACGGAAAGAACAAACCGTTAGCTAAAAAATGACACCAAAATTTTAGTAATCGGATAGAAATTGTGGCCACAGTGAGCAATCAAAGCCAGAGATCTGCCAAGGAAATTGACGTCATTTCAGGGAAATTCATGTGTATGCCTTCCAGACGCCATAAAAATTAACATTTTCATGCAAAGTACAACATATTTACCTTTTACGGAAACTACACAAAGCCAGCTAAAAGATGAGACCAAAATTTTAACGATCAAATAAAAACTGTGGCCACAGTAAGAGATCGAAGCTGGAAATCTGCACGAAAAACGCACGTGGTCTAGAATCTCCTATTTCTATACCTCCTGCACGCTAGATAATTTGCCTAAAATATTTTCCGACCACCAAAATACTAGTTTGGTTTAAGCCTTTAAATTAAAAATTATAAAACCGGAATTCGCACGTTTAAGGGGAGAAAAATCCATTTAAAGTTTTAGGGAGGTGACACGTAAAAATTTGGAAATTTTTTGGCTTTAAACCACTAAAACTGCCCTTAAACTTTACCAAACTGCCACAAATTTATACTTTTTGAAAAGTTCAGACGCTAATCTATCTTTCAGAATCAAAATATTGCAAATCAGTTAGTAAACCTGGCCCCAGGAATGCGATAAAGGGAAAAAGTTCCCAAAACCTGCCCCCCAAAAATATACTATCTCGCTTGTTATATCACTTAGGAAAGCCGTTTTTGTTTTGGTTTATTTCTTTTCACTCATATATCACTTATAAACAGCTAAAAGTTTTCTGCAAACTACTCATGACTTTTTATCAGACAAGTTTGATTTTTTCACTATATTCCTCTTTTAACCCTCCTAAAAAATAGTGTTCTTACGAAAAGTACTACAAATTTGTGTTTGACGGAAAGAACAAACCGTTAGCTAAAAAATGACACCAAAATTTTAGTAATCGGATAGAAATTGTGGCCACAGTGAGCAATCAAAGCCAGAGATCTGCCAAGGAAATTGACGTCATTTCAGGGAAATTCATGTGTATGCCTTCCAGACGCCATAAAAATTAGTATTTTCATGCAAAGTACAACATATTTACCTTTTACGGAAACTACACAAAGCCAGCTAAAAGATGAGACCAAAATTTTAACGATCAAATAAAAACTGTGCCCACAGTAAGAGATCGAAGCTGGAAATCTGCACGAAAAACGCACGTGGTCTAGAATCTCCTATTTCTATACCTCCTGCACGCTAGATAATTTGCCTAAAATATTTTCCGACCACCAAAATACTAGTTTGGGTTAAGCCTTTAAATTAAAAATTATAAAACCGGAATTCGCACGTTTAAGGGGAGAAAAATCCATTTAAAGTTTTAGGGAGGTGACACGTAAAAATTTGGAAATTTTTTGGCTTTAAACCACTAAAACTGCCCTTAAACTTTACCAAACTGCCACAAATTTATACTTTTTGAAAAGTTCAGACGCTAATCTATCTTTCAGTATCAAAATATTGCAAATCGGCTAGTAAACCTGGCCACAGGAATGCGATAGAGGGAAAAAGTTCCCAAAACCTGCCCCCCAAAAATATACTATCTCGCTTGTTATATCACTTAGGAAAGCCGTTTTTGTTTTGGTTTATTTCTTTTCATTCATATATCACTTATAAACAGTGAAAAGTTTTCTGCAAACTACTCATGACTTTTTATGCAGACAAGTTTGATTTTTTCACTATATTCCTCTTTTAACCCTCCTAAAAACTAGTGTTCTTACGAAAAGTACTACAAATTTGTGTTTGGCGGTAAGAACAAACCGTTAGCTAAAAAATGACACCAACATTTTAGTAATCGGATAGAAATTGTGGCCACAGTGAGCAATCAAAGCCAGAGATCTGCCAAGGAAATTGACGTCATTTCAGGGAAATTCATGTGTATGCCTTCCAGACGCCATAAAAATTAACATTTTCATGCAAAGTACAACATATTTACCTTTTACGGAAACTACACAAAGCCAGCTAAAAGATGAGACCAAAATTTTAACGATCAAATAAAAACTGTGGCCACAGTAAGAGATCGAAGCTGGAAATCTGCACGAAAAACGCACGTGGTCTAGAATCTCCTATTTCTATACCTCCTGCACGCTAGATAATTTGCCTAAAATATTTTCCGACCACCAAAATACTAGTTTGGGCTAAGCCTTTAAATTAAAAATTATAAAACCGGAACTCGCACGTTTAAGGGGAGAAAAATCCATTTAAAGTTTTAGGGAGGTGACACGTAAAAATTTGGAAATTTTTTGGCTTTAAACCACTAAAACTGCCCTTAAACTTTACCAAACTGCCACAAATTTATACTTTTTGAAAGGTTCAGACGCTAATCTATCTTTCAGTATCAAAATATTGCAAATCAGTTAGTAAACCTGGCCCCAGGAATGCGATAAAGGGAAAAAGTTCCCAAAACCTGCCCCCCAAAAATATACTATCTCGCTTGTTATATCACTTAGGAAAGCCGTTTTTGTTTTGGTTTATTTCTTTTCACTCATATATCACTTATAAACAGCTAAAAGTTTTCTGCAAACTACTCATGACTTTTTATCAGACAAGTTTGATTTTTTCACTATATTCCTCTTTTAACCCTCCTAAAAAATAGTGTTCTTACGAAAAGTACTACAAATTTGTGTTTGACGGAAAGAACAAACCGTTAGCTAAAAAATGACACCAAAATTTTAGTAATCGGATAGAAATTGTGGCCACAGTGAGCAATCAAAGCCAGAGATCTGCCAAGGAAATTGACGTCATTTCAGGGAAATTCATGTGTATGCCTTCCAGACGCCATAAAAATTAACATTTTCATGCAAAGTACAACATATTTACCTTTTGCGGAAACTACACAAAGCCAGCTAAAAGATGAGACCAAAATTTTAACGATCAAATAAAAACTGTGGCCACAGTAAGAGATCGAAGCTGGAAATCTGCACGAAAAACGCACGTGGTCTAGAATCTCCTATTTCTATACCTCCTGCACGCTAGATAATTTGCCTAAAATATTTTCCGACCACCAAAATACTAGTTTGGGTTAAGCCTTTAAATTAAAAATTATAAAACCGGAATTCGCACGTTTAAGGGGAGAAAAATCCATTTAAAGTTTTAGGGAGGTGACACGTAAAAATTTGGAAATTTTTTGGCTTTAAACCACTAAAACTGCCCTTAAACTTTACCAAACTGCCACAAATTTATACTTTTTGAAAAGTTCAGACGCTAATCTATCTTTCAGTATCAAAATATTGCAAATCAGTTAGTAAACCTGGCCACAGGAATGCGATAAAGGGAAAAAGTTCCCAAAACCTGCCCCCCAAAAATATACTATCTCGCTTGTTATATCACTTAGGAAAGCCGTTTTTGTTTTGGTTTATTTCTTTTCACTCATATATCACTTATAAACAGTGAAAAGTTTTCTGCAAACTACTCATGACTTTTTATCAGACAAGTTTGATTTTTTCACTATATTCCTCTTTTAACCCTCCTAAAAAATAGTGTTCTTACGAAAAGTACTACAAATTTGTGTTTGACGGAAAGAACAAACCGTTAGCTAAAAAATGACACCAAAATTTTAGTAATCGGATAGAAATTGTGGCCACAGTGAGCAATCAAAGCCAGAGATCTGCCAAGGAAATTGACGTCATTTCAGGGAAATTCATGTGTATGCTTTCCAGACGCCATAAAAATTAGTATTTTCATGCAAAGTACAACATATTTACCTTTTACGGAAACTACACAAAGCCAGCTAAAAGATGAGACCAAAATTTTAACGATCAAATAAAAACTGTGGCCACAGTAAGAGATCGAAGCTGGAAATCTGCACGAAAAACGCACGTGGTCTAGAATCTCCTATTTCTATACCTCCTGCACGCTAGATAATTTGCCTAAAATATTTTCCGACCACCAAAATACTAGTTTGGGTTAAGCCTTTAAATTAAAAATTATAAAACCGGAATTCGCACGTTTAAGGGGAGAAAAATCCATTTAAAGTTTTAGGGAGGTGACACGTAAAAATTTGGAAATTTTTTGGCTTTAAACCACTAAAACTGCCCTTAAACTTTACCAAACTGCCACAAATTTATACTTTTTGAAAAGTTCAGACGCTAATCTATCTTTCAGTATCAAAATATTGCAAATCGGCTAGTAAACCTGGCCACAGGAATGCGATAAAGGGAAAAAGTTCCCAAAACCTGCCCCCCAAAAATATACTATCTCGCTTGTTATATCACTTAGGAAAGCCGTTTTCGTTTTGGTTTATTTCTTTTCACTCATATATCACTTATAAACAGTGAAAAGTTTTCTGCAAACTACTCATGACTTTTTATCAGACAAGTTTGATTTTTTCACTATATTCCTCTTTTAACCCTCCTAAAAAATAGTGTTCTTACGAAAAGTACTACAAATTTGTGTTTGACGGAAAGAACAAACCGTTAGCTAAAAAATGACACCAAAATTTTAGTAATCGGATAGAAATTGTGGCCACAGTGAGCAATCAAAGCCAGAGATCTGCCAAGGAAATTGACGTCATTTCAGGGAAATTCATGTGTATGCCTTCCAGACGCCATAAAAATTAACATTTTCATGCAAAGTACAACATATTTACCTTTTACGGAAACTACACAAAGCCAGCTAAAAGATGAGACCAAAATTTTAACGATCAAATAAAAACTGTGGCCACAGTAAGAGATCGAAGCTGGAAATCTGCACGAAAAACGCACGTGGTCTAGAATCTCCTATTTCTATACCTCCTGCACGCTAGATAATTTGCCTAAAATATTTTCCGACCACCAAAATACTAGTTGGGGTTAAGCCTTTAAATTAAAAATTATAAAACCGGAATTCGCACGTTTAAGGGGAGAAAAATCCATTTAAAGTTTTAGGGAGGTGACACGTAAAAATTTGGAAATTTTTTGGCTTTAAACCACTAAAACTGCCCTTAAACTTTACCAAACTGCTACAAATTTATACTTTTTGAAAAGTTCAGACGCTAATCTATCTTTCAGTATCAAAATATTGCAAATCAGTTAGTAAACCTGGCCCCAGGAATGCGATAAAGGGAAAAAGTTCCCAAAACCTGCCCCCCAAAAATATACTATCTCGCTTGTTATATCACTTAGGAAAGCCGTTTTTGTTTTGGTTTATTTCTTTTTACTCATATATCACTTATAAACAGTGAAAAGTTTTCTGCAAACTACTCATGACTTTTTATCAGACAAGTTTGATTTTTTCACTATATTCCTCTTTTAACCCTCCTAAAAAATAGTGTTCTTACGAAAAGTACTACAAATTTGTGTTTGACAAAAAGAACAAACCGTTAGCTAAAAAATGACACCAAAATTTTAGTAATCGGATAGAAATTGTGGCCACAGTGAGCAATCAAAGCCAGAGATCTGCCAAGGAAATTGACGTCATTTCAGGGAAATTCATGTGTATGCCTTCCAGACGCCATAAAAATTAGTATTTTCATGCAAAGTACAACATATTTACCTTTTACGGAAACTACACAAAGCCAGCTAAAAGATGAGACCAAAATTTTAACGATCAAATAAAAACTGTGGCCACAGTAAGAGATCGAAGCTGGAAATCTGCACGAAAAACGCACGTGGTCTAGAATCTCCTATTTCTATACCTCCTGCACGCTAGATAATTTGCCTAAAATATTTTCCGACCACCAAAATACTAGTTCGGGTTAAGCCTTTAAATTAAAAATTATAAAACCGGAATTCGCACGTTTAAGGGGAGAAAAATCCATTTAAAGTTTTAGGGAGGTGACACGTAAAAATTTGGAAATTTTTTGGCTTTAAACCACTAAAACTGCCCTTAAACTTTACCAAACTGCCACAAATTTATACTTTTTGAAAGGTTCAGACGCTAATCTATCTTTCAGTATCAAAATATTGCAAATCAGTTAGTAAACCTGGCCACAGGAATGCGATAAAGGGAAAAAGTTCCCAAAACCTGCCCCCCAAAAATATACTATCTCGCTTGTTATATCACTTAGGAAAGCCGTTTTTGTTTTGGTTTATTTCTTTTCACTCATATATCACTTATAAACAGTGAAAAGTTTTCTGCAAACTACTCATGACTTTTTATCAGACAAGTTTGATTTTTTCACTATATTCCTCTTTTAACCCTCCTAAAAAATAGTGTTCTTACGAAAAGTACTACAAATTTGTGTTTGACGGAAAGAACAAACCGTTGGCTAAAAAATGCCACCAAAATTTTAGTAATCGGATAGAAATTGTGGCCACAGTGAGCAATCAAAGCCAGAGATCTGCCAAGGAAATTGACGTCATTTCAGGGAAATTCATGTGTATGCCTTCCAGACGCCATAAAAATTAGTATTTTCATGCAAAGTACAACATATTTACCTTTTACGGAAACTACACAAAGCCAGCTAAAAGATGAGACCAAAATTTTAACGATCAAATAAAAACTGTGGCCACAGTAAGAGATCGAAGCTGGAAATCTGCACGAAAAACGCACGTGGTCTAGAATCTCCTATTTCTATACCTCCTGCACGCTAGATAATTTGCCTAAAATATTTTCCGACCACCAAAATACTAGTTTGGGTTAAGCCTTTAAATTAAAAATTATAAAACCGGAATTCGCACGTTTAAGGGGAGAAAAATCCATTTAAAGTTTTAGGGAGGTGACACGTAAAAATTTGGAAATTTTTTGGCTTTAAACCACTAAAACTGCCCTTAAACTTTACCAAACTGCCACAAATTTACTCTTTTTGAAAAGTTCAGACGCTAATCTATCTTTCAATATCAAAATATTGCAAATCGGCTAGTAAACCTGGCCACAGGAATGCGATAAAGGGAAAAAGTTCCCAAAACCTGCCCCCCAAAAATATACTATCTCGCTTGTTATATCACTTAGGAAAGCCGTTTTTGTTTTGGTTTATTTCTTTTCACTCATATATCACTTATAAACACTGAAAAGTTTTCTCCAAACTACTCATGACTTTTTATGCAGACAAGTTTGATTTTTTCACTATATTCCTCTTTTAACCCTCCTAAAAACTAGTGTTCTTACGAAAAGTACTACAAATTTGTGTTTGGCGGTAAGAACAAACCGTTAGCTAAAAAATGACACCAACATTTTAGTAATCGGATAGAAATTGTGGCCACAGTGAGCAATCAAAGCCAGAGATCTGCCAAGGAAATTGACGTCATTTCAGGGAAATTCATGTGTATGCCTTCCAGACGCCATAAAAATTAACATTTTCATGCAAAGTACAACATATTTACCTTTTACGGAAACTACACAAAGCCAGCTAAAAGATGAGACCAAAATTTTAACGATCAAATAAAAACTGTGGCCACAGTAAGAGATCGAAGCTGGAAATCTGCACGAAAAACGCACGTGGTCTAGAATCTCCTATTTCTATACCTCCTGCACGCTAGATAATTTGCCTAAAATATTTTCCGACCACCAAAATACTAGTTTGGGTTGTGCCTTTAAATTAAAAATTATAAAACCGGAATTCGCACGTTTAATGGGAGAAAAATCCATTTAAAGTTTTAGGGAGGTGACACGTAAAAATTTGGAAATTTTTTGGCTTTAAACCACTAAAACTGCCCTTAAACTTTACCAAACTGCCACAAATTTATACTTTTTGAAAAGTTCAGACGCTAATCTATCTTTCAGTATCAAAATATTGCAAATCAGTTAGTAAACCTGGCCCCAGGAATGCGATAAAGGGAAAAAGTTCCCAAAACCTGCCCCCCAAAAATATACTATCTCGCTTGTTATATCACTTAGGAAAGCCGTTTTTGTTTTGGTTTATTTCTTTTCACTCATATATCACTTATAAACAGCTAAAAGTTTTCTGCAAACTACTCATGACTTTTTATCAGACAAGTTTGATTTTTTCACTATATTCCTCTTTTAACCCTCCTAAAAAATAGTGTTCTTACGAAAAGTACTACAAATTTGTGTTTGACGGAAAGAACAAACCGTTAGCTAAAAAATGACACCAAAATTTTAGTAATCGGATAGAAATTGTGGCCACAGTGAGCAATCAAAGCCAGAGATCTGCCAAGGAAATTGACGTCATTTCAGGGAAATTCATGTGTATGCCTTCCAGACGCCATAAAAATTAGTATTTTCATGCAAAGTACAACATATTTACCTTTGACGGAAACTACACGAAGCCAGCTAAAAGATGAGACCAAAATTTTAACGATCAAATAAAAACTGTGGCCACAGTAAGAGATCGAAGCTGGAAATCTGCACGAAAAACGCACGTGGTCTAGAATCTCCTATTTCTATACCTCCTGCACGCTAGATAATTTGCCTAAAATATTTTCCGACCACCAAAATACTAGATTGGGTTAAGCCTTTAAATTAAAAATTATAAAACCGGAATTCGCACGTTTAAGGGGAGAAAAATCCATTTAAAGTTTTAGGGAGGTGACACGTAAAAATTTGGAAATTTTTTGGCTTTAAACCACTAAAACTGCCCTTAAACTTTACCAAACTGCCACAAATTTATACTTTTTGAAAGGTTCAGACGCTAATCTATCTTTCAGTATCAAAATATTGCAAATCAGTTAGTAAACCTGGCCACAGGAATGCGATAAAGGGAAAAAGTTCCCAAAACCTGCCCCCCAAAAATATACTATCTCGCTTGTTATATCACTTAGGAAAGCCGTTTTTGTTTTGGTTTATTTTTTTTCACTCATATATCACTTATAAACAGTAAAAAGTTTTCTGCAAACTACTCATGACTTTTTATCAGACAAGTTTGATTTTTTCACTATATTCCTCTTTTAACCCTCCTAAAAAATAGTGTTCTTACGAAAAGTACTACAAATTTGTGTTTGACGGAAAGAACAAACCGTTAGCTAAAAAATGACACCAAAATTTTAGTAATCGGATAGAAATTGTGGCCACAGTGAGCAATCAAAGCCAGAGATCTGCCAAGGAAATTGACGTCATTTCAGGGAAATTCATGTGTATGCCTTCCAGACGCCATAAAAATTAACATTTTCATGCAAAGTACAACATATTTACCTTTTACGGAAACTACACAAAGCCAGCTAAAAGATGAGACCAAAATTTTAACGATCAAATAAAAACTGTGGCCACAGTAAGAGATCGAAGCTGGAAATCTGCACGAAAAACGCACGTGGTCTAGAATCTCCTATTTCTATACCTCCTGCACGCTAGATAATTTGCCTAAAATATTTTCCGACCACCAAAATACTAGTTTGGGTTAAGCCTTTAAATTAAAAATTATAAAACCGGAATTCGCACGTTTAAGGGGAGAAAAATCCATTTAAAGTTTTAGGGAGGTGACACGTAAAAATTTGGAAATTTTTTGGCTTTAAACCACTAAAACTGCCCTTAAACTTTACCAAACTGCCACAAATTTATACTTTTTGAAAAGTTCAGACGCTAATCTATCTTTCAGTATCAAAATATTGCAAATCGGCTAGTAAACCTGGCCACAGGAATGCGATAAAGGGAAAAAGTTCCCAAAACCTGCCCCCCAAAATTATACTATCTCGCTTGTTATATCACTTAGGAAAGCCGTTTTTGTTTTGGTTTATTTCTTTTTACTCATATATCACTTATAAACAGTGAAAAGTTTTCTGCAAACTACTCATGACTTTTTATGCAGACAAGTTTGATTTTTTCACTATATTCCTCTTTTAACCCTCCTAAAAACTAGTGTTCTTACGAAAAGTACTACAAATTTGTGTTTGGCGGTAAGAACAAACCGTTAGCTAAAAAATGACACCAACATTTTAGTAATCGGATAGAAATTGTGGCCACAGTGAGCAATCAAAGCCAGAGATCTGCCAAGGAAATTGACGTCATTTCAGGGAAATTCATATGTATGCCTTCCAGACGCCATAAAAATTAACATTTTCATGCAAAGTACAACATATTTACCTTTTACGGAAACTACACAAAGCCAGCTAAAAGATGAGACCAAAATTTTAACGATCAAATAAAAACTGTGGCCACAGTAAGAGATCGAAGCTGGAAATCTGCACGAAAAACGCACGTGGTCTAGAATCTCCTATTTCTATACCTCCTGCACGCTAGATAATTTGCCTAAAATATTTTCCGACCACCAAAATACTAGTTTGGGTTAAGCCTTTAAATTAAAAATTATAAAACCGGAATTCGCACGTTTAAGGGGAGAAAAATCCATTTAAAGTTTTAGGGAGGTGACACGTAAAAATTTGGAAATTTTTTGGCTTTAAACCACTAAAACTGCCCTTAAACTTTACCAAACTGCCACAAATTTATACTTTTTGAAAGGTTCAGACGCTAATCTATCTTTCAGTATCAAAATATTGCAAATCAGTTAGTAAACCTGGCCACAGGAATGCGATAAAGGGAAAAAGTTCCCAAAACCTGCCCCCAAAAATATACTATCTCGCTTGTTATATCACTTAGGAAAGCCGTTTTTGTTTTGGTTTATTTCTTTTCACTCATATATCACTTATAAACAGTGAAAAGTTTTCTGCAAACTACTCATGACATTTTATGCAGACAAGTTTGATTTTTTCACTTTATTCCTCTTTTAACCCTCCTAAAAACTAGTGTTCTTACGAAAAGTACTACAAATTTAAGGTTTGGCGGAAAGAACGAACCGTTAGCTAAAAAATGACACCAAAATTTTAGTAATCGGATAGAAATTGTGGCCACAGTGAGCAATCAAAGCCAGAGATCTGCCAAGGAAATTGACGTCATTTCAGGGAAATTCATGTGTATGCCTTCCAGACGCCATAAAAATTAACATTTTCATGCAAAGTACAACATATTTACCTTTTACGGAAACTACACAAAGCCAGCTAAAAGATGAGACCAAAATTTTAACGATCAAATAAAAACTGTGGCCACAGTAAGAGATCGAAGCTGGAAATCTGCACGAAAAACGCACGTGGTCTAGAATCTCCTATTTCTATACCTCCTGCACGCTAGATAATTTGCCTAAAATATTTTCCGACCACCAAAATACTAGTTTGGGTTAAGCCTTTAAATTAAAAATTATAAAACCGGAATTCGCACGTTTAAGGGGAGAAAAATCCATTTAAAGTTTTAGGGAGGTGACACGTAAAAATTTGGAAATTTTTTGGCTTTAAACCACTAAAACTGCCCTTAAACTTTACCAAACTGCCACAAATTTATACTTTTTGAAAGGTTCAGACGCTAATCTATCTTTCAGTATCAAAATATTGCAAATCAGTTAGTAAACCTGGCCCCAGGAATGCGATAAAGGGAAAAAGTTCCCAAAACCTGCCCCCCAAAAATATACTATCTCGCTTGTTATATCACTTAGGAAAGCCGTTTTTGTTTTGGTTTATTTCTTTTCACTCATATATCACTTATAAACAGCTAAAAGTTTTCTGCAAACTACTCATGACTTTTTATCAGACAAGTTTGATTTTTTCACTATATTCCTCTTTTAACCCTCCTAAAAAATAGTGTTCTTACGAAAAGTACTACAAATTTGTGTTTGACGGAAAGAACAAACCGTTAGCTAAAAAATGACACCAAAATTTTAGTAATCGGATAGAAATTGTGGCCACAGTGAGCAATCAAAGCCAGAGATCTGCCAAGGAAATTGACGTCATTTCAGGGAAATTCATGTGTATGCCTTCCAGACGCCATAAAAATTAGTATTTTCATGCAAAGTACAACATATTTACCTTTTACGAAAACTACACAAAGCCAGCTAAAAGATGAGACCAAAATTTTAACGATCAAATAAAAACTGTGGCCACAGTAAGAGATCGAAGCTGGAAATCTGCACGAAAAACGCACGTGGTCTAGAATCTCCTATTTCTATACCTCCTGCACGCTAGATAATTTGCCTAAAATATTTTCCGACCACCAAAATACTAGCTTGGGTTAAGCCTTCAAATTAAAAATTATAAAACCGGAATTCGCACGTTTAAGGGGAGAAAAATCCATTTAAAGTTTTAGGGAGGTGACACGTAAAAATTTGGAAATTTTTTGGCTTTAAACCACTAAAACTGCCCTTAAACTTTACCAAACTGCCACAAATTTATACTTTTTGAAAAGTTCAGACGCTAATCTATCTTTCAGTATCAAAATATTGCAAATCAGTTAGTAAACCTGGCCACAGGAATGCGATAAAGGGAAAAAGTTCCCAAAACCTGCCCCCCAAAACTATACTATCTCGCTTGTTATATCACTTAGGAAAGCCGTTTTTGTTTTGGTTTATTTCTTTTCACTCATATATCACTTATAAACAGTGAAAAGTTTTCTGCAAACTACTCATGACTTTTTATCAGACAAGTTTGATTTTTTCACTATATTCCTCTTTAACCCTCCTAAAAACTAGTGTTCTTACGAAAAGTACTACAAATTTGTGTTTGGCGGTAAGAACAAACCGTTAGCTAAAAAATGACACCAACATTTTAGTAATCGGATAGAAATTGTGGCCACAGTGAGCAATCAAAGCCAGAGATCTGCGAAGGAAATTGACGTAATTTCAGGGAAATTCATGTGTATGCCTTCCAGACGCCATAAAAATTAACATTTTCATGCAAAGTACAACATATTTACCTTTTACGGAAACTACACGAAGCCAGCTAAAAGATGAGACCAAAATTTTAACAATCAAATAAAAACTGTGGCCACAGTAAGAGATCGAAGCTGGAAATCTGCACGAAAAACGCACGTGGTCTAGAATCTCCTATTTCTATACCTCCTGCACGCTAGATAATTTGCCTAAAATATTTTCCGACCACCAAAATACTAGTTTGGGTTAAGCCTTTAAATTAAAAATTATAAAACCGGAATTCGCACGTTTAAGGGGAGAAAAATCCATTTAAAGTTTTAGGGAGGTGACACGTAAAAATTTGGAAATTTTTTGGCTTTAAACCACTAAAACTGCCCTTAAACTTTACCAAACTGCCACAAATTTATACTTTTTGAAAAGTTCAGACGCTAATCTATCTTTCAGTATCAAAATATTGCAAATCAGTTAGTAAACCTGGCCACAGGAATGCGATAAAGGGAAAAAGTTCCCAAAACCTGCCCCCCAAAAATATACTATCTCGCTTGTTATATCACTTAGGAAAGCCGTTTTTGTTTTGGTTTATTTCTTTTTACTCATATATCACTTATAAACAGTGAAAAGTTTTCTGCAAACTACTCATGACTTTTTATGCAGACAAGTTTGATTTTTTCACTATATTCCTCTTTTAACCCTCCTAAAAACTAGTGTTCTTACGAAAAGTACTACAAATTTGTGTTTGGCGGTAAGAACAAACCGTTAGCTAAAAAATGACACCAACATTTTAGTAATCGGATAGAAATTGTGGCCACAGTGAGCAATCAAAGCCAGAGATCTGCCAAGGAAATTGACGTCATTTCAGGGAAATTCATATGTATTCCTTCCAGACGCCATAAAAATTAACATTTTCATGCAAAGTACAACATATTTACCTTTTACGGAAACTACACAAAGCCAGCTAAAAGATGAGACCAAAATTTTAACGATCAAATAAAAACTGTGGCCACAGTAAGAGATCGAAGCTGGAAATCTGCACGAAAAACGCACGTGGTCTAGAATCTCCTATTTCTATACCTCCTGCACGCTAGATAATTTGCCTAAAATATTTTCCGACCACCAAAATACTAGTTTGGGTTAAGCCTTTAAATTAAAAATTATAAAACCGGAATTCGCACGTTTAAGGGGAGAAAAATCCATTTAAAGTTTTAGGGAGGTGACACGTAAAAATTTGGAAATTTTTTGGCTTTAAACCACTAAAACTGCCCTTAAACTTTACCAAACTGCCACAAATTTATACTTTTTGAAAGGTTCAGACGCTAATCTATCTTTCAGTATCAAAATATTGCAAATCAGTTAGTAAACCTGGCCACAGGAATGCGATAAAGGGAAAAAGTTCCCAAAACCTGCCCCCAAAAATATACTATCTCGCTTGTTATATCACTTAGGAAAGCCGTTTTTGTTTTGGTTTATTTCTTTTCACTCATATATCACTTATAAACAGTGAAAAGTTTTCTGCAAACTACTCATGACATTTTATGCAGACAAGTTTGATTTTTTCACTTTATTCCTCTTTTAACCCTCCTAAAAACTAGTGTTCTTACGAAAAGTACTACAAATTTAAGGTTTGGCGGAAAGAACGAACCGTTAGCTAAAAAATGACACCAAAATTTTAGTAATCGGATAGAAATTGTGGCCACAGTGAGCAATCAAAGCCAGAGATCTGCCAAGGAAATTGACGTCATTTCAGGGAAATTCATGTGTATGCCTTCCAGACGCCATAAAAATTAACATTTTCATGCAAAGTACAACATATTTACCTTTTACGGAAACTACACAAAGCCAGCTAAAAGATGAGACCAAAATTTTAACGATCAAATAAAAACTGTGGCCACAGTAAGAGATCGAAGCTGGAAATCTGCACGAAAAACGCACGTGGTCTAGAATCTCCTATTTCTATACCTCCTGCACGCTAGATAATTTGCCTAAAATATTTTCCGACCACCAAAATACTAGTTTGGGTTAAGCCTTTAAATTAAAAATTATAAAACCGGAATTCGCACGTTTAAGGGGAGAAAAATCCATTTAAAGTTTTAGGGAGGTGACACGTAAAAATTTGGAAATTTTTTGGCTTTAAACCACTAAAACTGCCCTTAAACTTTACCAAACTGCCACAAATTTATACTTTTTGAAAGGTTCAGACGCTAATCTATCTTTCAGTATCAAAATATTGCAAATCAGTTAGTAAACCTGGCCCCAGGAATGCGATAAAGGGAAAAAGTTCCCAAAACCTGCCCCCCAAAAATATACTATCTCGCTTGTTATATCACTTAGGAAAGCCGTTTTTGTTTTGGTTTATTTCTTTTCACTCATATATCACTTATAAACAGCTAAAAGTTTTCTGCAAACTACTCATGACTTTTTATCAGACAAGTTTGATTTTTTCACTATATTCCTCTTTTAACCCTCCTAAAAAATAGTGTTCTTACGAAAAGTACTACAAATTTGTGTTTGACGGAAAGAACAAACCGTTAGCTAAAAAATGACACCAAAATTTTAGTAATCGGATAGAAATTGTGGCCACAGTGAGCAATCAAAGCCAGAGATCTGCCAAGGAAATTGACGTCATTTCAGGGAAATTCATGTGTATGCCTTCCAGACGCCATAAAAATTAGTATTTTCATGCAAAGTACAACATATTTACCTTTTACGAAAACTACACAAAGCCAGCTAAAAGATGAGACCAAAATTTTAACGATCAAATAAAAACTGTGGCCACAGTAAGAGATCGAAGCTGGAAATCTGCACGAAAAACGCACGTGGTCTAGAATCTCCTATTTCTATACCTCCTGCACGCTAGATAATTTGCCTAAAATATTTTCCGACCACCAAAATACTAGTTTGGGTTAAGCCTTTAAATTAAAAATTATAAAACCGGAATTCGCACGTTTAAGGGGAGAAAAATCCATTTAAAGTTTTAGGGAGGTGACACGTAAAAATTTGGAAATTTTTTGGCTTTAAACCACTAAAACTGCCCTTAAACTTTACCAAACTGCCACAAATTTATACTTTTTGAAAGGTTCAGACGCTAATCTATCTTTCAGTATCAAAATATTGCAAATCAGTTAGTAAACCTGGCCACAGGAATGCGATAAAGGGAAAAAGTTCCCAAAACCTGCCCCCAAAAATATACTATCTCGCTTGTTATATCACTTAGGAAAGCCGTTTTTGTTTTGGTTTATTTCTTTTCACTCATATATCACTTATAAACAGTGAAAAGTTTTCTGCAAACTACTCATGACATTTTATGCAGACAAGTTTGATTTTTTCACTTTATTCCTCTTTTAACCCTCCTAAAAACTAGTGTTCTTACGAAAAGTACTACAAATTTAAGGTTTGGCGGAAAGAACGAACCGTTAGCTAAAAAATGACACCAAAATTTTAGTAATCGGATAGAAATTGTGGCCACAGTGAGCAATCAAAGCCAGAGATCTGCCAAGGAAATTGACGTCATTTCAGGGAAATTCATGTGTATGCCTTCCAGACGCCATAAAAATTAACATTTTCATGCAAAGTACAACATATTTACCTTTTACGGAAACTACACAAAGCCAGCTAAAAGATGAGACCAAAATTTTAACGATCAAATAAAAACTGTGGCCACAGTAAGAGATCGAAGCTGGAAATCTGCACGAAAAACGCACGTGGTCTAGAATCTCCTATTTCTATACCTCCTGCACGCTAGATAATTTGCCTAAAATATTTTCCGACCACCAAAATACTAGTTTGGGTTAAGCCTTTAAATTAAAAATTATAAAACCGGAATTCGCACGTTTAAGGGGAGAAAAATCCATTTAAAGTTTTAGGGAGGTGACACGTAAAAATTTGGAAATTTTTTGGCTTTAAACCACTAAAACTGCCCTTAAACTTTACCAAACTGCCACAAATTTATACTTTTTGAAAAGTTCAGACGCTAATCTATCTTTCAGTATCAAAATATTGCAAATCAGTTAGTAAACCTGGCCACAGGAATGCGATAAAGGGAAAAAGTTCCCAAAACCTGCCCCCCAAAAATATACTATCTCGCTTGTTATATCACTTAGGAAAGCCGTTTTTGTTTTGGTTTATTTCTTTTCACTCATATATCACTTATAAACAGTGAAAAGTTTTCTGCAAACTACTCATGACTTTTTATCAGACAAGTTTGATTTTTTCACTATATTCCTCTTTTAACCCTCCTAAAAAATAGTGTTCTTACGAAAAGTACTACAAATTTGTGTTTGACGGAAAGAACAAACCGTTAGCTAAAAAATGACACCAAAATTTTAGTAATCGGATAGAAATTGTGGCCACAGTGAGCAATCAAAGCCAGAGATCTGCCAAGGAAATTGACGTCATTTCAGGGAAATTCATGTGTATGCCTTCCAGACACCATAAAAATTAGTATTTTCATGCAAAGTACAACATATTTACCTTTTACGAAAACTACACAAAGCCAGCTAAAAGATGAGACCAAAATTTTAACGATCAAATAAAAACTGTGGCCACAGTAAGAGATCGAAGCTGGAAATCTGCACGAAAAACGCACGTGGTCTAGAATCTCCTATTTCTATACCTCCTGCACGCTAGATAATTTGCCTAAAATATTTTCCGACCACCAAAATACTAGCTTGGGTTAAGCCTTCAAATTAAAAATTATAAAACCGGAATTCGCACGTTTAAGGGGAGAAAAATCCATTTAAAGTTTTAGGGAGGTGACACGTAAAAATTTGGAAATTTTTTGGCTTTAAACCACTAAAACTGCCCTTAAACTTTACCAAACTGCCACAAATTTATACTTTTTGAAAAGTTCAGACGCTAATCTATCTTTCAGTATCAAAATATTGCAAATCAGTTAGTAAACCTGGCCACAGGAATGCGATAAAGGGAAAAAGTTCCCAAAACCTGCCCCCCAAAACTATACTATCTCGCTTGTTATATCACTTAGGAAAGCCGTTTTTGTTTTGGTTTATTTCTTTTCACTCATATATCACTTATAAACAGTGAAAAGTTTTCTGCAAACTACTCATGACTTTTTATCAGACAAGTTTGATTTTTTCACTATATTCCTCTTTAACCCTCCTAAAAACTAGTGTTCTTACGAAAAGTACTACAAATTTGTGTTTGACGGAAAGAACAAACCGTTAGCTAAAAAATGACACCAAAATTTTAGTAATCGGATAGAAATTGTGGCCACAGTGAGCAATCAAAGCCAGAGATCTGCCAAGGAAATTGACGTCATTTCAGGGAAATTCATGTGTATGCTTTCCAGACGCCATAAAAATTAGTATTTTCATGCAAAGTACAACATATTTACCTTTTACGGAAACTACACAAAGCCAGCTAAAAGATGAGACCAAAATTTTAACGATCAAATAAAAACTGTGGCCACAGTAAGAGATCGAAGCTGGAAATCTGCACGAAAAACGCACGTGGTCTAGAATCTCCTATTTCTATACCTCCTGCACGCTAGATAATTTGCCTAAAATATTTTCCGACCACCAAAATACTAGTTTGGGTTAAGCCTTTAAATTAAAAATTATAAAACCGGAATTCGCACGTTTAAGGGGAGAAAAATCCATTTAAAGTTTTAGGGAGGTGACACGTAAAAATTTGGAAATTTTTTGGCTTTAAACCACTAAAACTGCCCTTAAACTTTACCAAACTGCCACAAATTTATACTTTTTGAAAAGTTCAGACGCTAATCTATCTTTCAGTATCAAAATATTGCAAATCGGCTAGTAAACCTGGCCACAGGAATGCGATAAAGGGAAAAAGTTCCCAAAACCTGCCCCCCAAAAATATACTATCTCGCTTGTTATATCACTTAGGAAAGCCGTTTTTGTTTTGGTTTATTTCTTTTCACTCATATATCACTTATAAACAGTGAAAAGTTTTCTGCAAACTACTCATGACTTTTTATGCAGACAAGTTTGATTTTTTCACTATATTCCTCTTTTAACCCTCCTAAAAACTAGTGTTCTTACGAAAAGTACTACAAATTTGTGTTTGGCGGTAAGAACAAACCGTTAGCTAAAAAATGACACCAACATTTTAGTAATCGGATAGAAATTGTGGCCACAGTGAGCAATCAAAGCCAGAGATCTGCCAAGGAAATTGACGTCATTTCAGGGAAATTCATGTGTATGCCTTCCAGACGCCATAAAAATTAACATTTTCATGCAAAGTACAACATATTTACCTTTTACGGAAACTACACAAAGCCAGCTAAAAGATGAGACCAAAATTTTAACGATCAAATAAAAACTGTGGCCACAGTAAGAGATCGAAACTGGAAATCTGCACGAAAAACGCACGTGGTCTAGAATCTCCTATTTCTATACCTCCTGCACGCTAGATAATTTGCCTAAAATATTTTCCGACCACCAAAATACTAGTTTGGGTTAAGCCTTTAAATTAAAAATTATAAAACCGGAATTCGCACGTTTAAGGGGAGAAAAATCCATTTAAAGTTTTAGGGAGGTGACACGTAAAAATTTGGAAATTTTTTGGCTTTAAACCACTAAAACTGCCCTTAAACTTTACCAAACTGCCACAAATTTATACTTTTTGAAAGGTTCAGACGCTAATCTATCTTTCAGTATCAAAATATTGCAAATCAGTTAGTAAACCTGGCCACAGGAATGCGATAAAGGGAAAAAGTTCCCAAAACCTGCCCCCCAAAAATATACTATCTCGCTTGTTATATCACTTAGGAAAGCCGTTTTTGTTTTGGTTTATTTCTTTTCACTCATATATCACTTAAAAACAGTAAAAAGTTTTCTGCAAACTACTCATGACATTTTATGCAGACAAGTTTGATTTTTTCACTTTATTCCTCTTTTAACCCTCCTAAAAACTAGTGTTCTTACGAAAAGTACTACAAATTTGTGTTTGGCGGAAAGAACAAACCGTTAGCTAAAAAATGACACCAAAATTTTAGTAATCGGATAGAAATTGTGGCCACAGTGAGCAATCAAAGCCAGAGATCTGCCAAGGAAATTGACGTCATTTCAGGGAAATTCATGTGTATGCCTTCCAGACGCCATAAAAATTAACATTTTCATGCAAAGTACAACATATTTACCTTTTACGGAAACTACACAAAGCCAGCTAAAAGATGAGATCAAAATTTTAACGATCAAATAAAAACTGTGGCCACAGTAAGAGATCGAAGCTGGAAATCTGCACGAAAAACGCACGTGGTCTAGAATCTCCTATTTCTATACCTCCTGCACGCTAGATAATTTGCCTAAAATATTTTCCGACCACCAAAATACTAGTTTGGGTTAAGCCTTTAAATTAAAAATTATAAAACCGGAATTCGCACGTTTAAGAGGAGAAAAATCCATTTAAAGTTTTAGGGAGGTGACACGTAAAAATTTGGAAATTTTTTGGCTTTAAACCACTAAAACTGCCCTTAAACTTTACCAAACTGCCACAAATTTATACTTTTTGAAAAGTTCAGACGCTAATCTATCTTTCAATATCAAAATATTGCAAATCAGTTAGTAAACCTGGCCCCAGGAATGCGATAAAGGGAAAAAGTTCCCAAAACCTGCCCCCCAAAAATATACTATCTCGCTTGTTATATCACTTAGGAAAGCCGTTTTTGTTTTGGTTTATTTCTTTTCACTCATATATCACTTATAAACAGCTAAAAGTTTTCTGCAAACTACTCATGACTTTTTATCAGACAAGTTTGATTTTTTCACTATATTCCTCTTTTAACCCTCCTAAAAAATAGTGTTCTTACGAAAAGTACTACAAATTTGTGTTTGACGGAAAGAACAAACCGTTAGCTAAAAAATGACACCAAAATTTTAGTAATCGGATAGAAATTGTGGCCACAGTGAGCAATCAAAGCCAGAGATCTGCCAAGGAAATTGACGTCATTTCAGGGAAATTCATGTGTATGCCTTCCAGACGCCATAAAAATTAGTATTTTCATGCAAAGTACAACATATTTACCTTTTACGGAAACTACACAAAGCCAGCTAAAAGATGAGACCAAAATTTTAACGATCAAATAAAAACTGTGCCCACAGTAAGAGATCGAAGCTGGAAATCTGCACGAAAAACGCACGTGGTCTAGAATCTCCTATTTCTATACCTCCTGCACGCTAGATAATTTGCCTAAAATATTTTCCGACCACCAAAATACTAGTTTGGGTTAAGCCTTTAAATTAAAAATTATAAAACCGGAATTCGCACGTTTAAGGGGAGAAAAATCCATTTAAAGTTTTAGGGAGGTGACACGTAAAAATTTGGAAATTTTTTGGCTTTAAACCACTAAAACTGCCCTTAAACTTTACCAAACTGCCACAAATTTATACTTTTTGAAAAGTTCAGACGCTAATCTATCTTTCAGTATCAAAATATTGCAAATCAATTAGTAAACCTGGCCACAGGAATGCGATAAAGGGAAAAAGTTCCCAAAACCTGCCCCCCAAAAATATACTATCTCGCTTGTTATATCACTTAGGAAAGCCGTTTTTGTTTTGGTTTATTTCTTTTCACTCATATATCACTTATAAACAGTGAAAAGTTTTCTGCAAACTACTCATGACTTTTTATCAGACAAGTTTGATTTTTTCACTATATTCCTCTTTTAACCCTCCTAAAAAATAGTGTTGTTACGAAAAGTACTACAAATTTGTGTTTGACGGAAAGAACAAACCGTTAGCTAAAAAATGACACCAAAATTTTAGTAATCGGATAGAAATTGTGGCCACAGTGAGCAATCAAAGCCAGAGATCTGCCAAGGAAATTGACGTCATTTCAGGGAAATTCATGTGTATGCTTTCCAGACGCCATAAAAATTAGTATTTTCATGCAAAGTACAACATATTTACCTTTTACGGAAACTACACAAAGCCAGCTAAAAGATGAGACCAAAGTTTTAACGATCAAATAAAAACTGTGGCCACAGTAAGAGATCGAAGCTGGAAATCTGCACGAAAAACGCACGTGGTCTAGAATCTCCTATTTCTATACCTCCTGCACGCTAGATAATTTGCCTAAAATATTTTCCGACCACCAAAATACTAGTTTGGGTTAAGCCTTTAAATTAAAAATTATAAAACCGGAATTCGCACGTTTAAGGGGAGAAAAATCCATTTAAAGTTTTAGGGAGGTGACACGTAAAAATTTGGAAATTTTTTGGCTTTAAACCACTAAAACTGCCCTTAAACTTTACCAAACTGCCACAAGTTTATACTTTTTGAAAAGTTCAGACGCTAATCTATCTTTCAGTATCAAAATATTGCAAATCGGCTAGTAAACCTGGCCACAGGAATGCGATAAAGGGAAAAAGTTCCCAAAACCTGCCCCCCAAAAATATACTATCTCGCTTGTTATATCACTTAGGAAAGCCGTTTTTGTTTTGGTTTATTTCTTTTCACTCATATATCACTTATAAACAGTGAAAAGTTTTCTGCAAACTACTCATGACTTTTTATGCAGACAAGTTTGATTTTTTCACTATATTCCTCTTTTAACCCTCCTAAAAACTAGTGTTCTTACGAAAAGTACTACAAATTTGTGTTTGGCGGTAAGAACAAACCGTTAGCTAAAAAATGACACCAAAATTTTAGTAATCGGATAGAAATTGTGGCCACAGTGAGCAATCAAAGCCAGAGATCTGCCAAGGAAATTGACGTCATTTCAGGGAAATTCATGTGTATGCCTTCCAGACGCCATAAAAATTAGTATTTTCATGCAAAGTACAACATATTTACCTTTTACGGAAACTACACAAAGCCAGCTAAAAGATGAGACCAAAATTTTAACGATCAAATAAAAACTGTGGCCACAGTAAGAGATCGAAGCTGGAAATCTGCACGAAAAACGCACGTGGTCTAGAATCTCCTATTTCTATACCTCCTGCACGCTAGATAATTTGCCTAAAATATTTTCCGACCACCAAAATACTAGTTTGGGTTAAGCCTTTAAATGAAAAATTATAAAACCGGAATTCGCACGTTTAAGGGGAGAAAAATCCATTTAAAGTTTTAGGGAGGTGACACGTAAAAATTTGGAAATTTTTTGGCTTTAAACCACTAAAACTGCCCTTAAACTTTACCAAACTGCCACAAATTTATACTTTTTGAAAAGTTCAGACGCTAATCTATCTTTCAGTATCAAAATATTGCAAATCGGCTAGTAAACCTGGCCACAGGAATGCGATAAAGGGAAAAAGTTCCCAAAACCTGCCCCCCAAAAATATACTATCTCGCTTGTTATATCACTTAGGAAAGCCGTTTTTGTTTTGGTTTATTTCTTTTCACTCATATATCACTTATAAACAGTGAAAAGTTTTCTGCAAACTACTCATGACTTTTTATCAGACAAGTTTGATTTTTTCACTATATTCCTCTTTTAACCCTCCTAAAAAATAGTGTTCTTACGAAAAGTACTACAAATTTGTGTTTGACGGAAAGAACAAACCGTTAGCTAAAAAATGACACCAAAATTTTAGTAATCGGATAGAAATTGTGGCCACAGTGAGCAATCAAAGCCAGAGATCTGCCAAGGAAATTGACGTCATTTCAGGGAAATTCATGTGTATGCTTTCCAGACGCCATAAAAATTAACATTTTCATGCAAAGTACAACATATTTACCTTTTACGGAAACTACACAAAGCCAGCTAAAAGATGAGACCAAAATTTTAACGATCAAATAAAAACTGTGCCCACAGTAAGAGATCGAAGCTGGAAATCTGCACGAAAAACGCACGTGGTCTAGAATCTCCTATTTCTATACCTCCTGCACGCTAGATAATTTGCCTAAAATATTTTCCGACCACCAAAATACTAGTTCGGGTTAAGCCTTTAAATTAAAAATTATAAAACCGGAATTCGCACGTTTAAGGGGAGAAAAATCCATTTAAAGTTTTAGGGAGGTGACACGTAAAAATTTGGAAATTTTTTGGCTTTAAACCACTAAAACTGCCCTTAAACTTTACCAAACTGCCACAAATTTATACTTTTTGAAAAGTTCAGATGCTAATCTATCTTTCAGTATCAAAATATTGCGAATCGGCTAGTAAACCTGGCCACAGGAATGCGATAAAGGGAAAAAGTTCCCAAAACCTGCCCCCCAAAAATATACTATCTCGCTTGTTATATCACTTAGGAAAGCCGTTTTTGTTTTGGTTTATTTCTTTTCACTCATATATCACTTATAAACAGTGAAAAGTTTTCTGCAAACTACTCATGACTTTTTATCAGACAAGTTTGATTTTTTCACTATATTCCTCTTTTAACCCTCCTAAAAACTAGTGTTCTTACGAAAAGTACTACAAATTTGTGTTTGGCGGTAAGAACAAACCGTTAGCTAAAAAATGACACCAACATTTTAGTAATCGGATAGAAATTGTGGCCACAGTGAGCAATCAAAGCCAGAGATCTGCCAAGGAAATTGACGTCATTTCAGGGAAATTCATGTGTATGCCTTCCAGACGCCATAAAAATTAACATTTTCATGCAAAGTACAATATATTTACCTTTTACGGAAACTACACAAAGCCAGCTAAAAGATGAGACCAAAATTTTAACGATCAAATAAAAACTGTGGCCACAGTAAGAGATCGAAGCTGGAAATCTGCACGAAAAACGCACGTGGTCTAGAATCTCCTATTTCTATACCTCCTGCACGCTAGATAATTTGCCTAAAATATTTTCCGACCACCAAAATACTAGTTTGGGTTAAGCCTTTAAATGAAAAATTATAAAACCGGAATTCGCACGTTTAAGGGGAGAAAAATCCATTTAAAGTTTTAGGGAGGTGACACGTAAAAATTTGGAAATTTTTTGGCTTTAAACCACTAAAACTGCCCTTAAACTTTACCAAACTGCCACAAATTTATACTTTTTGAAAGGTTCAGACGCTAATCTATCTTTCAGTATCAAAATATTGCAAATCAGTTAGTAAACCTGGCCACAGGAATGCGATAAAGGGAAAAAGTTCCCAAAACCTGCCCCCCAAAAATATACTATCTCGCTTGTTATATCACTTAGGAAAGCCGTTTTTGTTTTGGTTTATTTCTTTTCACTCATATATCACTTATAAACAGTAAAAAGTTTTCTGCAAACTACTCATGACATTTGATGCAGACAAGTTTGATTTTTTCACTATATTCCTCTTTTAACCCCCCTTAAAAACTAGTGTTCTTACGAAAAGTACTACAAATTTGTGTTTGGCGGAAAGAACAAACCGTTAGCTAAAAAATGACACCAAAATTTTAGTAATCGGATAGAAATTGTGGCCACAGTGAGCAATCAAAGCCAGAGATCTGCCAAGGAAATTGACGTCATTTCAGGGAAATTCATGTGTATGCCTTCCAGACGCCATAAAAATTAACATTTTCATGCAAAGTACAACATATTTACCTTTTACGGAAACTACACAAAGCCAGCTAAAAGATGAGACCAAAATTTTAACGATCAAATAAAAACTGTGGCCACAGTAAGAGATCGAAGCTGGAAATCTGCACGAAAAACGCACGTGGTCTAGAATCTCCTATTTCTATACCTCCTGCACGCTAGATAATTTGCCTAAAATATTTTCCGACCACCAAAATACTAGTTTGGGTTAAGCCTTTAAATTAAAAATTATAAAACCGGAATTCGCACGTTTAAGGGGAGAAAAATCCATTTAAAGTTTTAGGGAGGTGACACGTAAAAATTTGGAAATTTTTTGGCTTTAAACCACTAAAACTGCCCTTAAACTTTACCAAACTGCCACAAATTTATACTTTTTGAAAAGTTCAGACGCTAATCTATCTTTCAGTATCAAAATATTGCAAATCAGTTAGTAAACCTGGCCCCAGGAATGCGATAAAGGGAAAAAGTTCCCAAAACCTGCCCCCCAAAAATATACTATCTCGCTTGTTATATCACTTAGGAAAGCCGTTTTTGTTTTGGTTTATTTCTTTTCACTCATATATCACTTATAAACAGCTAAAAGTTTTCTGCAAACTACTCATGACTTTTTATGCAGACAAGTTTGATTTTTTCACTATATTCCTCTTTTAACCCTCCTAAAAAATAGTGTTCTTAGGAAAAGTACTACAAATTTGTGTTTGACGGAAAGAACAAACCGTTAGCTAAAAAATGACACCAAAATTTTAGTAACCGGATAGAAATTGTGGCCACAGTGAGCAATCAAAGCCAGAGATCTGCCAAGGAAATTGACGTCATTTCAGGGAAATTCATGTGTATGCCTTCCAGACGCCATAAAAATTAGTATTTTCATGCAAAGTACAACATATTTACCTTTTACAGAAACTACACAAAGCCAGCTAAAAGATGAGACCAAAGTTTTAACGATCAAATAAAAACTGTGGCCACAGTAAGAGATCGAAGCTGGAAATCTGCACGAAAAACGCACGTGGTCTAGAATCTCCTATTTCTATACCTCCTGCACGCTAGATAATTTGCCTAAAATATTTTCCGACCACCAAAATACTAGTTTGGGTTAAGCCTTTAAATTAAAAATTATAAAACCGGAATTCGCACGTTTAAGGGGAGAAAAATCCATTTAAAGTTTTAGGGAGGTGACACGTAAAAATTTGGAAATTTTTTGGCTTTAAACCACTAAAACTGCCCTTAAACTTTACCAAACTGCCACAAATTTATACTTTTTGAAAGGTTCAGACGCTAATCTATCTTTCAGTATCAAAATATTGCAAATCAGTTAGTAAACCTGGCCCCAGGAATGCGATAAAGGGAAAAAGTTCCCAAAACCTGCCCCCCAAAAATATACTATCTCGCTTGTTATATCACTTAGGAAAGCCGTTTTTGTTTTGGTTTATTTTTTTTTCACTCATATATCACTTATAAACAGTGAAAAGTTTTCTGCAAACTACTCATGACTTTTTATCAGACAAGTTTGATTTTTTCACTATATTCCTCTTTTAACCCTCCTAAAAACTAGTGTTCTTACGAAAAGTACTACAAATTTGTGTTTGGCGGTAAGAACAAACCGTTAGCTAAAAAATGACACCAAAATTTTAGTAATCGGATAGAAATTGTGGCCACAGTGAGCAATCAAAGCCAGAGATCTGCCAAGGAAATTGACGTCATTTCAGGGAAATTCATGTGTATGCTTTCCAGACGCCATAAAAATTAGTATTTTCATGCAAAGTACAACATATTTACCTTTTACGGAAACTACACAAAGCCAGCTAAAAGATGAGACCAAAATTTTAACGATCAAATAAAAACTGTGGCCACAGTAAGAGATCGAAGCTGGAAATCTGCACAAAAAACGCACGTGGTCTAGAATCTCCTATTTCTATACCTCCTGCACGCTAGATAATTTGCCTAAAATATTTTCCGACCACCAAAATACTAGTTTCGGTTAAGCCTTTAAATTAAAAATTATAAAACCGGAATTCGCACGTTTAAGGGGAGAAAAATCCATTTAAAGTTTTAGGGAGGTGACACGTAAAAATTTGGAAATTTTTTGGCTTTAAACCACTAAAACTGCCCTTAAACTTTACCAAACTGCCACAAATTTATACTTTTTGAAAAGTTCAGACGCTAATCTATCTTTCAGTATCAAAATATTGCAAATCGGCTAGTAAACCTGGCCACAGGAATGCGATAAAGGGAAAAAGTTCCCAAAACCTGCCCCCCAAAAATATACTATCTCGCTTGTTATATCACTTAGGAAAGCCGTTTTTGTTTTGGTTTATTTCTTTTCACTCATATATCACTTATAAACAGTAAAAAGTTTTCTGCAAACTACTCATGACATTTGATGCAGACAAGTTTGATTTTTTCACTATATTCCTCTTTTAACCCCCCTTAAAAACTAGTGTTCTTACGAAAAGTACTACAAATTTGTGTTTGGCGGAAAGAACAAACCGTTAGCTAAAAAATGACACCAAAATTTTAGTAATCGGATAGAAATTGTGGCCACAGTGAGCAATCAAAGCCAGAGATCTGCCAAGGAAATTGACGTCATTTCAGGGAAATTCATGTGTATGCCTTCCAGACGCCATAAAAATTAGTATTTTCATGCAAAGTACAACATATTTACCTTTTACGGAAACTACACAAAGCCAGCTAAAAGATGAGACCAAAATTTTAACGATCAAATAAAAACTGTGGCCACAGTAAGAGATCGAAGCTGGAAATCTGCACGAAAAACGCACGTGGTCTAGAATCTCCTATTTCTATACCTCCTGCACGCTAGATAATTTGCCTAAAATATTTTCCGACCACCAAAATACTAGTTTGGGTTAAGCCTTTAAATTAAAAATTATAAAACCGGAATTCGCACGTTTAAGGGGAGAAAAATCCATTTAAAGTTTTAGGGAGGTGACACGTAAAAATTTGGAAATTTTTTGGCTTTAAACCACTAAAACTGCCCTTAAACTTTACCAAACTGCCACAAATTTATACTTTTTGAAAAGTTCAGACGCTAATCTATCTTTCAGTATCAAAATATTGCAAATCAGTTAGTAAACCTGGCCCCAGGAATGCGATAAAGGGAAAAAGTTCCCAAAACCTGCCCCCCAAAAATATACTATCTCGCTTGTTATATCACTTAGGAAAGCCGTTTTTGTTTTGGTTTATTTCTTTTCACTCATATATCACTTATAAACAGCTAAAAGTTTTCTGCAAACTACTCATGACTTTTTATCAGACAAGTTTGATTTTTTCACTATATTCCTCTTTTAACCCTCCTAAAAAATAGTGTTCTTAGGAAAAGTACTACAAATTTGTGTTTGACGGAAAGAACAAACCGTTAGCAAAAAAATGACACCAAAATTTTAGTAATCGGATAGAAATTGTGGCCACAGTGAGCAATCAAAGCCAGAGATCTGCCAAGGAAATTGACGTCATTTCAGGGAAATTCATGTGTATGCCTTCCAGACGCCATAAAAATTAGTATTTTCATGCAAAGTACAACATATTTACCTTTTACGGAAACTACACAAAGCCAGCTAAAAGATGAGACCAAAATTTTAACGATCAAATAAAAACTGTGGCCACAGTAAGAGATCGAAGCTGGAAATCTGCACGAAAAACGCACGTGGTCTAGAATCTCCTATTTCTATACCTCCTGCACGCTAGATAATTTGCCTAAAATATTTTCCGACCACCAAAATACTAGTTTGGGTTAAGCCTTTAAATTAAAAATTATAAAACCGGAATTCGCACGTTTAAGGGGAGAAAAATCCATTTAAAGTTTTAGGGAGGTGACACGTAAAAATTTGGAAATTTTTTGGCTTTAAACCACTAAAACTGCCCTTAAACTTTACCAAACTGCCACAAATTTATACTTTTTGAAAAGTTCAGACGCTAATCTATCTTTCAGTATCAAAATATTGCAAATCAGTTAGTAAACCTGGCCCCAGGAATGCGATAAAGGGAAAAAGTTCCCAAAACCTGCCCCCCAAAAATATACTATCTCGCTTGTTATATCACTTAGGAAAGCCGTTTTTGTTTTGGTTTATTTCTTTTCACTCATATATCACTTATAAACAGCTAAAAGTTTTCTGCAAACTACTCATGACTTTTTATCAGACAAGTTTGATTTTTTCACTATATTCCTCTTTTAACCCTCCTAAAAAATAGTGTTCTTAGGAAAAGTACTACAAATTTGTGTTTGACGGAAAGAACAAACCGTTAGCAAAAAAATGACACCAAAATTTTAGTAATCGGATAGAAATTGTGGCCACAGTGAGCAATCAAAGCCAGAGATCTGCCAAGGAAATTGACGTCATTTCAGGGAAATTCATGTGTATGCCTTCCAGACGCCATAAAAATTAGTATTTTCATGCAAAGTACAACATATTTACCTTTTACGGAAACTACACAAAGCCAGCTAAAAGATGAGACCAAAATTTTAACGATCAAATAAAAACTGTGGCCACAGTAAGAGATCGAAGCTGGAAATCTGCACGAAAAACGCACGTGGTCTAGAATCTCCTATTTCTATACCTCCTGCACGCTAGATAATTTGCCTAAAATATTTTCCGACCACCAAAATACTAGTTCGGGTTAAGCCTTTAAATTAAAAATTATAAAACCGGAATTCGCACGTTTAAGGGGAGAAAAATCCATTTAAAGTTTTAGGGAGGTGACACGTAAAAATTTGGAAATTTTTTGGCTTTAAACCACTAAAACTGCCCTTAAACTTTACCAAACTGCCACAAATTTATACTTTTTGAAAGGTTCAGACGCTAATCTATCTTTCAGTATCAAAATATTGCAAATCAGTTAGTAAACCTGGCCACAGGAATGCGATAAAGGGAAAAAGTTCCCAAAACCTGCCCCCCAAAAATATACTATCTCGCTTAGGAAAGCCGTTTTTGTTTTGGTTTATTTCTTTTCACTCATATATCACTTATAAACAGTAAAAAGTTTTCTGCAAACTACTCATGACATTTTATGCAGACAAGTTTGATTTTTTCACTTTATTCCTCTTTTAACCCTCCTAAAAACTAGTGTTCTTACGAAAAGTACTACAAATTTGTGTTTGGCGGAAAGAACAAACCGTTAGCTAAAAAATGACACCAAAATTTTAGTAATCGGATAGAAATTGTGGCCACAGTGAGCAATCAAAGCCAGAGATCTGCCAAGGAAATTGACGTCATTTCAGGGAAATTCATGTGTATGCCTTCCAGACGCCATAAAAATTAGTATTTTCATGCAAAGTACAACATATTTACCTTTTACGGAAACTACACAAAGCCAGCTAAAAGATGAGACCAAAATTTTAACGATCAAATAAAAACTGTGGCCACAGTAAGAGATCGAAGCTGGAAATCTGCACGAAAAACGCACGTGGTCTAGAATCTCCTATTTCTATACCTCCTGCACGCTAGATAATTTGCCTAAAATATTTTCCGACCACCAAAATACTAGTTTGGGTTAAGCCTTTAAATTAAAAATTATAAAACCGGAATTCGCACGTTTAAGGGGAGAAAAATCCATTTAAAGTTTTAGGGAGGTGACACGTAAAAATTTGGAAATTTTTTGGCTTTAAACCACTAAAACTGCCCTTAAACTTTACCAAACTGCCACAAATTTATACTTTTTGAAAAGTTCAGACGCTAATCTATCTTTCAGTATCAAAATATTGCAAATCAGTTAGTAAACCTGGCCCCAGGAATGCGATAAAGGGAAAAAGTTCCCAAAACCTGCCCCCCAAAAATATACTATCTCGCTTGTTATATCACTTAGGAAAGCCGTTTTTGTTTTGGTTTATTTCTTTTCACTCATATATCACTTATAAACAGCTAAAAGTTTTCTGCAAACTACTCATGACTTTTTATCAGACAAGTTTGATTTTTTCACTATATTCCTCTTTTAACCCTCCTAAAAAATAGTGTTCTTAGGAAAAGTACTACAAATTTGTGTTTGACGGAAAGAACAAACCGTTAGCAAAAAAATGACACCAAAATTTTAGTAATCGGATAGAAATTGTGGCCACAGTGAGCAATCAAAGCCAGAGATCTGCCAAGGAAATTGACGTCATTTCAGGGAAATTCATGTGTATGCCTTCCAGACGCCATAAAAATTAGTATTTTCATGCAAAGTACAACATATTTACCTTTTACGGAAACTACACAAAGCCAGCTAAAAGATGAGACCAAAATTTTAACGATCAAATAAAAACTGTGGCCACAGTAAGAGATCGAAGCTGGAAATCTGCACGAAAAACGCACGTGGTCTAGAATCTCCTATTTCTATACCTCCTGCACGCTAGATAATTTGCCTAAAATATTTTCCGACCACCAAAATACTAGTTCGGGTTAAGCCTTTAAATTAAAAATTATAAAACCGGAATTCGCACGTTTAAGGGGAGAAAAATCCATTTAAAGTTTTAGGGAGGTGACACGTAAAAATTTGGAAATTTTTTGGCTTTAAACCACTAAAACTGCCCTTAAACTTTACCAAACTGCCACAAATTTATACTTTTTGAAAAGTTCAGACGCTAATCTATCTTTCAGTATCAAAATATTGCAAATCAGTTAGTAAACCTGGCCCCAGGAATGCGATAAAGGGAAAAAGTTCCCAAAACCTGCCCCCCAAAAATATACTATCTCGCTTGTTATATCACTTAGGAAAGCCGTTTTTGTTTTGGTTTATTTCTTTTCACTCATATATCACTTATAAACAGCTAAAAGTTTTCTGCAAACTACTCATGACTTTTTATCAGACAAGTTTGATTTTTTCACTATATTCCTCTTTTAACCCTCCTAAAAAATAGTGTTCTTAGGAAAAGTACTACAAATTTGTGTTTGACGGAAAGAACAAACCGTTAGCAAAAAAATGACACCAAAATTTTAGTAATCGGATAGAAATTGTGGCCACAGTGAGCAATCAAAGCCAGAGATCTGCCAAGGAAATTGACGTCATTTCAGGGAAATTCATGTGTATGCCTTCCAGACGCCATAAAAATTAGTATTTTCATGCAAAGTACAACATATTTACCTTTTACGGAAACTACACAAAGCCAGCTAAAAGATGAGACCAAAATTTTAACGATCAAATAAAAACTGTGGCCACAGTAAGAGATCGAAGCTGGAAATCTGCACGAAAAACGCACGTGGTCTAGAATCTCCTATTTCTATACCTCCTGCACGCTAGATAATTTGCCTAAAATATTTTCCGACCACCAAAATACTAGTTTGGGTTAAGCCTTTAAATTAAAAATTATAAAACCGGAATTCGCACGTTTAAGGGGAGAAAAATCCATTTAAAGTTTTAGGGAGGTGACACGTAAAAATTTGGAAATTTTTTGGCTTTAAACCACTAAAACTGCCCTTAAACTTTACCAAACTGCCACAAATTTATACTTTTTGAAAAGTTCAGACGCTAATCTATCTTTCAGTATCAAAATATTGCAAATCAGTTAGTAAACCTGGCCCCAGGAATGCGATAAAGGGAAAAAGTTCCCAAAACCTGCCCCCCAAAAATATACTATCTCGCTTGTTATATCACTTAGGAAAGCCGTTTTTGTTTTGGTTTATTTTTTTTTCACTCATATATCACTTATAAACAGTGAAAAGTTTTCTGCAAACTACTCATGACTTTTTATCAGACAAGTTTGATTTTTTCACTATATTCCTCTTTTAACCCTCCTAAAAACTAGTGTTCTTACGAAAAGTACTACAAATTTGTGTTTGGCGGTAAGAACAAACCGTTAGCTAAAAAATGACACCAAAATTTTAGTAATCGGATAGAAATTGTGGCCACAGTGAGCAATCAAAGCCAGAGATCTGCCAAGGAAATTGACGTCATTTCAGGGAAATTCATGTGTATGCTTTCCAGACGCCATAAAAATTAGTATTTTCATGCAAAGTACAACATATTTACCTTTTACGGAAACTACACAAAGCCAGCTAAAAGATGAGACCAAAATTTTAACGATCAAATAAAAACTGTGGCCACAGTAAGAGATCGAAGCTGGAAATCTGCACAAAAAACGCACGTGGTCTAGAATCTCCTATTTCTATACCTCCTGCACGCTAGATAATTTGCCTAAAATATTTTCCGACCACCAAAATACTAGTTTGGGTTAAGCCTTTAAATTAAAAATTATAAAACCGGAATTCGCACGTTTAAGGGGAGAAAAATCCATTTAAAGTTTTAGGGAGGTGACACGTAAAAATTTGGAAATTTTTTGGCTTTAAACCACTAAAACTGCCCTTAAACTTTACCAAACTGCCACAAATTTATACTTTTTGAAAAGTTCAGACGCTAATCTATCTTTCAGTATCAAAATATTGCAAATCAGTTAGTAAACCTGGCCCCAGGAATGCGATAAAGGGAAAAAGTTCCCAAAACCTGCCCCCCAAAAATATACTATCTCGCTTGTTATATCACTTAGGAAAGCCGTTTTTGTTTTGGTTTATTTCTTTTCACTCATATATCACTTATAAACAGCTAAAAGTTTTCTGCAAACTACTCATGACTTTTTATCAGACAAGTTTGATTTTTTCACTATATTCCTCTTTTAACCCTCCTAAAAAATAGTGTTCTTAGGAAAAGTACTACAAATTTGTGTTTGACGGAAAGAACAAACCGTTAGCAAAAAAATGACACCAAAATTTTAGTAATCGGATAGAAATTGTGGCCACAGTGAGCAATCAAAGCCAGAGATCTGCCAAGGAAATTGACGTCATTTCAGGGAAATTCATGTGTATGCCTTCCAGACGCCATAAAAATTAGTATTTTCATGCAAAGTACAACATATTTACCTTTTACGGAAACTACACAAAGCCAGCTAAAAGATGAGACCAAATTTAACGATCAAATAAAAACTATGGCCACAGTAAGAGATCGAAGCTGGAAATCTGCACGAAAAACGCACGTGGTCTAGAATCTCCTATTTCTATACCTCCTGCACGCTAGATAATTTGCCTAAAATATTTTCCGACCACCAAAATACTAGTTCGGGTTAAGCCTTTAAATTAAAAATTATAAAACCGGAATTCGCACGTTTAAGGGGAGAAAAATCCATTTAAAGTTTTAGGGAGGTGACACGTAAAAATTTGGAAATTTTTTGGCTTTAAACCACTAAAACTGCCCTTAAACTTTACCAAACTGCCACAAATTTATACTTTTTGGAAGGTTCAGACGCTAATCTATCTTTCAGTATCAAAATATTGCAAATCAGTTAGTAAACCTGGCCACAGGAATGCGATAAAGGGAAAAAGTTCCCAAAACCTGCCCCCCAAAAATATACTATCTCGCTTGTTATATCACTTAGGAAAGCCGTTTTTGTTTTGGTTTATTTCTTTTCACTCATATATCACTTATAAACAGCTAAAAGTTTTCTGCAAACTACTCATGACTTTTTATCAGACAAGTTTGATTTTTTCACTTTATTCCTCTTTTAACCCTCCTAAAAAATAGTGTTCTTAGGAAAAGTACTACAAATTTGTGTTTGACGGAAAGAACAAACCGTTAGCTAAAAAATGACACCAAAATTTTAGTAATCGGATAGAAATTGTGGCCACAGTGAGCAATCAAAGCCAGAGATCTGCCAAGGAAATTGACGTCATTTCAGGGAAATTCATGTGTATGCCTTCCAGACGCCATAAAAATTAGTATTTTCATGCAAAGTACAACATATTTACCTTTTACGGAAACTACACAAAGCCAGCTAAAAGATGAGACCAAAATTTTAACGATCAAATAAAAACTGTGGCCACAGTAAGAGATCGAAGCTGGAAATCTGCACGAAAAACGCACGTGGTCTAGAATCTCCTATTTCTATACCTCCTGCACGCTAGATAATTTGCCTAAAATATTTTCCGACCACCAAAATACTAGTTCGGGTTAAGCCTTTAAATTAAAAATTATAAAACCGGAATTCGCACGTTTAAGGGGAGAAAAATCCATTTAAAGTTTTAGGGAGGTGACACGTAAAAATTTGGAAATTTTTTGGCTTTAAACCACTAAAACTGCCCTTAAACTTTACCAAACTGCCACAAATTTATACTTTTTGAAAAGTTCAGACGCTAATCTATCTTTCAGTATCAAAATATTGCAAATCAGTTCGTAAACCTGGCCCCAGGAATGCGATAAAGGGAAAAAGTTCCCAAAACCTGCCCCCCAAAAATATACTATCTCGCTTGTTATATCACTTAGGAAAGCCGTTTTTGTTTTGGTTTATTTCTTTTCACTCATATATCACTTATAAACAGTGAAAAGTTTTCTGCAAACTACTCATGACTTTTTATGCAGACAAGTTTGATTTTTTCACTATATTCCTCTTTTAACCCTCCTAAAAACTAGTGTTCTTACGAAAAGTACTACAAATTTGTGTTTGGCGGTAAGAACAAACCGTTAGCTAAAAAATGACACCAACATTTTAGTAATCGGATAGAAATTGTGGCCACAGTGAGCAATCAAAGCCAGAGATCTGCCAAGGAAATTGACGTCATTTCAGGGAAATTCATGTGTATGCCTTCCAGACGCCATAAAAATTAACATTTTCATGCAAAGTACAACATATTTACCTTTTACGGAAACTACACAAAGCCAGCTAAAAGATGAGACCAAAATTTTAACGATCAAATAAAAACTGTGGCCACAGTAAGAGATCGAAGCTGGAAATCTGCACGAAAAACGCACGTGGTCTAGAATCTCCTATTTCTATACCTCCTGCACGCTAGATAATTTGCCTAAAATATTTTCCGACCACCAAAATACTAGTTCGGGTTAAGCCTTTAAATTAAAAATTATAAAACCGGAATTCGCACGTTTAAGGGGAGAAAAATCCATTTAAAGTTTTAGGGAGGTGACACGTAAAAATTTGGAAATTTTTTGGCTTTAAACCACTAAAACTGCCCTTAAACTTTACCAAACTGCCACAAATTTATACTTTTTGGAAGGTTCAGACGCTAATCTATCTTTCAGTATCAAAATATTGCAAATCAGTTAGTAAACCTGGCCACAGGAATGCGATAAAAACCTGGCCACAGGAATGCGATAAAGGGGAAAAGTTCCCAAAACCTGCCCCCCAAAAATATACTATCTCGCTTGTTATATCACTTAGGAAAGCCGTTTTTGTTTTGGTTTATTTCTTTTCACTCATATATCACTTATAAACAGTGTAAAGTTTTCTGCAAACTACTCATGACTTTTTATCAGACAAGTTTGATTTTTTCACTATATTCCTCTTTTAACCCTCCTAAAAAATAGTGTTCTTACGAAAAGTACTACAAATTTGTGTTTGGCGGTAAGAACGAACCGTTAGCTAAAAAATGACACCAAAATTTTAGTAATCGGATAGAAATTGTGGCCACAGTGAGCAATCAAAGCCAGAGATCTGCCAAGGAAATTGACGTCATTTCAGGGAAATTCATGTGTATGCCTTCCAGACGCCATAAAAATTAGTATTTTCATGCAAAGTACAACATATTTACAATTTACGGAAACTACACAAAGCCAGCTAAAAGATGAGACCAAAATTTTAACGATCAAATAAAAACTGTGGCCACAGTAAGAGATCGAAGCTGGAAATCTGCACGAAAAACGCACGTGGTCTAGAATCTCCTATTTCTATACCTCCTGCACGCTAGATAATTTGCCTTAAAATATTTTCCGACCACCTAAATACTAGTTCGGGTTAAGCCTTTAACTTAAAAATTATAAAACCGGAATTCGCACGTTTAAGGGGAGAAAAATCCATTTAAAGTTTTAGGGAGGTGACACGTAAAAATTTGGAAATTTTTTGGCTTTAAACCACTAAAACTGCCCTTAAACTTTACCAAACTGCCACAAATTTATACTTTCTGAAAAGTTCAGACGCTAATCTATCTTTCAATAACAAAATATTGCAAATCGGCTAGTAAACCTGGCCACAGGAATGCGATAAAGGGAAAAAGTCCCAAAACCTGCCCCCCAAAACTATACTATCTCGCTTGTTATATCACTTAGGAAAGCCGTTTTTGTTTTGGTTTATTTCTTTTCACTCATATATCACTTATAAACAGTGAAAAGTTTTCTGCAAACTACTCATGACTTTTTATCAGACAAGTTTGATTTTTTCACTATATTCCTCTTTTAACCCTCCTAAAAAATAGTGTTCTTACGAAAAGTACTACAAATTTGTGTTTGACGGAAAGAACAAACCGTTAGCTAA
>CAXAJY010000173.1:0-97220 GCA_963969285.1 Odontomyia ornata
GGTTTTTGGTCTTTGGTTTTTGGTTTTTGTTTTTTGGTTTTTGGTTTTTGGTTTTTTGTTTTTGGTTTTTGGTATTTGGTTTTTGGTTTTTGGTTTTTGGTTTTTGGTTTTTGGTTTTTGGTTTTTGGTTTTTGGTTTTTGGTTTTTGGTTTTTGGTTTTTGGTTTTTGGTTTTTGGTTTTTGGTTTTTGGTATTTGGTATTTGGTTTTTGGTTTTTGGTTTTTGGTTTTTGGTTTTTGGTTTTTGGTTTTTGGTTTTTGGTTCTTGGTTTTTGGTTTTTGGTTTTTGGTTTTTGGTTTTTGGTTTTTGGTTTTTGGTATTTGGTATTTGGTTTTTGGTTTTTGGTTTTTGGTTTTTGGTTTTTGGTTTTTGGTTTTTGGTTTTGGTTTTTGGTTTTTGGTTTTTGGTTTTTGGTTTTTGGTTTTTGGTTTTTGGTTTTTGGTTTTTGGTTTTTGGTTTTTGGTTTTTGGTTTTTGGTATTTGGTATTTGGTTTTTGGTTTTTGGTTTTTGGTTTTTGGTTTTTGGTTTTTGGTTTTTGGTTTTTGGTTTTTGGTTTTTGGTTTTTGGTTTTTGTTTTTTGGTTTTTGGTTTTTGGTTTTTGGTTTTTGGTTTTTGGTTTTTGGTTTTTGGTTTTTGGTATCTGGTTTTTGGTTTTTGGTTTTTGGTTTTGGTTTTTGGTTTTTGGTTTTTGGTTTTTGGTTTTTGGTTTTTGGTTTTTGGTTTTTGGTTTCTGGTATTTGGTTTTCAGTTTTTGGTTTTTGGTTTTTGGTTTTTGGTTTTTGGTTTTTGGTTTTTGGTTTTTGGTTTTTGGTTTTTGGTTTTTGGTTTTTGGTTTTTGGTTTTTGGTTTTTGGTTTTTGGTTTTTGGTTTTTGGTTTTTGGTTTTTGGTTTTTGGTTTTTGGTTTTTGGTTTTTGGTTTTTGGTTTTTGGTTTTTGGTTTTTGGTTTTTGGTTTTTGGTTTTTGGTTTTTGGTTTTTGGTTTTTGGTTTTTGGTTTTTGGTTTTGGGTTTTGGTTTTTGGTTTTTGGTTTTTGGTTTTTGGTTTTTGGTTTTTGGTTTTTGGTTTTTGGTTTTTGGTTTAGGGTTTTTGGTTTTTGGTTTTTGGTTTTTGGTTTAGGGTTTAGGGTTTTTGGTTTTTGGTTTTTGGTTTTTGGTTTTTGGGTTTCGGTTTTTGGTTATTAGTTTTTGGTTTTTGGTTTTTGGTTTTTGGTTTTTGGTTTTTGGTTTTTGGTTTTTGGTTTTTGGTTTTTGGTTTTTGGGTTTTGGTTTTTGGTTTTTGGTTTTTGGTTTTTGGTTTTTGGTTTTTGGTTTTTGGTTTTTGGTTTTTGGTTTTTGGTTTTTGGTTTCTGGTTTCTGGTTTTTGGTTTTTGGTTTCTGGTTTCTGGTTTTCGGATTTTGGTTTTTGGTTTTTGGTTTTCGGTTTTCGGTTTTTGGTTTTTGGTTTTTGGTTTTTGGTTTTTGGTTTTTGGTTTTTGGTTTAGGTTTTTGGTTTTTGGTTTTTGGTTTTCGGTTTTCGGTTTTTGGTTTTTGGTTCTTGGTTTTCGGTTTTTGGTTTTTGGTTTTTGGTTTTTGGTTTTTGGTTTTTGGTTTTTGGTTTTGGTTTTTGGTTTTTGGTTTTTGGTTTTTGGTTTTTGGTTTTTGGTTTTTGGTTTTTGGTTTTTGGTTTTTGGTTTTTGGTTTTAGGTTTTTGGTTATTGGTTTATGGTTTTTGGTTTTTGGTTTTTGGTTTTTGGTTTTTGGTTTTTGTTTTTTGGTTTTTGGTTTTTGGTTTTTGGTTTTTGGTTTTTGGTTTTTGGTTTTTGGTTTTTGGTTTTTGGTTTTTGGTTTTTGGTTTTTGGTTTTTGGTTTTTGGTTTTTGGTTTTTGTTTTTGGTTTTTGGTTTTTGGTTTTTGGTTTTTGGTTTTTGGTATTTGGTTTTTGGTTTTTGGTTTATGGTTTTGGTTTTTGGTTTTCGGTTTTTGGTTTTTGGTTTTTGGTTTATGGTTTATGGTTTATGGTTTTTGGTTTTTGGTTTTTGGTTTTTGGTTTTTGGTTTTTGGTTTTTGGTTTTTGGTTTTTGGTTTTTGGTTTTTGGTTTTTGGTTTTTGGTTTTTGGTTTTTGGTTTTTGGTTTTTGGTTTTTGGTTTTTGGTTTTTGGTTTTTGGTTTTGGTTTTTGGTTTTTGGTTTTTGGTTTTTGGTTTTTGGTTTTTGGTTTTTGGTTTTTGGTTTTTGGTTTTTGGTTTTGGTTTTGGTTTTTGGTTTTTGGTTTTTGGTTTTTGGTTTTTGGTTTTTGGTATTTGGTTTTTGGTTTTTGGTTTTTGGTTTTTGGTTTTTGGTTTTTGGTTTTTGGTTTTCGGTTTTTGGTTTTTGGTTTTTGGTTTTTGGTTTTTGGTTTTTGGTTTTTGGTTTTTGGTTTTTAGTTTTTGGTTTTTGGTTTTTGGTTTTTGGTTTTTGGTTTTTGGTTTTTGGTTTTTGGTTTTTGGTTTTTGGTTTTTAGTTTTCTGTTTTTGGGTTTTTGGTTTTTGGTTTTTGGTTTTTGGTTTTTGGTTTTTGGTTTTTGGTTTTTGGTTTTTGGTTTTTGGTTTTTGGTTTTTGGTTTTTGGTTTTTGGTTTTTAGTTCTTGGTTTTTGGTTTTTGGTTTTTGGTTTTTGGTTTTTGGTTTTTGTTTTTTGGTTTTGGTTTTTGGTTTTTGGTTTTTGGTTTTTGGTTTTTGGTTTTTGGGTTTTGGTTTTTGGTTTTTGGTATTTGGTATTTGGTTTTTGGTTTTTGGTTTTTGGTTTTGGTTTTTGGTTTTTGGTTTTTGGTTTTTGGTTTTTGGTTTTTGGTGTTTGGTTTTTGTTTTTTGGTTTTTGGTTTTTGGTTTTTGGTTTTTGGTTTTTGGTTTTTGGTATCTGGTTTTTGGTTTTTGGTTTTTGGTTTTTGGTTTTGGTTTTTGGTTTTTGGTTTTTGGTTTTGGTTTTTGGTTTTTGGTTTTTGGTTTTAGGTTTTTGGTTTTTGGTTTTTGGTTTCTGGTATTTGGTTTTCAGTTTTAGGTTTTTGGTTTTTGGTTTTTGGTTTTTGGTTTTTGGTTTTTGGTTTTTGGTTTTTGGTTTTTGGTTTTTGGTTTTCTGTTTTTGGTTTTTGGTTTTTGGTTTTTTGTTTTTGGTTTTTGGTTTTTGGTTTTTTGTTTTTGGTTTTTGGTTTTTTGTTTTTGGTTTTTGGTTTTTGGTTTTTTGTTTTTGGTTTTTGGTTTTTGGTTTTTGGTTTTTGGTTTTTGGTTTTTGGTTTTTGGTTTAGGGTTTAGGGTTTTTGGTTTTTGGTTTTTGGTTTTTGGTTTTTGGTTTTCGGTTTTTGGTTATTGGTTTTTGGTTTTTGGTTTTTGGTTTTTGGTTTTTGGTTTTTGGTTTTCGGTTTTTGGTTTTTGGTTTTTGGTTTTTGGTTTTTGGTTTTTGGTTTTTGGTTTTTGGTTTTTGGTTTTTGGTTTTTGGTTTTTGGTTTTTGGTTTTTGGTTTTTGGTTTTTGGTTTTTGGTTTTGGGTTTTTGGTTTTTGGTTTTTGGTTTTTGGTTTTTGGTTTTTAGTTTTCTGTTTTTGGGTTTTTGGTTTTTGGTTTTTGGTTTTTGGTTTTTGGTTTTTGGTTTTTGGTTTTTGGTTTTTGGTTTTTGGTTTTTGGTTTTTGGTTTTTGGTTTTTGGTTTTTGGTTTTTGGTTTTTAGTTTTTGGTTTTTGGTTTTTTGTTTTTGGTTTTTGGTTTTTGGTTTTTGGTTTTTGGTTTTTGGTTTTTTGTTTTTGGTTTTTGGTTTTTGGTTTTTGGTTTTTGGTTTTTGGTTTTTGGTTTTTGGTTTTTTGTTTTTGGTTTTTGGTTTTTGGTTTTTGGTTTTTGGTTTTTGGTTTTTGGTTTTTGGTTTTTGGTTTTTGGTTTTTGGTTTTTGGTTTTTTGTTTTTGGTTTTTGGTTTTTGGTTTTTTGTTTTTGGTTTTTGGTTTTTGGTTTTTGGTATTTGGTTTTTGGTTTTTGGTTTTTGGTTTTTGGTTTTTGGTTTTTGGTTTTTGGTTTTCGGTTTTTGGTTTTTGGTTTTTGGTTTTTGGTTTTTGGTTTTTGGTTTTTGGTTTTTGGTTTTTGGTTTTTGGTTTTTGGTTTTTGGTTTTTGGTTTTTGGTTTTTGGTTTTTGGTTTTTGGTTTTTGGTTTTTGGTTTTTGGTTTTTGGTTTTTGGTTTTTGGTTTTTTGTTTTTGGTTTTTGGTTTTTGGTTTTTGGTTTTTGGTTTTTGGTATTTGGTTTTTGGTTTTTGGTTTTTGGTTTTTGGTTTTTGGTTTTTGGTTTTTGGTTTTTGGTTTTTGGTTTTCGGTTTTTGGTTTTTGGTTTTTGGTTTTTGGTTTTTGGTTTTTGGTTTTTGGTTTTTGGTTTTTGGTTTTTGGTTTTTGGTTTTTGGTTTTTGGTTTTTGGTTTTTGGTTTTTGGTTTTTGGTTTTTGGTTTTTGGTTTTTGGTTTTTGGTTTTTGGTTTTTGGTTTTTAGTTTTCTGTTTTTGGGTTTTTGGTTTTTGGTTTTTGGTTTTTGGTTTTTGGTTTTTGGTTTTTGGTTTTTGGTTTTTGGTTTTTGGTTTTTGGTTTTTGGTTTTTGGTTTTTGGTTTTTGGTTTTTAGTTCTTGGTTTTTGGTTTTTGGTTTTTGGTTTTTGGTTTTTGGTTTTTGTTTTTTGGTTTTTGGTTTTTGGTTTTTGGTTTTTGGTTTTTGGTTTTTGGTTTTTGGGTTTTGGTTTTTGGTTTTTGGTATTTGGTATTTGGTTTTTGGCTTTTGGTTTTTGGTTTTTGGTTTTTGGTTTTTGGTTTTTGGTTTTTGGTTTTTGGTTTTTAATTTTTGGTTTTTGTTTTTTGGTTTTTGGTTTTTGGTTTTTGGTTTTTGGTTTTTGGTTTTTGGTATCTGGTTTTTGGTTTTTGGTTTTTGGTTTTTGGTTTTGGTTTTTGGTTTTTGGTTTTTGGTTTTGGTTTTTGGTTTTTGGTTTTTGGTTTTAGGTTTTTGGTTTTTGGTTTTTGGTTTCTGGTATTTGGTTTTCAGTTTTTGGTTTTTGGTTTTTGGTTTTTGGTTTTTGGTTTTTGGTTTTTGGTTTTTGGTTTTTGGTTTTTGGTTTTTGGTTTTTGGTTTTTGGTATCTGGTTTTTGGTTTTTGGTTTTTGGTTTTTGGTTTTGGTTTTTGGTTTTTGGTTTTTGGTTTTGGTTTTTGGTTTTTGGTTTTTGGTTTTAGGTTTTTGGTTTTTGGTTTTTGGTTTCTGGTATTTGGTTTTCAGTTTTTGGTTTTTGGTTTTTGGTTTTTGGTTTTTGGTTTTTGGTTTTTGGTTTTTGGTTTTTGGTTTTTGGTTTTTGGTTTTTGGGTTTTGGTTTTTGGTTTTTGGTTTTTGGTTTTTGGTTTTTGGTTTTTGGTTTTTGGTTTTTGGTTTTTGGTTTTTGGTTTTTGGTTTTTGGTTTCTGGTTTCTGGTTTTTGGTTTTTGGTTTATGGTTTTCGGTTTTTGGTTTTTGGTTTTTGGTTTTCGGTTTTCGGTTTTTGGTTTTTGGTTTTTGGTTTTTGGTTTTTGGTTTTTGGTTTTTGGTTTTTGGTTTTTGGTTTTTGGTTTTTGGTTTTCGGTTTTCGGTTTTTGGTTTTTGGTTTTTGGTTTTTGGTTCTTGGTTTTCGGTTTTTGGTTTTTGGTTTTTGGTTTTTGGTATTTGGTTTTTGGTTTTTGGTTTTTGGTTTTTGGTTTTTGGTTATTGGGTTTTGGTTTTTGGTTTTTGGTTTTTGGTTTTCGGTTTTTGGTTTTTGGTTTTCGATTTTTGGTTTTTGGTTTTTGGTTTTTGGTTTTTGGTTTTTGGGTTTTTGGTTTCTGGTTTTTGGTTTTTGGTTTTTGGTTTTTGGTTTTTGGTTTTTGGTTTTTGGTTTTTGGTTTTTGGTTTTTGGTTTTTGGTTTTTGGTTTTTGGTTTTTGGTTTTTGGTTTTTGGTTTTTGGTTTTTGGTTTCTGGTTTTTGGTTTTTGGTTTTTGGTTTTTGGTTTTTGTTTTCGGTTTTCGGTTTTTGGTTTTTGGTTTCTGGTTTTTGGTTTTTGGTTTTTGGTTTTTGGTTTTTGGTTTTCGGTTTTTGGTTTTTGGTTTTTGGTTTTTGGTTTTTGGTTTTTGGTTTTTGGTTTTTGGTTTTTGGTTTTTGGTTCTTGGTTTTTGGTTTTTGGTTTTTGTTTTTTGGTTTTTGGTTTTTGGTTTTTGGTTTTTGGTTTTTGGTTTTTGAAATTTGGTTTTTGGTTTTTGGTTTTTGGTTTTTGGTTTTTGGTTTTTGGTTTTTGGTTTTTGGTTTTTGGTTTTTGGTTTTTGGTTTTTGGTTTTTGGTTTTTGGTTTTTGGTTTTTGGTTTTTGGTTTTTGGTTTTTGGTTTTTGGTTTTTGGTTTTTGGTTTTTGGTTTTTGGTTTTTGGTTTTTGGTATCTGGTTTTTGGTTTTTGGTTTTTGGTATTTGGTTTTTGGTTTTTGGTTTTTGGTTTTTGGTTTTTGGTTTTGGTTTTTGGTTTTTGGTTTTTTGGTTTTTGGTTTTTGGTTTTTGGTTTTTGGTTTATGGTTTCTGGTATTTGGTTTTTGGTTTTGGTTTTTGGTTTTTGGTTTTCAGTTTTTGGTTTTTGGTTTTTGGTTTTTGGTTTTTGGTTTTTGGTTTTTGGTTTTTGGTTTTTGGTTTTTGGTTTTTGGTTTTTGGTTTTTGGTTTTGGTTTTGGTTTTATGTTTTTGGTTTTTGGTTTTTGGTTTTTGGTTTTTGGTTTTTGGTTTTTGGTTTTTGGTTTTTGGTTTTTGGTTTTTGGTTTTTGGTTTTTGGTTTTTGGTTTTTGGTTTTTGGTTTTTGGTTTTTGGGTTTTTGGTTCTGGGTTTTGGTTTTGGTTTTTGGTTTTTGGTTTTTGGTTTTTGGTTTTTGGTTTTTGGTTTTTGGTTTTTGGTTTTCGGTTTTCGGTTTTTGGTTATTGGTTTTTGGTTTTTGGTTTTTGGTTTTTGGTTTTTGGTTTTTGGTTTTTGGTCTTTGGTTTTTGGTTTTTGGTTTTTGGCTTTTGGTTTTTGGTTTTTGGGTTTTTGGTTTTTGGTTTTTGGTTTTTGGTTTTTGGTTTTTGGTTTTTGGTTTTTGGTTTTTGGTTTTTGGTTTTTGGTTCTTGGTTTTCGGTTTTTGGTTTTTGGTTTTTGGTTTTTGGTATTTGGTTTTTGGTTTTTGGTTTTTGGTTTTTGGTTTTTGGTTATTGGGTTTTGGTTTTTGGTTTTTGGTTTTTGGTTTTCGGTTTTTGGTTTTTGGTTTTCGATTTTTGGTTTTTGGTTTTTGGTTTTTGGTTTTTGGTTTTTGGGTTTTTGGTTTCTGGTTTTTGGTTTTTGGTTTTTGGTTTTTGGTTTTTGGTTTTTGGTTTTTGGTTTTTGGTTTTTGGTTTTTGGTTTTTGGTTTTTGGTTTTTGGTTTTTGGTTTTTGGTTTTTGGTTTCTGGTTTTTGGTTTTTGGTTTTTGGTTTTTGGTTCTTGTTTTCGGTTTTCGGTTTTTGGTTTTTGGTTTCTGGTTTTTGGTTTTTGGTTTTTGGTTTTTGGTTTTTGGTTTTCGGTTTTTGGTTTTTGGTTTTTGGTTTTTGGTTTTTGGTTTTTGGTTTTTGGTTTTTGGTTTTTGGTTTTTGGTTCTTGGTTTTTGGTTTTTGGTTTTTGTTTTTTGGTTTTTGGTTTTTGGTTTTTGGTTTTTGGTTTTTGGTTTTTGAAATTTGGTTTTTGGTTTTTGGTTTTTGGTTTTTGGTTTTTGGTTTTTGGTTTTTGGTTTTTGGTTTTTGGTTTTTGGTTTTTGGTTTTTGGTTTTTGGTTTTTGGTTTTTGGTTTTTGGTTTTTGGTTTTTGGTTTTTGGTTTTTGGTTTTTGGTTTTTGGTTTTTGGTTTTTGGTTTTTGGTTTTTGGTATCTGGTTTTTGGTTTTTGGTTTTTGGTATTTGGTTTTTGGTTTTTGGTTTTTGGTTTTTGGTTTTTGGTTTTGGTTTTTGGTTTTTGGTTTTTTGGTTTTTGGTTTTTGGTTTTTGGTTTTTGGTTTATGGTTTCTGGTATTTGGTTTTTGGTTTTGGTTTTTGGTTTTTGGTTTTCAGTTTTTGGTTTTTGGTTTTTGGTTTTTGGTTTTTGGTTTTTGGTTTTTGGTTTTTGGTTTTTGGTTTTTGGTTTTTGGTTTTTGGTTTTGGTTTTGGTTTTATGTTTTTGGTTTTTGGTTTTTGGTTTTTGGTTTTTGGTTTTTGGTTTTTGGTTTTTGGTTTTTGGTTTTTGGTTTTTGGTTTTTGGTTTTTGGTTTTTGGTTTTTGGTTTTTGGTTTTTGGTTTTTGGTTTTTGGGTTTTTGGTTCTGGGTTTTGGTTTTGGTTTTTGGTTTTTGGTTTTTGGTTTTTGGTTTTTGGTTTTTGCTTCTGGTTTTTGGTTTTTGGTTTTGGTTTTTGGTTTTTGGTTTTTGGTTTTTGGTTTTTGGTTTTTGGTTTTTGGTTTTTGGTTTTTGGTTTTTGGTCTTTGGTTTTTGGTTTTTGGTTTTTGGCTTTTGGTTTTTGGTTTTTGGGTTTTTGGTTTTTGGTTTTTGGTTTTTGGTTTTCGGTTTTCGGTTTTTGGTTATTGGTTTTTGGTTTTTGGTTTTGGTTTTTGGTTTTTGGTTTTTGGTTTTTGGTTTTTGGTTTTTGGTTATTGGTTATTGGTTTTTGGTTTTTGGTTTTTGGTTTTTGGTTTTTGGTTTTTGGTTTTTGGTTTTTGGTTTTTGGTTTTTGGTTTTTGGTTTTTGGTTTTTGGTTTTTGGTTTTTGGTTTTTGGTTTTTGGTTTTTGGTATTTGGTTTTTGGTTTTTGGTTTTTGGTTTTTGGTTTTTAGTTTTTGGTTTTTTGTTTTTGGTTTTTGGCTTTTGGTTTTTGGTATTTGGTATTCGGTTTTTGGTTTTTGGTTTATGTTTTTGGTTTTTGGTTTTTGGTTCTCGGTTTTTGGTTTTTGGTTTTTGGTATCTGGTTTTTGGTTTTTGGTTTTTGGTTTTGGTTTTTGGTTTTTGGTTTTTGGTTTTTGGTTTTTGGTTTTTGGTTTTTAGTTCTTGGTTTTTGGTTTTTGGTTTTTGGTTTTTGGTTTTTGGTTTTTGTTTTTTGGTTTTTGGTTTTTGGTTTTTGGTTTTTGGTTCTTGGTTTTTGGTTTTTGGTTTTTGGTTTTTGGTTTTTGGTTTTTGGTTTTTGGTTTTTGGTTTTTGGTTTTTGGTTTTTGGTTTTTGGTTTTTGGTTTTTGGTTTTTGGTATTTGGTATTTGGTTTTTGGTTTTTGGTTTTTGGTTTTTGGTTTTTGGTTTTTGGTTTTTGGTTTTTGGTTTTTGGTTTTTGGTTTTTGGTTTTTGGTTTTTGGTTTTTGTTTTTTGGTTTTTGGTTTTTGGTTTTTGGTTTTTGGTTTTTGGTATTTGGTTTTTGGTTTTTGGTTTTTGGTTTTTGGTTTTTGGTTTTTGGTTTTTGGTTTTTGGTTTTTGGTATTTGGTATTTGGTTTTTGGTTTTTGGTTTTTGGTTTTTGGTTTTTGGTTTTTGGTTTTTGGTTTTTGGTTTTTGGTTTTTGGTTTTTGGTTTTTGTTTTTTGGTTTTTGGTTTTTGGTTTTTGGTTTTTGGTTTTTGGTTTTTGGTTTTTGGTTTTTGGTTTTTGGTATCTGGTTTTTGGTTTTTGGTTTTTGGTTTTGGTTTTTGGTTTTTGGTTTTTGGTTTTTGGTTTTTGGTTTTTGGTTTTTGGTTTTTGGTTTTTGGTTTTTGGTTTTTGGTTTTTGGTTTTTGGTATTTGGTATTTGGTTTTTGGTTTTTGGTTTTTGGTTTTTGGTTTTTGGTTTTTGGTTTTTGGTTTTTGGTTTTTGGTTTTTGGTTTTTGGTTTTTGGTTTTTGGTTTTTGTTTTTTGGTTTTTGGTTTTTGGTTTTTGGTTTTTGGTTTTTGGTTTTTGGTTTTTGGTTTTTGGTTTTTGGTATCTGGTTTTTGGTTTTTGGTTTTTGGTTTTGGTTTTTGGTTTTTGGTTTTTGGTTTTTGGTTTTTGGTTTTTGGTTTTTGGTTTTTGGTTTTTGGTTTTTGGTTTCTGGTATTTGGTTTTTGGTTTTTGGTTTTTGGTTTTTGGTTTTTGGTTTTTGGTTTTTGGTTTTTGGTTTTTGGTTTTTGGTTTTTGGTTTTTGGTTTTTGGTTTTTGGTTTTTGGTTTTTGGTTTTTGGTTTTTGGTTTTGGTTTTTGGTTTTTGGTTTTTGGTTTTTGGTTTTTGGTTTTTGGTTTTTGGTTTTTGGTTTTTGGTTTTTGGTTTCTGGTATTTGGTTTTCAGTTTTTGGTTTTTGGTTTTTGGTTTTTGGTTTTTGGTTTTTGGTTTTTGGTTTTTGGTTTTTGGTTTTTGGTTTTTGGTTTTTGGTTTTTGGTTTTTGGTTTTTGGTTTTTGGTTTTTGGTTTTTGGTTTTTGGTTTTTGGTTTTTGGTTTTTGGTTTTTGGTTTTTGGTTTTTGGTTTTTGGTTTTTGGTTTTTGGTTTTTGGTTTTTGGTTTTTGGTTTTTGGTTTTGGGTTTTGGTTTTTGGTTTTTGGTTTTTTTGGTTTTTGGTTTTTGGTTTTTGGTTTTTGGTTTTTGGTTTTTGGTTTAGGGTTTTTGGTTTTTGGTTTTTGGTTTTTGGTTTTTGGTTTAGGGTTTAGGGTTTTTGGTTTTTGGTTTTTGGTTTTTGGGTTTCGGTTTTTGGTTATTGGTTTTTGGTTTTTGGTTTTTGGTTTTTGGTTTTTGGTTTTTGGTTTTTGGTTTTTGGTTTTTGGTTTTTGGTTTTTGGTTTTTGGTTTTTGGTTTTTGGTTTTTGGTTTTTGGTTTTTGGTTTTTGGTTTTTGGTTTTTGGTTTTTGGTTTTTGGTTTTTGGTTTTTGGTTTTTGGTTTTTGGTTTTGGGTTTTGGTTTTTGGTTTTTGGTTTTTGGTTTTTGGTTTTTGGTTTTTGGTTTTTGGTTTTTGGTTTTTGGTTTAGGGTTTTTGGTTTTTGGTTTTTGGTTTTTGGTTTTTGGTTTAGGGTTTAGGGTTTTTGGTTTTTGGTTTTTGGTTTTTGGGTTTCGGTTTTTGGTTATTGGTTTTTGGTTTTTGGTTTTTGGTTTTTGGTTTTTGGTTTTTGGTTTTTGGTTTTTGGTTTTTGGTTTTTGGTTTTTGGTTTCTGGTTTCTGGTTTTTGGTTTTTGGTTTCTGGTTTCTGGTTTTCGGTTTTTGGCTTTTGGTTTTTGGTTTTCGGTTTTCGGTTTTTGGTTTTTGGTTTTTGGTTTTTGGTTTTTGGTTTTTGGTTTTTGGTTTAGGTTTTTGGTTTTTGGTTTTTGGTTTTCGGTTTTCGGTTTTTGGTTTTTGGTTCTTGGTTTTCGGTTTTTGGTTTTTGGTTTTTGGTTTTTGGTTTTTGGTTTTTGGTTTTTGGTTTTGGTTTTTGGTTTTTGGTTTTTGGTTTTTGGTTTTTGGTTTTTGGTTTTTGGTTTTTGGTTTTTGGTTTTTGGTTTTTGGTTTTTGGTTTTTGGTTTTTGGTTTTTGGTTTTTGGTTTTTGGTTTTTGGTTTTTGGTTTTTGGTTTTTGGTTTTTGGTTTTTGGTTTTTGGTTTTTGGTTTTTGGTTTTTGGTTTTGGTTTTTGGTTTTTGGTTTTTGGTTTTTGGTTTTTGGTTTTTGGTTTTTGGTTTTTGGTTTTTGGTTTTTGGTTTTTGGTTTTGGTTTTGGTTTTTGGTTTTTGGTTTTTGGTTTTTGGTTTTTGGTTTTTGGTATTTGGTTTTTGGTTTTTGGTTTTTGGTTTTTGGTTTTTGGTTTTTGGTTTTTGGTTTTCGGTTTTTGGTTTTTGGTTTTTGGTTTTTGGTTTTTGGTTTTTGGTTTTTGGTTTTTGGTTTTTGGTTTTTGGTTTTTGGTTTTTGGTTTTTGGTTTTTGGTTTTTGGTTTTTGGTTTTTGGTTTTTGGTTTTTGGTTTTTAGTTTTCTGTTTTTGGGTTTTTGGTTTTTGGTTTTTGGTTTTTGGTTTTTGGTTTTTGGTTTTTGGTTTTTGGTTTTTGGTTTTTGGTTTTTGGTTTTTGGTTTTTGGTTTTTGGTTTTTGGTTTTTAGTTCTTGGTTTTTGGTTTTTGGTTTTTGGTTTTTGGTTTTTGTTTTTTGGTTTTTGGTTTTTGGTTTTTGGTTTTTGGTTTTTGGTTTTTGGTTTTTGGGTTTTGGTTTTTGGTTTTTGGTATTTGGTATTTGGTTTTTGGTTTTTGGTTTTTGGTTTTTGGTTTTTGGTTTTTGGTTTTTGGTTTTTGGTTTTTGGTTTTTGGTTTTTGGTTTTTGGTTTTTGGTTTTTGGTTTTTGGTTTTTGGTTTTTGGTTTTTGGTTTTTGGTTTTTGGTTTTTGGTATCTGGTTTTTGGTTTTTGGTTTTTGGTTTTTGGTTTTGGTTTTTGGTTTTTGGTTTTTGGTTTTGGTTTTTGGTTTTTGGTTTTTGGTTTTAGGTTTTTGGTTTTTGGTTTTTGGTTTTTGGTTTCTGGTATTTGGTTTTCAGTTTTTGGTTTTTGGTTTTTGGTTTTTGGTTTTTGGTTTTTGGTTTTTGGTTTTTGGTTTTTGGTTTTTGGTTTTTGGTTTTTGGTTTTTTGTTTTTGGTTTTTGGTTTTTGGTTTTTTGTTTTTGGTTTTTGGTTTGTTGGTTTTTGGTTTTTGGTTTTTGGTTTTTGGTTTTTGGTTTAGGGTTTTTGGTTTTTGGTTTTTGGTTTTTGGTTTTTGGTTTAGGGTTTAGGGTTTTTGGTTTTTGGTTTTTGGTTTTTGGTTTTTGGTTTTCGGTTTTTGGTTATTGGTTTTTGGTTTTTGGTTTTTGGTTTTTGGTTTTTGGTTTTTGGTTTTTGGTTTTTGGTTTTTGGTTTTTGGTTTTTGGTTTTTGGTTTTTGGTTTTTGGGTTTTGGTTTTTGGTTTTTGGTTTTTGGTTTTTGGTTTTTGGTTTTTGGTTTTTGGTTTTTGGTTTTTGGTTTTTGGTTTTTGGTTTCTGGTTTCTGGTTTTTGGTTTTTGGTTTCTGGTTTCTGGTTTTCGGTTTTTGGTTTTTGGTTTTTGGTTTTCGGTTTTCGGTTTTTGGTTTTTGGTTTTTGGTTTTTGGTTTTTGGTTTTTGGTTTTTGGTTTTTGGTTTTTGGTTTTTGGTTTTTGGTTTTCGGTTTTCGGTTTTTGGTTTTTGGTTTTTGGTTCTTGGTTTTCGGTTTTTGGTTTTTGGTTTTTGGTTTTTGGTATTTGGTTTTTGGTTTTTGGTTTTTGGTTTTTGGTTTTTGGTTATTGGGTTTTGGTTTTTGGTTTTTGGTTTTTGGTTTTTGGTTTTTGGTTTTTGGTTTTTGGTTTTTGGTTTTTGGTTTTCGATTTTTGGTTTTTGGTTTTTGGTTTTTGGTTTTTGGTTTTTGGTTTTTGGGTTTTTGGTTTCTGGTTTTTGGTTTTTGGTTTTTGGTTTTTGGTTTTTGGTTTTTGGTTTTTGGTTTTTGGTTTTTGGTTTTTGGTTTTTGGTTTTTGGTTTTTGGTTTTTGGTTTTTGGTTTCTGGTTTTTGGTTTTTGGTTTTTGGTTTTTGGTTTTTGTTTTCGGTTTTCGGTTTTTGGTTTTTGGTTTTTGGTTTTTGGTTTTTGGTTTTTGGTTTTTGGTTTTTGGTTTTCGGTTTTTGGTTTTTGGTTTTTGGTTTTTGGTTTTTGGTTTTTGGTTTTTGGTTTTTGGTTTTTGGTTCTTGGTTTTTGGTTTTTGGTTTTTGTTTTTTGGTTTTTGGTTTTTGGTTTTTGGTTTTTGGTTTTTGGTTTTTGAAATTTGGTTTTTGGTTTTTGGTTTTTGGTTTTTGGTTTTTGGTTTTTGGTTTTTGGTTTTTGGTTTTTGGTTTTTGGTTTTTGGTTTTTGGTTTTTGGGTTTTGGTTTTTGGTTTTTGGTTTTTGGTTTTTGGTTTTTGGTTTTTGGTTTTTGGTTTTTGGTTTTTGGTATCTGGTTTTTGGTTTTTGGTTTTTGGTATTTGGTTTTTGGTTTTTGGTTTTTGGTTTTTGGTTTTGGTTTTTGGTTTTTGGTTTTTTGGTTTTTGGTTTTTGGTTTTTGGTTTTTGGTTTATGGTTTCTGGTATTTGGTTTTTGGTTTTGGTTTTTGGTTTTTGGTTTTCAGTTTTTGGTTTTTGGTTTTTGGTTTTTGGTTTTTGGTTTTTGGTTTTTGGTTTTTGGTTTTTGGTTTTTGGTTTTTGGTTTTGGTTTTGGTTTTATGTTTTTGGTTTTTGGTTTTTGGTTTTTGGTTTTTGGTTTTTGGTTTTTGGTTTTTGGTTTTTGGTTTTTGGTTTTTGGTTTTTGGGTTTTTGGTTCTGGGTTTTGGTTTTGGTTTTTGGTTTTTGGTTTTTGGTTTTTGGTTTTTGGTTTTTGCTTTTGGTTTTTGGTTTTTGGTTTTGGTTTTTGGTTTTTGGTTTTTGGTTTTTGGTTTTTGGTTTTTGGTTTTTGGTTTTTGGTCTTTGGTTTTTGGTTTTTGGTTTTTGGCTTTTGGTTTTTGGTTTTTGGGTTTTTGGTTTTTGGTTTTTGGTTTTTGGTTTTCGGTTTTCGGTTTTTGGTTATTGGTTTTTGGTTTTTGGTTTTGGTTTTTGGTTTTTGGTTTTTGGTTTTTGGTTTTTGGTTTTTGGTTATTGGTTATTGGTTTTTGGTTTTTGGTTTTTGGTTTTTGGTTTTTGGTTTTTGGTTTTTGGTTTTTGGTTTTTGGTTTTTGGTTTTTGGTTTTTGGTTTTTGGTTTTTGGTTTTTGGTTTTTTGTTTTTGGTATTTGGTTTTTGGTTTTTGGTTTTTGGTTTTTGGTTTTTAGTTTTTGGTTTTTTGTTTTTGGTTTTTGGCTTTTGGTTTTTGGTATTTGGTATTCGGTTTTTGGTTTTTGGTTTATGTTTTTGGTTTTTGGTTTTTGGTTCTCCGTTTTTGGTTTTTGGTTTTTGGTTTTTGGTTTTTGGTTTTTGGTTTTTGGTTTTTGGTTTTTGGTTTTTCGTTTTTGGTTTTTGGTTTTTGGTTTTTGGTTTTTGGTTTTTGGTATTTGGTTTTTGGTTTTTGGGTTTGGTTTTTGGTTTTTGGTTTTTGGTTTTTGGTTTTTGGTTTTTGGGTTTTAGTTTTTGGTTTTTGGTTTTTGGTTTTTGGTTTTTGGTTTTCGGTTTTTGGTTTTTGGTTTTTGGTTTTTGGTTTTTGGGTTTTTGGTTTCTGGTTTTTGGTTTTTGGTTTTTGATTTTTGGTTTTTGGTTTTTGGTTTTTGGTTTTTGGTTTTTGGTTTTTGGTTTTTGGTTTTGGTTTTTGGTTTTTGGTTTTTGGTTTTTGGTTTTTGGTTTTTGGTTTTTGGTTTTTCGTGTTTAGTTTCTGGTTTTTGGTTTTTGGTTTTTGGTTTTTGGTTTCTGGTTTTCGGTTTTTGGTTTTTGGTTTTTGGTTTTTGGTTTTTGGTTTTTGGTTTTCGGTTTTTGGTTTTTGGTTTTTGGTTTTTGGTTTTGGTTTTTGTGTTTTGGTTTTTGGTTTTTGGTTTTTGGTTTTTGGTTTTTGGTTTTTGGTTTTTGGTTTTTGGTTTTTGGTTTTTGGTTTTTGGTTTTTGGTTTTTGGTTTTTGGTTTTTGGTTTTTGGTTTTTGGTTTTTGGTTTTTGGTTTTTGGTTTTTGGTTTTTGGTTTTTGGTTTTTGGTTTTTGGTTTTTGGTTTTTGGTTTTTGGTTTTTGGTTTTTGGTTTTTGGTTTTTGGTTTTTGGTTTTTGGTTTTTGGATTTGGTTTTTGGTTTTTGGTTCTTGGATTTTGGTTTTTGGTTTTTGGTTTTTGTTTTTGGTTTTTGGTTTTTGGTTTTTGGTTTTTGGTTTTTGGTTTTTCGTTTTTCGTTTTTCGTTTTTGGTTTCTGGTTTTTGGTTTTTGGTTTTTGGTTTTTGGTTTCGGGTTTTCGGTTTTTGGTTTTTGGTTTTTGGTTTTTGGTTTTTGGTTTTTGGTTTTCGGTTTTTGGTTTTTGGTTTTTGGTTTTTGGTTTTGGTTTTTGTGTTTTGGTTTTTGGTTTTTGGTTTTTGGTTTTTGGTTTTTGGTTTTTGGTTTTTGGTTTTTGGTTTTTGGTTTTTGGTTTTTGGTTTTTGGTTTTTGGTTTTTGGTTTTCGGTTTTTGGTTTTTGGTTTTTGGATTTGGTTTTTGGTTTTTGGTTTTTTGTTTTTGGTTTTTGGTTTTCGGTTTTTGGTTTTTGGCTTTTGGTTTTTGGTTTTTGGTTTTTGGTTTTTGTTTTCGGTTTTCGGTTTTTGGTTTTTGGTTTTTGGTTTTTGGTTTTTGGTTTTTGGTTTTTGGTTTTTGCTTTTGGTTTTTGGTTTTTGGTTTTGGTTTTTGGTTTTTGGTTTTTGGTTTTTGGTTTTTGGTTTTTGGTTTTTGGTTTTTGGTATCTGGTTTTTGGTTTTTGGTTTTTGTAATTTGGTTTTTGGTTTTTGGTTTTTGGTTTTGGTTTTTGGTTTTTGGTTTTTGGTTTTTGGTTTTTGGTTTTTGGTTTTTGGTTTTTGGTTTTTGGTTTTTGGTATTTGTTTTTTGGTTTTGGTTTTTGGTTTTTGGTTTTCAGTTTTTGGTTTTTGGTTTTTGGTTTTTGGTTTTTGGTTTTTGGTTTTTGGTTTTTGGTTTTTGGTTTTTGGTTTTTGGTTTTTGGTTTTTGGTTTTTGGTTTTGGTTTTGGTTTTATGTTTTTGGTTTTTGGTTTTTGGTTTTTGGTTTTTGGTTTTTGGTTTTTGGTTTTTGGTTTTTGGTTTTTGGTTTTTGGTTTTTGGTTCTGGGTTTGGTTGTGGTTTTTGGTTTTTGGTTTTTGGTTTTTGGTTATTGCTCTTTGCTTTTGGTTTTTGGTTTTTGGTTTTGGTTTTTGGTTTTTGGTTTTTGGTTTTTGGTTTTTGGTTTTTGGTTTTTGGTTTTTGGTTTTTTGTTTTTGGTTTTTGGTTTTTGGTCTTTGGTTTTTGGTTTTTGGTTCTTGGTTTTTGGTTTTTGGTTATTGCTTTTTGCTTTTGGTTTTTGGTTTTTGGTTTTGGTTTTTGGTTTTTGGTTTTTGGTTTTTGGTTATTGCTTTTTGCTTTTGGTTTTTGGTATTTGGTTTTTGGTTTTTGGTTTTTGGTTTTTGGTTTTTGGTTTTCGGTTTTTGGTTTTCGGTTTTTGGGTTTTGGTTTTTGGTTTTTGGTTTTTGGTTTTTGGTTTTTGGTTTTTGGTTTTTGGTTTTCGGTTTTTGGTTTTTGGTTTTTGGTTTTCGGTTTTCGATTTTTGGTTTTTGGTTTTTGGTTTTTGGGTTTTTGGTTTCTGGTTTTTGGTTTTTGGTTTTTGGTTTTTGGTTTTTGGTTTTTGGTTTTTGGTTTTTGGTTTTTGGTTTTTGGTTTTTGGTTTTTGGTTCTTGGTTTTCGGTTTTTGGCTTTTGGTTTTTGGGTTTTGGTTTTTGGTTTTTGGTTTTTGGTTTTTGGTATTTGGTTTTTGATTTTTGGTTTTTGGTTTTTGGTTTTCTGTTTTTGGGTTTTGGTTTTTGGTTTTTGGTTTTTGGTTTTTGGTTTTTGGTTTTTGGTTTTTGGTTTTCGATTTTTGGTTTTTGGTTTTTGGTTTCTGGTTTTTGGTTTTTGGTTTTTGGTTTCTTGTTTTCGGTTTTTGGTTTTTGGTTTTTGGTTTTTGGTTTTTGGTTTTTGGTTTTTGGTTTTTGGTTTTTGGTTTTTGGTTTTTGGTTTTTGGTTTTTGGTGTTTGGTTTTTGGTTTTTGGTTTTTGGTTTTCGGTTTTTGGTTTTTGGTTTTTGGTTTTAGTTTTTTGGTTTTTGGTTTTTGGTTTTTGGTTTTTGGTTTTTGGTTTTTGGTTTTCGGTTTTTGGTTTTTGGTTTTTGGTATCTGGTTTTTGGTTTTTGGTTTTTGGTTTTTGGTATTTGGTTTTTGGTTTTTGGTTTTTGGTTTTTGGTTTTTGGTTTTTGGTTTTTGGTTTTTGGTTTTTGGTTTTCGGTTTTTGGTTTTTGGTTTTTGGTATCTGGTTTTGGGTTTTTGGTTTTTGGTTTTTGGTTTTTGGTATTTGGTTTTTGGTTTTTGGTTTTTGGTTTTTGGTTTTTGGTTTTTGGTTTTTGGTTTTTGGTTTTTGGTTTTCGGTCTTTTGTTTTTGGTTTTTGGTTTTTGGTTTTTGGTTTTTGGTTTTGGGTTTTGGTTTTTGGTTTTTGGTTTTTGGTTTTTGGTTTTTGGTTTTTGGTTTTTGGTTTTTGGTTTTTGGTTTTGGGTTTTTGGTTTACGTTTTTGGTTTTTGGTTTTTGGTTTCAGTTTTTTGGTTTTTGGTTTTTGGTTTTTGGTTTTTGGTTTTTGGTTTTTGGTTTTTGGTTTTCGGTTTTTGGTTTTTGGTTTTTGGTTTTTGGTTTTTGGTTTTTGGTTTTTGGTTTTTGTTTTTTGGTTTTTGGTTTTTGGTTTTTAGCTTTTGGTTTTCGGTTTTTGGTTTTTGGTTTTTGGTTTTTGGTTTTTGGTTTTTGGTTTTTGGTTTTTGGTTTTTGGTTTTTGGTTTTTGGTTTTTGGTTTTTGGTTTTTGGTTTTTGGTTTTGGGTTTTTGGTTTTTGGTTTTTGGTTTTTGGTTTTTGGTTTTTGGTTTTTGGTTTTTGGTTTTTGGTTTTTGGTTTTTGGTTTTTGGTTTTTGATTTTTGGTTTTTGGTTTTTGGTTTTTGGTTTTTGGTTTTCGGTTTTTGGTTTTCGGTTTTTGGTTTTTGGTTTTCGGTTTTTGGTTTTTGGTTTTTGGTATCTGGTATCTGGTTTTTCGTTTTTGGTTTTTGGTTTTTGGTTTTTGGTTTTTGGTTTTTGGTTTTTGGTTTTTGGTTTTTGGTTTTGGGTTTTTGGTTTTTGGTTTTTGGTTTTTGGTTTTTGGTTTTTGGTTTTTGGTTTTTGGTTTTTGGTTTTTGGTTTTTGGTTTTTGGTTTTTGATTTTTGGTTTTTGGTTTTTGGTTTTTGGTTTTTGGTTTTCGGTTTTTGGTTTTCGGTTTTTGGTTTTTGGTTTTTGGTATCTGGTTTTTGGTTTTTGGTTTTTGGTTTTTGGTTTTTGGTTTTCGGTTTGTGGTTTTTGGTTTTTGGTTTTTGATTTTTGGTTTTTGGTTTTTGGCTTTTAGTTTTCTGTTTTTGGTTTTTGGTTTTTGGTTTTTGGTTTTTGGTTTTTGGTTTTTGGTTTTTGGTTTTTGGTTTTTGGTTTTTGGTTTTTGGTTTTTGGTTTTTGGTTTTTGGTTTTTGGTTTTTGGTTTTCGGTCTTTTGTTTTTGGTTTTTGGTTTTTGGTTTTTGGTTTTTGGTTTTTGGTTTTTGGTTTTGGGTTTTTGGTTTTTGGTTTTTGGTTTTTGGTTTTTGGTTTTTGGTTTTTGGTTTTTGGTTTTTGGTTTTTGGTTTTTGGTTTTTGGTTTTTGGTTTTTGGTTTTTGGTTTTTGGTTTTTGGTTTTTGGTTTTTGGTTTTTGGTTTTTGGTTTTTGGTTTTTGGTATTTGGTTTTTGGTTTTGGTTTTTGGTTTTTGGTTTTTTGGTTTTTGGTTTTTGGTTTTTGGTATTTGGTTTTTGGTTTTTGGTTTTTGGTTTTTGGTTTTCGGTTTTTGGTTTTCGGTTTTTGGGTTTTGGTTTTTGGTTTTTGGTTTTATGTTTTTGGTTTTTGGTTTTTGGTTTTTGGTTTTCGATTTTTGGTTTTTGGTTTTTGGTTTTTGGGTTTTTGGTTTCTGGTTTTTGGTTTTTGGTTTTTGGTTTTTGTTTTTTGGTTTTTGGTTTTTGGTTTTTGGTTTTTGGTTTTTGGTTCTTGGTTTTCGGTTTTTGGTTGTTGGTTTTTGGGTTTTGGTTTTTGGTTTTTGATTTTTGGTTTTTGGTTTTTGGTTTCTGGTTTTTGGTTTATGGTTTTTGGTTTAAGGTTTTTGGTTTTTGGTTTTTGGTTTTTGGTTTTTCGTTTTTGGTTTTTGGTTTTCGGTTTTTGGTTTTTGGTTTTTGGTTTTTGGTTTTTGGTTTATGGTTTCTGGTTTTTGGTTTTTGGTTTTTGGTTTTTGGTTTTTGGTTTTTGGTTTTTGGTTTTTGGTTTTTGGTTTTTGGTTTTTGGTTTTTGGTTTTCGGTTTTTGGTTTTTGGTTTTTGGTTTTTGGTTTTATGTTTTTGGTTTTTGGTTTTTGGTTTTTGGTTTTTGGTTTTCGATTTTTGGTTTTTGGTTTTTGGTTTTTGGGTTTTTGGTTTCTGGTTTTTGGTTTTTGGTTTTTGGTTTTTGGTCTTCGGTCTTTTGTTTTTGGTTTTTGGTTTTTGGTTTTTGGTTTTTGGTTTTTGGTTTTTGGTTTTTGGTTTTTGGTTTTTGGTTTTTGGTATTTGGTTTTTGGTTTTGGTTTTTGGTTTTTGGTTTTTTGGTTTTTGGTTTTTGGTTTTTGGTATTTGGTTTTTGGTTTTTGGTTTTTGGTTTTTGGTTTTCGGTTTTTGGTTTTCGGTTTTTGGGTTTTGGTTTTTGGTTTTTGGTTTTATGTTTTTGGTTTTTGGTTTTTGGTTTTTGGTTTTTGGTTTTTGGTTTTTGGTTTCTGGTTTTTGGTTTTTGGTTTCTGGTTTTTGGTTTTTGGTTTTTGGTTTTTGGTTTTTGGTTTTTGGTTTTTGGTTTTTGGTTTTTGGTTTTTGGTTTCTGGTTTTTGGTTTTTGGTTTTTGGTTTTTGGTTTTTGGTTTTTGGTTTTTGGTTTTTGGTTTTTGGTTTTTGGTTTTTGGTTTTTGGTTTTTGGTTTTTGGTTTTTGGTTTTTGGTTTTTGGTTTTTGGTTTTCGGTCTTTTGTTTTTGGTTTTTGGTTTTTGGTTTTTGGTCTTCGGTCTTTTGTTTTTGGTTTTTGGTTTTTGGTTTTTGGTTTTTGGTTTTTGGTTTTTGGTTTTTGGTTTTTGGTTTTTGGTTTTTGGTTTTTGGTATTTGGTTTTTGGTTTTGGTTTTTGGTTTTTGGTTTTTTGGTTTTTGGTTTTTGGTTTTTGGTATTTGGTTTTTGGTTTTTGGTTTTTGGTTTTTGGTTTTCGGTTTTTGGTTTTCGGTTTTTGGGTTTTGGTTTTTGGTTTTTGGTTTTATGTTTTTGGTTTTTGGTTTTTGGTTTTTGGTTTTTGGTTTTCGATTTTTGGTTTTTGGTTTTTGGTTTTTGGGTTTTTGGTTTCTGGTTTTTGGTTTTTGGTTTTTGGTTTTTGTTTTTTGGTTTTTGGTTTTTGGTTTTTGGTTTTTGGTTTTTGGTTTTTGGTTCTTGGTTTTCGGTTTTTGGTTGTTGGTTTTTGGGTTTTGGTTTTTGGTTTTTGATTTTTGGTTTTTGGTTTTTGGTTTCTGGTTTTTGGTTTATGGTTTTTGGTTTAAGGTTTTTGGTTTTTGGTTTTTGGTTTTTGGTTTTTGGTTTTTCGTTTTTGGTTTTTGGTTTTCGGTTTTTGGTTTTTGGTTTTTGGTTTTTGGTTTTTGGTTTCTGGTTTTTGGTTTTTGGTTTTTGGTTTTTGGTTTTTGGTTTTTGGTTTTTGGTTTTTGGTTTTTGGTTTTTGGTTTTTGGTTTTTGGTTTTCGGTTTTTGGTTTTTGGTTTTTGGTTTTTGGTTTTTGGTTTCTGGTTTTTGGTTTTTGGTTTTTGGCTTTTGGTTTTTGGTTTTTGGTTTTTCGTTTTCGGTATTTGGTTTTTGGTTTATGGTTTTTGGTTTTTGGTTTTTGGTTTTAGGTTTTTGGTTTTTGGTTTTTGGTTTTTGGTTTTTGGTTTTTGGTTTTTGGTTTTTGGTATTTGGTTTTTGGTTTTGGTTTTTGGTTTTTTGGTTTTTGGTTTTTGGTTTTTGGTATTTGGTTTTTGGTTTTTGGTTTTTGGTTTTTGGTTTTTGGTTTTCGGTTTTTGGTTTTCGGTTTTTGGGTTTTGGTTTTTGGTTTTTGGTTTTTGGTTTTTGGTTTTTGGTTTTTGGTTTTTGGTTTTTGGTTTTTGGTTTTTGGTTTTTGGTTTTTGGTTTTTGGTTTTTGGTTTTTGGTTTTTGGTTTTTGGTTTTGGGTTTTTGGTTTTTGGTTTTTGGTTTTTGGTTTTTGGTTTTTGGTTTTTGGTTTTTGGTTTTTGGTTTTTGGTTTTTGGTTTTTGGTTTTTGGTTTTTGGTTTGTGGTTTTTGGTTTTTGGTTCTTGGTTTTCGGTTTTTGGCTTTTGGTTTTTGGGTTTTGGTTTTTGGTTTTTGGTTTTTGGTATTTGGTTTTTGATTTTTGGTTTTTGGTTTTTGGTTTTCTGTTTTTGGGTTTTGGTTTTTGGTTTTTGGTTTTTGGTTTTTGGTTTTTGGTTTTTGGTTTTTGGTTTTCGATTTTTGGTTTTTGGTTTTTGGTTTCTAGTTTTTGGTTTTTGGTTTTTGGTTTCTTGTTTTCGGTTTTTGGTTTTTGGTTTTTGGTTTTTGGTTTTTGGTTTTTGGTTTTTGGTTTTCGGTTTTTGGTTTTTGGTTTTTGGTTTTTGGTTTTTGGTTTTCGGTTTTTGGTTTTTGGTTTTTGGTTTTAGTTTTTTGGTTTTTGGTTTTTGGTTTTTGGTTTTTGGTTTTTGGTTTTTGGTTTTCGGTTTTTGGTTTTTGGTTTTTGGTATCTGGTTTTTGGTTTTTGGTTATTGGTTTTTGGTATTTGGTTTTTGGTTTTTGGTTTTTGGTTTTTGGTTTTTGGTTTTTGGTTTTCGGTTTTTGGTTTTTGGTTTTTGGTATCTGGTTTTTGGTTTTTGGTTTTTGGTTTTTGGTATTTGGTTTTTGGTTTTTGGTTTTTGGTTTTTGGTTTTTGGTTTTTGGTTTTTGGTTTTCGGTCTTTTGTTTTTGGTTTTTGGTTTTTGGTTTTTGGTTTTTGGTTTTTGGTTTTTGGTTTTTGGCTTTGGGTTTTGGTTTTTGGTTTTTGGTTTTTGGTTTTTGGTTTTTGGTTTTTGGTTTTTGGTTTTTGGTTTTTGGTTTTGGGTTTTTGGTTTACGTTTTTGGTTTTTGGTTTTTGGTGTTAGTTTTTTGGTTTTTGGTTTTTGGTTTTTGGTTTTTGGTTTTTGGTTTTTGGTTTTCGGTTTTTGGTTTTTGGTTTTTGGTTTTTGGTTTTTGGTTTTTGGTTTTTGGTTTTTGTTTTTTGGGTTTTGGTTTTTGGTTTTTAGCTTTTGGTTTTCGGTTTTTGGTTTTTGGTTTTTGGTTTTTGGTTTTTGGTTTTTGGTTTTTGGTTTTTGGTTTTTGGTTTTTGGTTTTTGGTTTTTGGTTTTTGGTTTTGGGTTTTTGGTTTTTGGTTTTTGGTTTTTGGTTTTTGGTTTTTGGTTTTTGGTTTTTGGTTTTTGGTTTTTGGTTTTTGGTTTTTTATTTTTGGTTTTTGGTTTTTGGTTTTTGGTTTTTGGTTTTCGGTTTTTGGTTTTCGGTTTTTGGTTTTTGGTTTTCGGTTTTTGGTTTTTGGTTTTTGGTATCTGGTTTTTCGTTTTTGGTTTTTGGTTTTTGGTTTTTGGTTTTTGGTTTTTGGTTTTTGGTTTTTGGTTTTTGGTTTTTGGTTTTGGGTTTTTGGTTTTTGGTTTTTGGTTTTTGGTTTTTGGTTTTTGGTTTTTGGTTTTTGGTTTTTGGTTTTTGGTTTTTGGTTTTTGGTTTTTGATTTTTGGTTTTTGGTTTTTGGTTTTTGGTTTTCGGTTTTTGGTTTTCGGTTTTTGGTTTTTGGTTTTTGGTATCTGGTTTTTGGTTTTTGGTTTTTGGTTTTTGGTTTTTGGTTTTTGGTTTTCGGTTTTTGGTTTTTGGTTTTTGGTTTTTGATTTTTGGTTTTTGGTTTTTGGCTTTTAGTTTTCTGTTTTTGGTTTTTGGTTTTTGGTTTTTGGTTTTTGGTTTTTGGTTTTTGGTTTTTGGTTTTTGGTTTTTGGGTTTTGGTTTTTGGTTTTTGGTTTTTGGTTTTTGGTTTTTGGTTTTCGGTCTTTTGTTTTTGGTTTTTGGTTTTTGGTTTTTGGTTTTTGGTTTTTGGTTTTTGGTTTTGGGTTTTTGGTTTTTGGTTTTTGGTTTTTGGTTTTTGGTTTTTGGTTTTTGGTTTTTGGTTTTTGGTTTTTGGTTTTTGGTTTTTTGTTTTTGGTTTTTGGTTTTCGGTTTTTGGTTTTTGGTTTTTGGTTTTTGGTTTTTGGTTTTCGGTTTTTGGTTTTTGGTTTTTGGTATCTGGTTTTTGGTTTTTGGTTTTTGGTATTTGGTTTTTGGTTTTTGGTTTTTGGTTTTTGGTTTTTGGTTTTTGGTTTTCGGTCTTTGGTTTTTGGTTTTTGGTTTTTGGTTTTGGGTTTTTGGTTTTTGGTTTTTGGTTTAGGGTTTTTGGTTTTTGGTTTTTGGTTTTTGGTTTTTGGTTTTTGGTTTTTGGTTTTTGGTTTTTGGTTTTTGGTTTTTGGTTTTTGGTTTTTGGTTTTTGGTTTTTGGTTTTTGGTTTTTGGTTTTTGGTTTTTGGTTTTTGGTTTTTGGTTTTTGGTTTTTGGTTTTTGGTTTTTGGTTTTCGGTCTTTTGTTTTTGGTTTTTGGTTTTTGGTTTTTGGTCTTCGGTCTTTTGTTTTTGGTTTTTGGTTTTTGGTTTTTGGTTTTTGGTTTTTGGTTTTTGGTTTTTGGTTTTTGGTATTTGGTTTTTGGTTTTGGTTTTTGGTTTTTGGTTTTTTGGTTTTTGGTTTTTGGTTTTTGGTATTTGGTTTTTGGTTTTTGGTTTTTGGTTTTTGGTTTTCGGTTTTTGGTTTTCGGTTTTTGGGTTTTGGTTTTTGGTTTTTGGTTTTTGGTTTTTGGTTTTTGGTTTTTGGTTTTTGGTTTTCGATTTTTGGTTTTTGGTTTTTGGTTTTTGGGTTTTTGGTTTCTGGTTTTTGGTTTTTGGTTTTTGGTTTTTGTTTTTTGGTTTTTGGTTTTTGGTTTTTGGTTTTTGGTTTTTGGTTCTTGGTTTTCGGTTTTTGGTTGTTGGTTTTTGGGTTTTGGTTTTTGGTTTTTGGTTTCTGGTTTTTGGTTTTGGTTTTTGGTTTTAGGTTTTTGGTTTTTGGTTTTTGGTTTTTGGTTTTTGGTTTTTGGTTTTTGGTTTTTGGTTTTTGGTTTTCGGTTTTTGGTTTTTGGTTTTTGGTTTTTGGTTTTTGGTTTTTGGTTTTTGGTTTTTGGTTTTTGGTTTTTGGTTTTTGGTTTTTGGTTTTTGGTTTTTGGTTTTTGGTTTTTGGTTTTTGGTTTTTGGTTTTTGGTTTTTGGTTTTTGGTTTTTGGTTTTTGGTTTTTGGTTTTTGGTTTTTGGTTTTTGGTTTTTGGTTTTTGGTTTTTGGTTTTTGGTTTTTGGTTTTTGGTTTTTGGTTTTTGGTTTTTGGTTTTTGGTTTTTGGTGTTTGGTTTTTGGTTTTTGGTTTTTGGTTTTTGGCTTTTGGTTGTTGGTTTCTGGGTTTTGGTTTTGGGTTTTTGGTTTTTGGTTTTTGGTTTTTGGTTTCTGGTTGTTGGTTTTTGGTTTTTGTTTTTTGGTTTTTGGTTTGTGGTTTTTGGTTTTTGGTTTTTGGTTTTTGGTTTTTGGTTTTTGGTTTTTGGTTTTTGGTTTTTGGTTTTTGGTTTTTGGTTTTTGGTTTTTGGTTTTTGGTTTTCGGTTTTCGGTTTTTGGTTTTTGGTTTTCGGTTTTTGGTTTTTGGTTTTTGGTTTTTGGTTTATGGTTTTTGGTTTTTGGTTTTCGGTTTTTGGTTTTTGGTTTTTGGTTTTTAGTTTTTGGTTTTTGGTTTTTGGTTTTTGGTTTTTGGTTTTTGGTTTTTGGTTTTTGGTTTTTGGTTTTTGGTTTTTGGTTTTCGGTTATTGGTTTTTGGTTTTCGATTTTTGGTTTTTGGTTTTTGGCTTTTGGTTTATGGTTTCTGGTTTTTATTTCGGTTTTTTTGGTTTTTGGTTTTTGGTTTTTGGTTTTTGGTTTTTGGTTTTTGGTTTTTGGTTTTTGGTTTTTGGTTTTTGGTTTTTGGTTTTTGGTTTTTGGTTTTTGGTTTTTGGTTTTTGGTTTTTGGTTTTTGGTTTTTGGTTTTTGGTTTTTGGTTTTTGGTTTTTGGTTTTTGGTTTTTTGTTTTTGGTTTTTGGTTTTTGGTTTTTGGTTTTTGGTGTTTGGTATTTGGTTTTTGGTTTTTGGTTTTTGGCTTTTGGTTTTTGGTTTCTGGGTTTTGGTTTTTGGTTTTTGGTTTTTGGTTTTTGGTTTTTGGTTTTTGGTTTTTGGTTTTTGGTTTTTGGTTTTTGGTTTTTGGTTTTTGGTTTTTGGTTTTTGGTTTTTGGTTTTTGGTTTTTGGTTTTTGGTTTTTGGTTTTTGGTTTTTGGTTTTTGGTTTTTGGTTTTTGGTTTTTGGTTTTTGGTTTTTGGTTTTTGGTTTTTGGTTTTTGGTTTTTGGTTTTTGGTTTTTGGTTTTTGGTTTTTGGTTTTTGGTTTTTGGTTTTTGGTTTTTGGTTTTTGGTTTTTGGTTTTTGGTTTTTGGTTTTTGGTTTTTGGTTTTTGGTTTTTGGTTTTTGGTTTTTGGTTTTTGGTTTTCGGTTTTCGGTTTTTGGTTTTTGGTTTTCGGTTTTTGGTTTTTGGTTTTTGGTTTTTGGTTTTCGGTTTTTGGTTTTTGGTTTTTGGTTTTTGGTTTTTGGTTTTTGGTTTTTGGTTTTTGGTTTTTGGTTTTTGGTTTTTGGTTTTTGGTTTTTGGTTTTTGGTTTTCGGTTTTTGGTTTTTGGTTTTCGATTTTTGGTTTTTGGTTTTTGGCTTTTGGTTTATGGTTTCTGGTTTTATTTCGGTTTTTGGTTTTTGGTTTTTGGTTTTTGGTTTTTGGTTTTTGGTTTTTGGTTTTTGGTTTTTGGTTTTTGGTTTTTGGTTTTTGGTTTTTGGTTTTTGGTTTTTGGTTTTCGGTTTTTGGTTTTTGGTTTTTGGTTTTTGGTTTTTGGTTTTTGGTTTTTGGTTTTTGGTTTTTGGTTTTTGCTTTTTGTTTTTGGTTTTTGGTTTTTGGTTTTTGGTTTTTGGTTTTTGGTTTTTGGTTTTTGGTATTTGGTTTTTGGTTTTTGGTTTATGGTTTTTGGTTTTTGGTTTTCGGTTTTTGGTTTTTGGTTTTTGGTTTATGGGTTATGGTTTTTGGTTTTTGGTTTTTGGTTTTTGGTTTTTGTTTTTTGGTTTTTGGTTTTTGGTTTTTGGTTTTTGGTTTTGGTTTTTGGTTTTTGGTTTTTGGTTTTTGGTTTTTGGTTTTTGGTTTTGGTTTTTGGTTTTTGGTTTCGGTTTTGGTTTTTGGTTTTTGGTTTTTGGTTTTTGGTTTTTGGTTTTTGGTTTTTGGTTTTTGGTTTTTGGTTTTTGGTTTTTGGTTTTTGGTTTTTGGTTTTTGGTTTTTGGTTTTTGTATTTTGGTTTTTGGTTTTTGGTTTTTGGTTTTTGGTTTTTGGTTTTTGGTTTTTGGTTTTTGGTTTTTGGTATCTGGTTTTTGGTTTTTGGTTTTTGGTTTTTGTTTTTTGGTTTTTGGTTTTTGGTTTTGGTTTTTGGTTTTTGGTTTTTGGTTTTTGGTTTTTGGTTTATGGTTTTTGGTTTTTGGTTTTTGGTTTTTGGTATTTGGTTTTTGGTTTTGGTTTTTGGTTTTTGGTTTTCAGTTTTTGGTTTTTGGTTTTTGGTTTTTGGTTTTTGGTTTTTGGTTTTTGGTTTTTGGTTTTTGGTTTTTGGTTTTTGGTTTTTGGTTTTTGGTTTTTGGTTTTTGGTTTTTGGTTTTTGGTTTTTGGTTTTTGGTTTTTGGTTTTTGGTAATTGGTTTTTGGTTTTTGGTTTTTGGTTTTTGGTTTTTGGTTTTTGGTTTTTGGTTTTTGGTTTTTGGTTTTTGGTTTTTGGTTTTTGGTTTTTGGTTTTTGGTTTTTGGTTTTTGGTTTTTGGTTTTTGGTGTTCGGTTTTTGGTTTTGGTTTTTGGTTTTTGGTTTTTGGTTTTTGGTTTTTGGTTTTTGGTTTTTGGTTTTTGGTTTTTGGTTTTTGGTTTTGGGTTTTTGGTTTTTGGTTTTTGGTTTTTGGTTTTTGGTTTTTGGTTTTAGTTTTTTGGTTTTTGGTTTTTGGTTTTTGGTTTTTGGTTTTTGGTTTTTGGTTTTTGGTTTTTGGTTTTCGGTTTTTGGTTTTTGGTTTTTGGTATCTGGTTTTTGGTTTTTGGTTTTTGGTTTTTGGTATTTGGTTTTTGTTTTTTGGTTTTTGGTTTTTGGTTTTTGGTTTTTGGTTTTTGGTTTTTGGTTTTTGGTTTTTGGTTTTCGGTCTTTTGTTTTTGGTTTTTGGTTTTTGGTTTTTGGTTTTTGGTTTTTGGTTTTTGGTTTTTGGTTTTTGGTTTTTGGTTTTTGGTTTTTGGTTTTTGGTTTTTGGTGTTCGGTTTTTGGTTATTGGTTTTTGGTTTTTGGTTTTGGTTTTTGGTTTTTGGTTTTTGGTTTTTGGTCTTTGGTTTTTGGTTTTTGGTTTTTGGTTTTTGGTTTTTGGTTTTTGGTTTTTGGGTTTTGGTTTTTGGTTTTTGGTTTTTGGTTTTTGGTTTTTGGTTTTTGGTTTTTGGTTTTTGGTTTTTGGTTTTTGGTTTTTGGTTTTTGGTTTTTGGTTTTTGGTTTTTGGTTTTTGGTTTTTGGTTTTTGGTTTTTGGTTTTTGGTTTTTGGTTTTTGGTTTTTGGTTTTTGGTTTTTGGTTTTTGGTTTTTGGTTTTTGGTGTTCGGTTTTTGGTTATTGGTTTTTGGTTTTTGGTTTTGGTTTTTGGTTTTTGGTTTTGGTTTTTGGTTTTTGGTTTTTGGTTTTTGGTTTTTGGTTTTTGGTTTTTGGTTCTTGGTTTTTGGTTTTTGGTTTTTGGTTTTTGGTTTTTGGTTTTTGGTTTTTGGTTTTGGGTTTTTGGTTTTTGGTTTTTGGTTTTTGGCTTTTGGTTTTTGGTTTTAGTTTTTTGGTTTTTGGTTTTTGGTTTTTGGTTTTTGGTTTTTGGTTTTCGGTTTTTGGTTTTTGGTTTTTGGTATCTGGTTTTTGGTTTTTGGTTTTTGGTTTTTGATATTTGGTTTTTGGTTTTTGGTTTTTGGTTTTTGGTTTTTGGTTTTTGGTTTTTGGTTTTCGGTTTTTGGTTTTTGGTTTTTGGTATCTGGTTTTTGGTTTTTGGTTTTTGGTTTTTGGTATTTGGTTTTTGGTTTTTGGTTTTTGGTTTTTGGTTTTTGGTTTTTGGTTTTTGGTTTTTGGTTTTTGGTTTTCGGTCTTTTGTTTTTGGTTTTTGGTTTTTGGTTTTTGGTTTTTGGTTTTTGGTTTTTGGTTTTTGGTTTTGGGTTTCGGTTTTTGGTTTTTGGTTTTTGGTTTTCGGTTTTTGGTTTTTGGTTTTTGGTTTTTGGTTTTGGGTTTTTGGTTTTTGGTTTTTGGTTTTTGGTTTTTGGTTTTTGGTTTTAGTTTTTTGGTTTTTGGTATTTGGTTTTTGGTTTTTGGTTTTTGGTTTTTGGTTTTTGGTTTTCGGTTTTTGGTTTTTGGTTTTTGGTATCTGGTTTTTGGTTTTTGGTTTTTGGTTTTTGGTATTTGGTTTTTGGTTTTTGGTTTTTGGTTTTTGGTTTTTGGTTTTTGGCTTTTGGTTTTTGGTTTTCCGTCTTTTGTTTTTGGTTTTTGGTTTTTGGTTTTTGGTTTTTGGTTTTTGGTTTTTGGTTTTTGGAGTTGGTTTTGGGTTTTTGGTTTTTGGTTTTTGGTTTTTGGTTTTTGGTTTTTGGTTTTTGGTTTTTGGTTTTTGGTTTTTGGTTTTTGGTTTTTGGTTTTTGGTTTTTGATTTTTGGTTTTTGGTTTTTGGTTTTTGGTTTTTGGTTTTCGGTTTTTGGTTTTTGGTTTTTGGTTTTTGGTTTTTGGTTTTTGGTTTTTGGTTTTTGGTTTTTGGGTTTTGGTTTTTGGTTTTTGGTTTTCGGTTTTTGGTTTTTGGTTTTTGGTTTTTGGTTTTCGGTTTTTGGTTTTTGGTTTTTGGTTTTTGATTTTTGGTTTTTGGTTTTTGGTTTTTGGTTTTTGGTTTTTGGCTTTTAGTTTTCTGTTTTTGGTTTTTGGTTTTGATTTTTGGTTTTTGGTTTTTGGTTTTCGGTCTTTTGTTTTTGGTTTTTGGTTTTTGGTTTTGGGTTTTTGGTTTTTGGTTTTTGGTTTTTGGTTTTTGGTTTTTGGTTTTTGGTTTTTGGTTTTTGGTTTTTGGTTTTTGGTTTTTGGTTTTTGGTTTTTGGTTTTTGGTTTTTGGTTTTTGGTTTTTGGTTTTTGGTTTTTGGTTTTTGGTTTTCGGTCTTTTGTTTTAGGTTTTTGGTTTTTGGTTTTTGGTTTATGGTTTTCGGTCATTTGTTTTTGGTTTTTGGTTTTTGGTTTTTGGTTTTTGGTTTTTGGTTTTTGGTTTTTGGTTTTTGGTTTTTGGTTTTTGGTATTTGGTTTTTGGTTTTGGTTTTTGGTTTTTGGTTTTTTGGTTTTTGGTTTTTGGTTTTTGGTATTTGGTTTTTGGTTTTTGGTTTTTGGTTTTTGGTTTTCGGTTTTTGGGTTTTGGTTTTTGGTTTTTGGTTTTATGTTTTTGGTTTTTGGTTTTTGGTTTTTGGTTTTTGGTTTTTGGTTTTTGGTTTTCGATTTTTGGTTTTTGGTTTTTGGTTTTTGGGTTTTTGGTTTCTGGTTTTTGGTTTTTGGTTTTTGGTTTTTGGTTTTTGGTTCTTGGTTTTCGGTTTTTGGTTTTTGGTTTTTGGTTTTTGGTTTTTGGTTTTTGGTTTTTGGTATTTGGTTTTTGGTTTTGGTTTTTGGCTTTTGGTTTTTTGGTTTTTGGTTTTTGGTTTTTGGTATTTGGTTTTTGGTTTTTGGTTTTTGGTTTTTGGTTTTCGGTTTTTGGGTTTTGGTTTTTGGTTTTTGGTTTTATGTTTTTGGTTTTTGGTTTTTGGTTTTTGGTTTTTGGTTTTTGGTTTTTGGTTTTTGGTTTTTGGTTTTCGATTTTTGGTTTTTGGTTTTTGGTTTTTGGGTTTTTGGTTTCTGGTTTTTGGTTTTTGGTTTTTGGTTTTTGGTTTTTGGTTCTTGGTTTTCGGTTTTTGGTTTTTGGTTTTTGGGTTTTGGTTTTTGGTTTTTGGGTTTTGATTTTTTGTTTTTGGTTTTTGGTTTTCGGTTTTTGGTTTTGGTTTTTGGTTTTTGGTTTTCAGTTTTTGGTTTTTGGTTTTTGGTTTTTGGTTTTTGGTTTTTGGTTTTTGGTTTTTGGTTTTTGGTTTTTGGTTTTTGGTTTTTGGTTTTTGGTTTTTGGTTTTCGGTTTTTGGTTTTTGGTTTTTGGATTTGGTTTTTGGTTTTTGGTTTTTTGTTTTTGGTTTTTGGTTTTCGGTTTTTGGTTTTTGGTTTTTGGTTTTTGGTTTTTGGTTTTTGGTTGTTGGTTTTTGGTTTTTGTTTTCTGGTTTTTGGGTTTTTGGTTTTTGGTTTTTGGTTTTTGGTTTTTAGTTTTTGGTTTTTGGTTTTTGGTTTTTGGTTTTTGGTTTTTGGTTTTTGGTTTTGGGTTTTTGGTTTTTGGTTTTTGGTTTTCGGTTTTCGGTTTTTGGTTTTTGGATTTGGTTTTTGGTTTTTGGTTTTTTGTTTTTGGTTTTTGGTTTTCGGTTTTTGGTTTTTGGTTTTTGGTTTTTGGTTTTTGGTTTTTAGTTTTTGGTTGTTGGTTTTTGGTTTTTGGTTTTTGGTTTTCGGTTTTTGGTTTTTGGTTTTTGGTTTTTGGTTTTTGGTTTTTGGTTTTTGGTTTTTGGTTTTTGGTTTTTGGTTTTTGGTTTTTGGTTTTTGGTTTCTGGTTTTTGGTTTTTGGTATTTGGTTTCTGGTTTTCGGTTTTTGGTTTTTGGTTTTTGGTTTTTGGTTTCTGGTTCTTGGTTTTTGGTTTTTGGTTTCTGGTTTTCGGTTTTTGGTTTTTGGTTTTTGGTTTTTGGTTTTTGGTTTTTGGTTTTTGGTTTTTGGTTTTTGGGTTTTTGGTTTTTGGTTTTTGGTTTTTGGTTTTTGGTTTTTGGTTTTTGGTTTTTGCTTTTTGGTTTTTGGTTTTTGGTTTTTGGTTTTTGGTTTTTGGTTTTTGGTTTTTGGTTTTTGGTTTTTGGTTTTTGGTTTTTGGTTTTTGGTTTTTGGTTTTCGTTTTTTGGTTTTTGGTTTTTGGTTTTTGGGTTTTTGGTTTTTGGTTTTTGGTTTTTGGTTTTTGGTTTTTGGTTTTTGGTTTATTGTTTTTGGTTTTGGGTTTTTGGTTTTTGGGTTTTGGTTTTTGGTTTTTGGTTTTTGGTTTTTGGTTTTTGGTTTTTGGTTTTTGGTTTTGGGTTTTGGGTTTTGGTTTTTGGTTTTTGGTTTTTGGTTTTTGGTTTTTGATTTTTGGTTTTTGGTTTCTGGTTTTTGGTTTTTAGTTTTTGGTTTTTGGGTTTTGGTTTTTGGTTTTTGGTTTTTGGTTTTTGGTTTTTGGTTTTTGGTTTTTGGTTTTTGGTTTTTGGTTTTTGGTTTCTGGTTTTTGGTTTTTAGTTTTTGGTTTTTGGGTTTTGGTTTTTGGTTTTTGGTTTTTGGTTTTTGGTTTTTGGCTTTTGGTTTTTGGTTTTTGGTTTTCGTTTTTTGGTTTTTGGTTTTTGGTTTTTGGTTTTTGGTTTTTGGTTTTTGGTTTTTGGTTTTTGGTTTTTGGTTTTTGGTTTTTGGGTTTTTGGTTTTTGGTTTTTGGTTTTTGGTTTTTGGTTTTTGGTTTTTGGTGTTCGGTTTTTGGTTTTTGGTTTTTGCTTTTTGGTTTTTGGTTTTTGGTTTTTGGTTTTTGGTTTTTGGTTTTTGGTTTTTGGTTTTTGGATTTGGTTTTTGGGTTTTGGTTTTTGGTTTTTGGTTTTTGGTTTTTGGTTTTTGGTTTTCGTTTTTTGGTTTTTGGTTTTTGGTTTTTGGTTTTTGGTTTTTGGTTTTTGGGTTTTGGTTTTTGGTTTTTGGTTTTTGGTTTTTGGTTTTTGGTTTTTGGTTTTTGGTTTTTGGTTTTTGGTTTTTGGTTTTTGGTTTTTGGTTTTTGGTTTTTGGTTTTTGGTTTTTGGTTTTTGGTTTTTGGTTTTTAGTTTTTGGTTTTTGGTTTTTGGTTTTTGGTTTTTGGTTTTTGGTTTTTGGTTTTTGGTTTTTGGTTTTTGGTTTTTGGTTTTTGGTTTTTGTTTTTGGTTTTCGGCTTTTGGTTTTTGGTTTTCGGCTTTTGGTTTTTGGTTTTTGGTTTTTGGTTTTCGGTTTTCGGTTTTTGGTTTTTGGTTTTTGGTTTTTGGTTTTTGGTTTTTGGTTTTTGGTTTTTGGTTTTTGGTTTTTGGTTTTTGGTCTTCGGTTTTCGGTTTTTGGTTTTTGGTTTTTGGTTTTTGGTTTTTGGTTTTTGGTTTTTGGTTTTTGGTTTTTGGTTTTTGGTTTTTGGTTTTTGGTTTTTGGTTTTTGGTTTTTGGTTTTTGGTTTTTGGTTTTTGGTTTTTGGTTTTTGGTTTTTGGTTTTTGGTTTTTGGTTTTTGGTTTTTGGTTTTTGGTTTTGGGTTTTTGGTTTTTGGTTTTTGGTTTTTGGTTTTTGGTTTTTGGTTTTTGGTTTTTGGCTTTTAGTTTTTGGTTTCTGGGTTTTGGTTTTTGGTTTTTGGTTTTTGGTTTTCGGTTTTTGGTTTTTGGTTTTTGGTTTTTGCTTTTCGGTTTTTGGTTTTTGGTTTTCGATTTTTGGTTTTTGGTTTTTGGCTTTTGGTTTATGGTTTCTGGTTTTTATTTCGGTTTTTGGTTTTTGGTTTTTGGTTTTTGGTTTTTGGTTTTTGGTTTTTGGTTTTTGGTTTTTGGTTTTTGGCTTTTGGTTTTTGGTTTCTGGGTTTTGGTTTTTGTTTTTTGGTTTTTGGTTTTCGGTTTTTGGTTTTTGGTTTTCGGTTTTTGGTTTTTGGTTTTTGGTTTTTGGTTTTTGGTTTTTGGTTTTTGGTTTTTGGTTTTTGGTTTTTGGTTTTTGGTTTTTTGGTTTTTGGTTTTTGGTTTTTGGTTTTTGGTTTTTGGTTTTTGGTTTTTGGTTTTTGGTTTTTGGTTTTTGGTTTTTGGTTTTTGGTTTTTGGTTTTGGGTATTTGGTTTTTGGTTTTTGGTTTTCGGTTTCCGGTGTTTGGTTCTTGGTTTTCGGTTTTTGGTTTTTGGTTTTTGGTTTTTGGTTTATGGTTTTTGGTTTTTGGTTTTCGGTTTTTGGTTTTTGGTTTTTGGTTTTTGGTTTTTGGTTTTTGGTTTTTGGTTTTTGGTTTTTGGTTTTTGGTTTTTGATTTTTGGTTTTTGGTTTTTGGTTTTTGGTTTTTGGTTTTTGGTTTTTGGTTTTCGGTTTTGGGTTTTTGGTTTTCGATGTTTGGTTTTTGGTTTTTGGCTTTTGGTTTATGGTTTCTGGTTTTTATTTCGGTTTTTGGTTTTTGGTTTTTGGTTTTTGGTTTTTGGTTTTTGGTTTTTGGTTTTTGGTTTTTGGTTTTTGGTTTTCGGTTTTTGGTTTTTGGTTTTTGGTTTTTGGTTTTTGGTTTTTGATTTTTGGTTTTTGCTTTTTGTTTTTGGTTTTTGGTTTTTGGTTTTTGGTTTTTGGTTTTTGGTTTTTGGTTTTTGGTTTTTGGTTTTTGGTATTTGGTTTTTGGTTTTTGGTTTATGGTTTTTGGTTTTTGGTTTTCGGTTTTTGGTTTTTGGTTTTTGGTTTATGGGTTATGGTTTTTGTTTTTGGTTTTTGGTTTTTGGTTTTTGGTTTTTGGTTTTTGGTTTTTGGTTTTTGGTTTTTGGTTTTTGGTTTTTGGTTTTTGGTTTTTGGTTTTTGGTTTTTGGTTTTTGGTTTTTGGTTTTTGGTTTTTGGTTTTTGGTTTTTGGTTTTTGGTTTTTGGTTTTTGGTTTTTGGTTTTGGTTTGTGTTTTTGGTTTTTGGTATTTGGTTTTTGGTTTTTGGTTTTTGGTTTTTGGTTTTTGGTTTTTGGTTTTTGGTTTTTGGTTTTTGGTTTTTGGTTTTTGGTTTTTGGTTATTTGTTTTTTGGTTTTTGGTTTTTGGTTTTTGGTTTTTGGTTTTTGGTTTTTGGTATCTGGTTTTTGGTTTTTGGTTTTTGTTTTTTGGTTTTTGGTTTTTGGTTTTGGTTTTTGGTTTTTGGTTTTTGGTTTTTGGTTTTTGGTTTTTGGTTTTTGGTTTTTGGTTTTTGGTTTTGGGTTTTGGTTTTTGGTTTTTGGTTTTCAGTTTTTGGTTTTTGGTTTTTGGTTTTTGGTTTTTGGTTTTTGGTTTTTGGTTTTTCGGTTTTTGGTTTTTGGTTTTTGGGTTTTGGTTTTTGGTTTTTGGTTTTTGGTTTTTGGTATTTGGTTTTTGGTTTTTGGTTTTTGGTTTTTGGTTTTTGGTTTTTGGGTTTTGGTTTTTGGTTTTTGGTTTTTGGGTTTTGGTTTTTGGTTTTTGGTTTTTGGTTTTTGGTTTTTGGTTTTCGATTTTTGGTTTTTGGTTTTTGGTTTTTGGTTTTTAGTTTTTGGTTTTTGGTTTTTGGTTTTTGGTTTTTGGTTTTTGGTTTTTGGTTTTTGGTTTTTGGTTTTTGGTTTTTGGTTTTTGGTTTTTGGTTTTTGGTTTTTGGTTTTTGGTTTTTGGTTTCTGGTTTTTGGTTTTTGGTTTTTGGTTTCTGGTTTTCGGTTTTTGGTTTTTGGTTTTCGGTTTTTGGTTTTTGGTTTTTGGTTTTTGGTTTTTGGTTTTTGGTTTTTGGTTTTTGGTTTTTGGTTTTTGGTTTTTGGTTTTTGGTTTTTGGTTTTTGTTTTTTGGTTTTTAGTTTTTGGTTTTCGGTTTTTGGTTTTTGTTATTTGGATTTGGTTTTTGGTTTTTGGTTTTTTGTTTTTGGTTTTTGGATTTCGGTTTTTGGTTTTTGGCTTTTGGTTTTTGGTTTTTGGTTTTTGGTTTTTGTTTTCGGTTTTTGGTTTTTGGTTTTTGGTTTTCAGTTTTTGGTTTTTGGTTTTTGGTTTTTGGTTTTTGGTTTTTGGTTTTTGGTTCTTGGTTTTTGGTTTTTGGTTTTTGTTTTTTGGTTTTTGGTTTTTGGTTTTTGGTTTTTGGTTTTTGGTTTTTGGTTTTTGATATTTGGTTTTTGGTTTTTGGTTTTTGGTTTTTGGTTTTTGGTTTTTGGTTTTTGGTTTTTGGTTTTTGGTTTTTGGTTTTTGGTTTTTGGTTTTTGGTTTTTGGTTTTTGGTTTTTGGTTTTTGGTTTTTGGTTTTTGGTTTTTGGTTTTTGGTTTTTGGTATCGTGTTTTTGGTTTTTGGTATCTGGTTTTTGGTATTTGGTTTTTGGTTTTTGGTTTTTGGTTTTGGTTTTTGGTTTTTGGTTTTTGGTTTTTGGTTTTTGGTTTTTGGTTTTTGGTTTTTGGTTTTCAGTTTTTGGTTTTTGGTTTTGGTTTTTGGTTTTTGGTTTTTGGTTTTCAGTTTTTGGTTTTTGGTTTTTGGTTTTTGGTTTTTGGTTTTTGGTTTTTGGTTTTTGGTTTTTGGTTTTTGGTTTTTGGTTTTTGGTTTTTGGTTTTTGGTTTTGGTTTTGGTTTTATGTTTTTGGTTTTTGGTTTTTGGTTTTTGGTTTTTGGTTTTTGGTTTTTGGTTTTTGGTTTTTGGTTTTTGGTTTTTGGTTTTGGTTTTGGTTTTTGCTTTTGGTTTTTGGTTTTTGGTTTTGGTTTTTGGTTTTTGGTTTTTGGTTTTTGGTTTTTGGTTTTTGGTTTTTGGTTTTTGGTTTTTGGTTTTTGGTTTTTGGTATTTGGTTTTTGGTCTTTGGTTTTTGGTTTTTGGTTTTTGGTTTTTGGTTTTTGGTTTTTGGTTTTTGGGTTTTTGGTTTTTGGTTTTTGGTTTTTGGTTTTTGGTTATTGGTTTTTGCTTTTTGGTTTTGGTTTTTGGTTTTTGGTTTTTGGTTGTTGGTTTTTGGTTTTTGGTTTTTGGTTTTTGGTTTTTGGTTTTTGGTTTTTGGTTTTTGGTTTTTGGTTTTTGGTTTTTGGTTTTTGGTTTTTGGTTTTTGGTTTTTGGTTTTTGGTTTTTGGTTTTTGGTTTTTGGTTTTTGGTTTTTGGTTTTTGGTTTTTGGTTTTTGGTTTTTGGTTTTTGGTTTTTGGTTTTTGGTTTTTGGTTTTTGGTTTTTGGTTTTTGGTTTTTGGTTTTTGGTTTTTGGTTTTTGGTTTTTGGTTTTTGGTTTTTGGTTTTTGGTTTTTGGTTTTTGGTTTTTGGTTTTTGGCTTTTGGTTTTTGGTTTTTGGTTTTTGGTTTTCGGTTTTTGGTTTTTGGTTTTTGGTTTTTGGTTTTTGGTTTTTGGTTTTTGGTTTTTGGTTTTTGGTTTTTGGTTTTTGGTTTTTGGTTTTTGGTTTTTGGTTTTTGGTTTTTGGTTTTTGGTTTTTGGTTTTTGGTTTTTGGTTTTTGGTTTTTGGTTTTTGGTTTTTGGTTTTTGGTTTTTGGTTTTTGATTTTTGGGTTTTTGGTTATTGGTTTTTGGTATTTGGTTTTTGGTTTTTGGGTTTGGTTTTTGGTTTTTGGTTTTTGGTTTTTGGTTTTTGGGTTTTGGTTTATGTTTTTGGTTTTTGGTTTTTGGTTTTTGGTTTTTGGTTTTCGGTTTTTGGTTTTTGGTTTTTGGTTTTTGGTTTTTGGTTTTTGGGTTTTTGGTTTCTGGTTTTTGGTTTTTGGTTTTTGGTTTTTGGTTTTTGGTTTTTGGTTTTTGGTTTTTGGTTTTTGGTTTTTGGTTTTTGGTTTTTGGTTTTTGGATTTTGGTTTTTGGTTTTTGGTTTTTGGTTTTTGGTTTTTGGTTTTTGGTTTTTGGTTTTTGGTTTTTGGTTTTTGGTTTTTGGTTTTTGGTTTTTCGTTTTTGGTTTCTGGTTTTTGGTTTATGGTTTTTGGTTTTTGGTTTCTGGTTTTCGGTTTTTGGTTTTTGGTTTTTGGTTTTTGGTTTTTGGTTTTTGGTTTTTGGTTTTTGGTTTTTGGTTTTTGGTTTTTGGTTTTTGGTTTTTGGTTTTGGTTTTTGTGTTTTGGTTTTTGGTTTTTGGTTTTTGGTTTTTGGTTTTTGGTTTTTGGTTTTTGGTTTTTGGTTTTTGGTTTTTGGTTTTTGGATTTGGTTTTTGGTTTTTGGTTTTTGGTTTTTGGTTTTTGGTTTTTGGTTTTTGGTTTTTGGTTTTTCGTTTTTGGTTTCTGGTTTTTGGTTTTTGGTTTTTGGTTTCTGGTTTTCGGTTTTTGATTTCTGGTTTTTGGTTTTTGGTTTTTGGTTTTCGGTTTTTGGTTTTTGGTTTTTGGTTTTTGGTTTTGGTTTTTGTGTTTTGGTTTTTGGTTTTTGGTTTTTGGTTTTTGGTTTTTGGTTTTTGGTTTTTGGTTTTTGGTTTTCGGTGTTTGGTTTTTGGTTTTTGGATTTGGTTTTTGGTTTTTGGTTTTTTGTTTCTGGTTTTTGGTTTTCGGTTTTTGGTTTTTGGCTTTTGGTTTTTGGTTTTTGGTTTTTGGTTTTGGGTTTTTGTTTTCGTTTTTCGATTTTTGGTTTTTGGTTTTTGGTTTTTGGTTTTCGGTTTTTGGTTTTTGGTTTTTGGTTTTTGGTTTTGGTGTTTGTGTTTTGGTTTTTGGTTTTTGGTTTTTGGTTTTTGGTTTTTGGTTTTTGGTTTTTGGTTTTTGGTTTTTGGTTTTTGGTTTTCGGTGTTTGGTTTTTGGTTTTTGGATTTGGTTTTTGGTTTTTGGTTTTTGGTTTTTGGTTTTTGGTTTTCGGTTTTTGGTTTTTGGTTTTTGGTTTTTGTTTTCGGTTTTCGGCTTTTGGTTTTTGGTTTTTGGTTTTTGGTTTTTGGTTTTCGGTTTTTGGTTTCTGGTTTTTGGTTTTTGGTTTTTGGTTTTTGGTTTTTGGTTCTTGGTTTTTGGTTTTTGGTTTTTGTTTTTTGGTTTTTGGTTTTTGGTTTTTGGTTTTTGGTTTTTGATATTTGGTTTTTGGTTTTTGGTTTTTGGTTTTTGGTTTTTGGTTTTTGGTTTTTGGTTTTTGGTTTTTGGTTTTTGGTGTTTTGTTTTTGGTTTTTGGTTTTTGGTTTTTGGTTTTTGGTTTTTTGTTTTTGGTTTTTGGTATCTGGTTTTTGGTTTTTGGTTTTTGGTATTTGGTTTTTGGTTTTTGGTTTTTGGTTTTGGTTTTTGGGTTTTTGGTTTTTGGTTTTTGGTTTTTGGTTTTTGGTTTTTGGTTTTTGGTTTTTGGTTTTTGGTTTTTGGTTTTTGGTTTTTGGTATTTGGTTTTTGGTTTTGGTTTTTGGTTTTCAGTTTTTGGTTTTTGGTTTTCGGTTTTTGGTTTTTGGTTTTTGGTTTTTGGTTTTGGTTTTGGTTTTATGTTTTTGGTTTTTGGTTTTTGGTTTTTGGTTTTTGGTTTTTGGTTTTTGGTTTTTGGTTTTTGGTTTTTGGTTTTTGGTTTTTGGTTTTTGGTTTTTGGTTTTTGGTTCTGGGTTTTGGTTTTTGGTTTTTGGTTTTTGGTTTTTTGTTTTTGGTTTTTGCTTTTGGTTTTTGGTTTTTGGTTTTTGGTTTTGGTTTTTGGTTTTTGGTTTTTGGTTTTTGGTTTTTGGTTTTTGGTTTTAGGTTTTTGGTTTTTGGTCTTTGGTTTTTGGTTTTTGGTTTTTGGTTTTTGGTTTTTGGGTTTTTGGTTTTTGGTTTTTGGTTTTCGGTTTTCGGCTTTTGGTTATTGGTTTTTGGTTTTTGGTTTTGGTTTTTGGTTTTTGGTTTTTGGTTTTTGGTTTTTGGTTTTTGGTTTTTGGTTTTTGGTTTTTGGTTTTTGGTTTTTGGTTTTTGGTTTTTGGTTTTTGGTTTTTGGTTTTTGGTTTTTGGTTTTTGGTTTTTGGTTTTTGGGTTTTGGTTTTTGGTTTTTGGTTTTTGGTTTTTGGTTTTTGGTATTTGGTTTTTGGTTTTTGGTTTTTGGTTTTTGGTTTTTGGTTTTTGGTTTTTGGTTTTTGGCTTTTGGTTTTTGGTTTTTGGTTTTCGGTTTTCGGTTTTCGGTTTTCGGTTTTTGGTTTTTGGTTTTTGGTTTTTGGTTTTTGGTTTTTGGTTTTTGGTTTTTGGTTTTCGGTTTTTGGTTTTTGGTTTTTGGTTTTTGGTTTTTGGTTTTTGGTTTTTGGTTTTTGGTTTTTGGTTTTTGGTTTTTGGTTTTTGGTTTTTGGTTTTTGGTTTTTGGTTTTTGGTTTTTGGTTTTTGGTTTTTGGTTTTTGGTTTTCGGTTTTTGGTTTTTGGTTTTTGGTTTTTGGTTTTTGGTTTCTGGGTTTTGGTTTTTGGTTTTTCGTTTTTGGTTTTTGGTTTTTGGTTTTTGGTTTTTGGTTTTTGGTTTTTGGTTTTTGGTTTTTGGTTTTTGGTTTTTGGTTTTTGGTTTTTGGGTTTTTGGTTTTTGGTTTTTGGTTTTTGGTTTCCGGTTTTCGGTTTTTGGTTTTTGGTTTTTGGTTTTTGGTTTTTGGTTTTTGGTTTTTGGTTTTTGGTTTCCGGTTTTCGGTTTTTGGTTTTTGGTTTTTGGTTTTTGGTTTTTGGTTTTTGGTTTTTGGTTTTGGTTTTGGTTTTTGGTTTTTGGTTTTTGGTTTTTGGTTTTTGGTTTTTGGTTTTTGGTTTTTGGTTTTTGGTTTTTGGTTTTTGGTTTTTGGTTTTGGTTTTGGTTTTTGGTTTTTGGTTTTTGGTTTTTGGTTTTTGGTTTTTGGTTTTTGGTTTTTGGTTTTTGGTTTTTGTTTTTGGTTTTTGGTTTTTGGTTTTCGGTTTTTGGTTTTTGGTTTTTGGTTTTTGGTTTTTGGTTTTTGGTATTTGGCTTTTGTTTTTCGGTTTATGGTTTTTGGTTTTTGGTTTTTGGTTTTTGGTTTTTCGTTTTTGGTTTTTGGTTTTTCGTTTTTGGTTTTCGTTTTTGGTTTTTGGTTTTCGGTTTTTGGTTTTTGGTTTTTGGTTTTTGGTTTTTGGTTTTTGGTTTTTGGTTTTTGGTTTTTGGTTTCCGGTTTTCGGTTTTTGGTTTTTGGTTTTTGGTTTTTGGTTTTTGGTTTTTTTTTTTTGGTTTTTGGTTTTTGGTTTTTGGTTTTGGTTTTGGTTTTTGGTTTTTGGTTTTTGGTTTTTGGTTTTTGGTTTTTGGTTTTTGGTTTTTGGTTTTGGTTTTGGTTTTTGGTTTTTGGTTTTTGGTTTTTGGTTTTTGGTTTTTGGTTTTTGGTTTTTGGTTTTTGGTTTTTGGTTTTTGGTTTTTGGTTTTCAGTTTTTGGTTTTTGGTTTTTGGTTTTTGGTTTTTGGTTTTTGGTTTTTGGTTTTTGGTTTTTGGTTTTTGGTATTTGGCTTTTGTTTTTCGGTTTATGGTTTTTGGTTTTACGTTTTTGGTTTTTGGTTTATGGTTTTTGGTTTTTCGTTTTTGGTTTTTGGTTTTTGGTTTTTGGTTTTTGGTTTTCGGTTTTTGGTTTTTGGTTTTCGGTTTTTGGTTTTGGTTTTTGGTTTTTGGTTTTTGGTTTGTGGTTTTCGGTTTTCGGTTTTTGGTTTTTGTTTTTTGGTTTTAGGTTTTTGGTTTTTGGTTTTTGGTTTTCGGTTTTTCGATTTTGGTTTTTGGTTTTTGGTTTTTGGTTTTTGGTTTTTGGTTTTGGTTTTCGGTTTTTGGTTTTTGGTTTTTGGTTTTTGGTTTTTGGTTTTTGGTATTTGGTTTTTGGTTTGTGGTTTTTGGTTTTTGGTTTTTGGTTTTTGGTTTTTGGTTTTGGGTTTTTGGCTTTTGGTTTTTGGTTTCTGGGTTTGGTTTTTGGTTTTTGGTTTTTGGTTTTTGGTTTTTGGTTTTTGGTTTTTGGTTTTTGGTTTTTGGTTTTTGATTTTTTGTTTTTGGTTTTTGGTTTTCGGTTTTCGGTTTTTGGTTTTTGGTTTTTGGTTTAGGTTTTTTGGTTTTTGGTTTTTGGTTTTTGGTTTTTGGTTTTTGGTTTTTGGTTTTTGGTTTTTGGTTTTTGGTTTTCGGTATTTGGTTTTTGGTTTTTGGTTTTTGGTTTCCGGTTTTTGGTTTTTGGTTTTTGGTTTTTCGTTTTTGGTTTTTGGTTTTTGGTTTTTGGTTTTTGGTTTTTGGTTTTTGGTTTTTGGTTTTTGATTTTTTGTTTTTGGTTTTTGGTTTTCGGTTTTCGGTTTTTGGTTTTTGATTTTTTGTTTTTGGTTTTTGGTTTTCGGTTTTCGGTTTTTGGTTTTTGGTTTTTGGTTTTTGGTTTTTGTTTTTTGGTTTTTGGTTTTTGGTTTTTGGTTTTTGGTTTTTGGTTTTTGGTTTTTGGTTTTTGGTTTTTGGTTTTCGGTATTTGGTTTTTGGTTTATGGTTTTTTGTTTTTGGTTTTTGGTTTTCGGTTTTCGGTTTTTGGTTTTTGGTTTTTGGTTTTTGGTTTTTGTTTTTTGGTTTTTGGTTTTTGGTTTTTGGTTTTTGGTTTTCGGTATTTGGTTTTTGGTTTTTGGTTTTCGGTTTCCGGTTTTTGGTTTTTGGTTTTTGGTTTTTCGTTTTAAGTTTTTGGTTTTTGGTTTTTGGTTTTTGGTTTTTGGTTTTTGGTTTTTGGTTTTTGGTTTTTGATTTTTTGTTTTTGGTTTTTGGTTTTCGGTTTTCGGTTTTTGGTTTTTGGTTTTTGGTTTTTGGTTTTTGTTTTTTGGTTTTTGGTTTTTGGTTTTTGGTTTTTGGTTTTTGGTTTTTGGTTTTTGGTTTTTGGTTTTTGGTTTTTGGTTTTTGGTTTTTGGTTTTTGGTTTTTGGTTTTTGGTTTTTGGTTTTTGGTTTCGGTTTTTGGTTTTTGGTTTTTGGTTTTCGGTTTTCGGTTTTTGGTTTTTGGTTTTTGGTTTTTGTTTTTTGGTTTTTGGTTTTTGGTTTTTGGTTTTTGGTTTTTGGTTTTTGGTTTTTGGTTTTTGGTTTTTGGTTTTTGGTTTTTGGTTTTTGGTTTTTGGTTTTTGGTTTTTGGTTTTTGGTTTTTGGTTTTTGGTTTTTGGTTTTTGGTTTTTGGTTTTTGGTTTTTGGTTTTTGGTTTTTGGTTTTCGGTTTTCGGTTTTTGGTTATTGGTTTTCGGTTTTTGGTTTTGGTTTTTGGTTTTTGGTTTTTGGGTTTTGGTTTTTGGTTTTTGGTTTTTGGTTTTTGGTTTTTGGTTTTTGGTTTTTGGTACTTGGTTTTTGGTTTTTGGTTTTTGGTTTTTGGTTTTTGGTTTTTGGTTTTTGGTTTTTGGTTTTTGGTTTTCGGTTTTGGTTTTTAGTTTTTGGTTTTTGATTTTTGGTTTTTGGTTTTTGGTTTTTGGTTTTTGGTTTTTGGTTTTTGGTTTTTGGTTTTTGGTTTTTGGTTTTTTGGTTTTTGGTTTTTGGTTTTTGGTTTTCGGTTTTCGGTTTTTGGTTATTGGTTTTTGGTTTTTGGTTTTTGGTTTTTGGTTTTTGTTTATGGTTTTTGGTTTTTGGTTTTTGGTTTTTGGTTTTTGGTTTTTGGTTTTTGGCGTTTGGTTTTTGGTTTTTGGTTTTTGGTTTTTGGTTTTCGGTTTTGGTTTTTTGTTTTTGTTTTTTGGTTTTTGGTTTTTGATTTTTGGTTTTTGGTTTTTGGTTTTTGGTTTTTGATTTTTGGTTTTTGGTGTTTGGTTTTTGGTTTTTGGTTTTTGGTTTTTGGTTTTTGGTTTTTGGTTTTTGGTTTTTGGTTTTTGGTTTTTGGTTTTTGGTTTTTGGTTTTTGGTTTTTGGTTTTTGGTTTTTGGTTTTTGGTTTTCGGTTTTTGGTTTTTGGTTTTTGGTTTTTGGTTTTTGGTTTTTGGTTTTTGGTTTTTGGTTTTTGGTTTTTGGTTTTTGGTTTTTGGTTTTTAGTTTTTGGTTTTTGGTTTTTGGTTTTTGGTTTTTGGTTTTTGGTTTTTGGTTTTTGGTTTTTGGTTTTTGGTTTTTGGTTTTTTGTTTTTGGTTTTTGGTTTTTGGTTTTTGGTTTTTGGTTTTTGGTTTTTGGTTTTAGTTTTTTGGTTTTTGGTTTTTGGTTTTTGGTTTTTGGTTTTTGGTTTTCGGTTTTTGGTTTTTGGTATCTGGTTTTTGGTTTTTGGTTTTTGGTATTTGGTTTTTCGTTTTTGGTTTTTTTTTGGTTTTTGGTTTTCGGTCTTTTGTTTTTGGTTTTTGGTTTTTGGTATTTGGTTTTTGGTTTTTGGATTTGGTTTTGGTTTTTGGTTTTTGGTTTTTGGTTTTTGGTTTTTGTTTCTGGTTTTTGGTTTTTGGTTTTTGGTTTTTGGTTTGTGGTTTTTGGTTTTTGGTTTTTGGTTTTTGGCTTTTGGTTTTTGGTTTTTGGTTTTTGGTTTTTGGTTTTCGGTTTTGGTTTTTAGTTTTTGTTTTTTGGTTTTTGGTTTTTGATTTTTGGTTTTTGGTTTTTGGTTTTTGGTTTTTGGTTTTTGGTTTTTGGTTTTTGGTGTTTGGTTTTTGGTTTTTGGTTTTTGGTTTTTGGTTTTTGGTTTTTGGTTTTTGGTTTTTGGTTTTTGGTTTTTGGTTTTTGGTTTTTGGTTTTTGGTTTTTGGTTTTCGATTTTTGGTTTTTGGTTTTTGGTTTTTGGGTTTTTGGTTTCTGGTTTTTGGTTTTTGGTTTTTGGTTTTTGGTTTTTGGTTTTTGGTTTTTGGTTTTTGGATTTGGTTTTTGGTTTTTGGTTCTTGGTTTTTGGTGTTTGGTTTTTGGTTTTTGGTTTTTGGTTTTTGGTTTTTGGTTTTTGGTTTTTGGTTTTTGGTTTTTGGTTTTTGGTTTTTGGTTTTTGGTTTTTGGTTTTTGGTTTCTGGTTTTTGGTTTTTGGTTTTTGGTTTCTGCTTTTCGGTTTTTGTTTTTGGTTTTTGGTTTTTGGTTTCTGGTTTTTGGTTTTTGGTTTTTGGTTTCTGGTTTTCGGTTTTTGGTTTTTGGTTTTTGGTTTTTGGTTTTTGGTTTTTGTTTTGGTTTTTGGTTTTTGGTTTTTGGTTTTTGGTTTTGGTTTTTGGTTTTTGGTTTTTGGTTTTTGGTTTTTGGTTTTTGGTTTTTGGTTTTTGGTTTTTGGTTTTTGGTTTTTGGTTTTGGTTTTGGTTTTTGGTTTTTGGTTTTTGGTTTTTGGTTTTTGGTTTTTGGTTTTTGGTTTTTGGTTTTTGGTTTTTGTTTTTTGTTTTTTGGTTTTTGGTTTTTGGTTTTGGTTTTTGGGTTTTTGGTTTTTGGTTTATTGTTTTTTGGTTTTGGGTTTTTGGTTTTTGGTTTTTGGTTTTTGGTTTTTGGTTTTTGGTTTTTGGTTTTTGGTTTTTGGTTTTGGGTTTTTGGTTTTTGGTTTTTGGTTTTTGGTTTTTGGTTTTTGGTTTTTGGTTTTGATTTTTGGTTTTTGGTTTTTGGTTTTTGGTTTTTGGTTTTAGGTTTTTGGTTTTTGGGTTTTGGTTTTTAGTTTTCTGTTTTGGGTTATTGGTTTTTGGTTTTTGGTTTTTGGTTTTTGGTTTTTGGTTTTTGGTTTTTGGTTTTTGGTTTTTGGTTTTTGGTTTTTGGTTTTTGGGTTTTTGGGTTTTTGGTTTTTGTTTTTTGGTTTTTGGTTTTTGGTTTTTGGCTTTTGGTTTTTGGTTTTTGGTTTTTGGTTTTTGGGTTTTTGGTTTTGGTTTTTGGTTTTTGGTTTTTGGTTTTTGGTTTATTGGTTTTGGTTTTGGGTTTTGGTTTTTGGTTTTTGGTTTTTGGTTTTTGGTTTTTGGTTTTTGGTTTTTGGTTTTTGGTTTTTGGTTTTTGGTTTTTGGTTTTTGGTTTTTGGTTTTTGGTTTTTGATTTTTGGTTTTGGTTTTCGGTTTTTGGTTTTTGGTTTTTGGTTTTGGTTTTTGGTGTTTGGTTTTGGTTTTTGGTTTTTGGTTTTTGGTTTTTGGTTTTTGGTTTTTGGTTTTGGTTTTTGGTTTTTGGTTTTTGGTTTTTGGTTTTTGGTTTTTGGTTTCTGGTTTTTGGTTATTGGTTTTTGGTTTTTGATTTTTGGTTCTGGGTTTTTGGTTTTGGTTTTTGGTTTTTGGTTTTTGGTTTTTGGTTTTTGGTTTTTGGTTTTTGGTTTTGGTTTTTGGTTTTTGGTTTTTGGTTTTTGTTTTTTGGTTTTTGGTTTTTGGTTTTTGGTTTTTGGTTTTCGGTTTTTGGTTTTTGGTTTTTGGTTTTTGGGTTTTTGGTTTTTGGTTTTTGGTTTTTGGTTTTTGGTTTTTGGTTTTTGGTTTTTGGTTTTTGGTTTTTGGTGTTTGGTTTTTGGTTTTTGGTTTTTGGTTTTTGGTTTTTGGTTTTTGGTTTTTGATTTTTGGTTTTTGGTTTCTGGTTTTTGGTTATTGGTTTTTGGTTTTTGATTTTTGGTTCTGGGTTTTTGGTTTTGGTTTTTGGTTTTTGGTTTTTGGTTTTTGGTTTTTGGTTTTTGGTTTTTGGTTTCTGGTTTTTGGTTATTGGTTTTTGGTTTTTGATTTTTGGTTCTGGGTTTTTGGTTTTGGTTTTTGGTTTTTGGTTTTTGGTTTTTGGTTTTTGGTTTTTGGTTTTTGGTTTTGGTTTTTGGTTTTTGGTTTTTGGTTTTTGGTTTTTGGTTTTTGGTTTTTGGTTTTGGTTTTTGGTTTTTGGTTTTTGGTTTTTGGTTTTTGGTTTTTGGTTTTTGGTTTTTGGTTTTTGGTTTTTGGGTTTTTAGTTTTTGGTTTCTGGTTTTCGGTTTTTGGTTTTTGGTTTTTGGTTTTTGGTTTTTGGTTTTTGGTTTTTGGTTTTTGGTTTTTGGTTTTTGGTTTTTGGTTTTTGGTTTTTGGTTTTTGGTTTTTGGTTTTTGGTTTTTGGTTTTTGGTTTTTGGTTTTCGGTTTTTGGTTTTTGGTTTTTGGTTTTTGGGTTTTTGGTTTTTGGTTTTTGGTTTTTGGTTTTTGGTTTTTGGTTTTTGGTTTATTGTTTTTGGTTTTGGGTTTTTGGTTTTTGGTTTTTGGTTTTTGGTTTTTGGTTTTTGGTTTTTGGTTTTTGGTTTTTGGTTTTTGGTTTTGGGTTTTTGGTTTTTGGTTTTTGGTTTTTGGTTTTTGGTTTTTGGTTTTTGATTTTTGGTTTTTGGTTTTTGGTTTTTGGTTTTAGGTTTTTGGTTTTTGGGTTTTGGTTTTTAGTTTTCTGTTTTTGGGTTTTTGGTTTTTGGTTTTTGGTTTTTGGGTTTTTGGTTTTTGGTTTTTGGTTTTTGGTTTTTGGTTTTTGGTTTTTGGTTTTTGGGTTTTTGGTTTTTGTTTTTGGTTTTTGGTTTTTGGTTTTTGGCTTTTGGTTTTTGGTTTTTGGTTTTTGGTTTTTGGTTTTTGGTTTTTGGGTTTTTGGTTTTTGTTTTTTGGTTTTTGGTTTTTGGTTTTTGGCTTTTGGTTTTTGGTTTTTGGTTTTTGGTTTTTGGTTTTTGGTTTTTGGTTTTTGGTTTTTGGTTTTTGGTTCTGGGTTTTTGGTTTTGGTTTTTGGTTTTTGTTTTCTGGTTTTTGGTTTTTGGTTTTTGGTTTTTGGTTTTTGGTTTTTGGTTTTTGGTTATTGGTTATTGGTTTTTGGTTTTTGATTTTTGGTTCTGGGTTTTTGGTTTTGGTTTTTGGTTTTTGGTTTTTGGTTTTTGGTTTTTGGTTTTTGGTTTTTGGTTTTGGTTTTTGGTTTTTGGTTTTTTGTTTTTGGTTTTTGGTTTTTGGTTTTTGGTTTTTGGTTTTTGGTTTTTGGTTTTTGGTTTTTGGTTTTTGGTTTTTGGTTTTTGGTTCTGGGTTTTGGTTTTGGTTTTTGGTTTTTGGTTTTTGGTTTTTGCTTTTGGTTTTTGGTTTTTGGTTTTGGTTTTTGGTTTTTGGTTTTTGGTTTTTGGTTTTTGGTTTTTGGTTTTTGGTTTTTGTTTTTTGGTTTTTGGTTTTTGGTTTTTGGTTTTTGGTTTTTGGTTTTTTGGTTTTTGGTTTTTGGTTTTTGGTTTTCGGTTTTCGGTTTTTGGTTATTGGTTTTTGGTTTTTGGTTTTGGTTTTTGGTTTTTGGTTTTTGGGTTTTGGTTTTTGGTTTTTGGGTTTTGGTTTTTGGTTTTTGGTTTTTGGTTTTTGGTTTTTGGTTTTTGGTTTTTGGTTTTTGGTTTTTGGTTTTTGGTTTTTGGTTTTTGGTTTTTGGTACTTGGTTTTTGGTTTTTGGTTTTTGGTTTTTGGTTTTTGGTTTTTGGTTTTTGGTTTTTGGGTTTTGGTTTTTGGTTTTTGGTTTTTGGTTTTTGGTTTTTGGTTTTTGGTTTTTGGTTTTCGGTTTTTGGTTTTTTTTTGGTTTTTGGTTTTTGGTTTTTGGTTTTTGGTTTTTGGTTTTTGGTTTTTGGTTCTGGTTTTTGGTTTTTGGTTTTTGGTTTTTGGTTTTTGGTTTTGCTTTTGGTTTTTGGTTTTTGATTTTGGTTTTTGGTTTTTGGTTTTTGGTTTTTGGTTTTTGGTTTTTGGTTTTTGGTTTTTGATTTTTGGTTTTTGGTTTTTGGTTTTTGATTTTTGCTTTTTGGTTTTTTGGTTTTTCGGTTTTTGGTTTTTGGTTTTCGGTTTTTGTTTATGGTTTTTGGTTTTTGGTTTTTGGTTTTTGGTTTTTGGTTTTTGGCGTTTGGTTTTTGGTTTTTGGTTTTTGGTTTTTGGTTTTCGGTTTTGGTTTTTTGTTTTTGTTTTTTGGTTTTTGGTTTTTGGTTTTTGGTTTTTGGTTTTTGGTTTTTGGTTTTTGGTTTTTGGTTTTTGATTTTTGGTTTTTGGTGTTTGGTTTTTGGTTTTTGGTTTTTGGTTTTTGGTTTTTGGTTTTTGGTTTTTGGTTTTTGGTTTTTGGTTTTTGGTTTTTGGTTTTTGGTGTTTGGTTTTTGGTTTTTGGTTTTTGGTTTTTGGTTTTTGGTTTTTGGTTTTTGGTTTTTGGTTTTTGGTTTTTGGTTTTTGGTTTTTGGTTTTTGGTTTTTGATTTTTGGTTTTTGGTTTTCGGTTTTTGGTTTTTGGTTTTTGGTTTTTGGTTTTTGGTTTTTGGTTTTTGGTTTTTGGTTTTTGGTTTTTGGTTTTTGGTTTTTGGTTTTTGGTTTTTGGTTTTTGGTTTTTGGTTTTTGGTTTTTGGTTTTTGGTTTTCGGTTTTCGGTTTTTGGTTATTGGTTTTTGGTTTTTGGTTTTGGTTTTTGGTTTTTGGTTTTTGGGTTTTGGTTTTTGGTTTTTGGTTTTTGGTTTTTGGTTTTTGGTTTTTGGTTTTTGGTACTTGGTTTTTGGTTTTTGGTTTTTGGTTTTTGGTTTTTGGTTTTTGGTTTTTGGTTTTTGGTTTTTGGTTTTTGGTTTTCGGTTTTGGTTTTTAGTTTTTGGTTTTTGATTTTTGGTTTTTAGTTTTTGGTTTTTGGTTTTTGGTTTTTGGTTTTTGGTTTTTGGTTTTTGGTTTTTTGGTTTTTGGTTTTTGGTTTTTGGTTTTCGGTTTTCGGTTTTTGGTTATTGGTTTTTGGTTTTTGGTTTTTGGTTTTTGGTTTTTGTTTATGGTTTTTGGTTTTTGGTTTTTGGTTTTTGGTTTTTGGTTTTTGGTTTTTGGCGTTTGGTTTTTGGTTTTTGGTTTTTGGTTTTTGGTTTTCGGTTTTGGTTTTTTGTTTTTGTTTTTTGGTTTTTGGTTTTTGATTTTTGGTTTTTGGTTTTTGGTTTTTGGTTTTTGATTTTTGGTTTTTGGTGTTTGGTTTTTGGTTTTTGGTTTTTGGTTTTTGGTTTTTGGTTTTTGGTTTTTGGTTTTTGGTTTTTGGTTTTTGGTTTTTGGTTTTTGGTTTTTGGTTTTTGGTTTTTGGTTTTTGATTTTTGGTTTTTGGTTTTCGGTTTTTGGTTTTTGGTTTTTGGTTTTTGATTTTTGGTTTTTGGTTTTTGGTTTTTGGTTTTTGGTTTTTGGTTTTTGGTTTTTGGTTTTTGGTTTTTGGTTTTTAGTTTTTGGTTTTTGGTTTTTGGTTTTTGGTTTTTGGTTTTTGGCTTTTGGTTTTTGGTTTTTGGTTTTTGGTTTTTGGTTTTTGGTTTTTTGTTTTTGGTTTTTGGTTTTTGGTTTTTGGTTTTTGGTTTTTGGTTTTTGGTTTTAGTTTTTTGGTTTTTGGTTTTTGGTTTTTGGTTGTTGGTTTTTGGTTTTCGGTTTTTGGTTTTTGGTTTTTGGTATCTGGTTTTTGGTTTTTGGTTTTTGGTATTTGGTTTTTCGTTTTTGGTTTTTGGTTTTTGGTTTTTGGTTTTCGGTCTTTTGTTTTTGGTTTTTGGTTTTTGGTATTTGGTTTTTGGTTTTGGTTTTGGTTTTTGGTTTTTGGTTTTTGGTTTTTGGTTTTTGTTTATGGTTTTTGGTTTTTGGTTTTTGGTTTTTGGTTTGTGGTTTTTGGTTTTTGGTTTTTGGTTTTTGGCTTTTGGTTTTTGGTTTTTGGTTTTTGGTTTTTGGTTTTCGGTTTTGGTTTTTAGTTTTTGTTTTTTGATTTTTGGTTTTTGATTTTTGGTTTTTGGTTTTTGGTTTTTGGTTTTTGGTTTTTGGTTTTTGGTTTTTGGTGTTTGGTTTTTGGTTTTTGGTTTTTGGTTTTTGGTTTTTGGTTTTTGGTTTTTGGTTTTTGGTTTTTGGTTTTTGGTTTTTGGTTTTTGGTTTTTGGTTTTTGGTTTTTGGTTTTTGGTTTTTGGTTTTTGATTTTTGGTTTTTGGTTTTCGGTTTTTGCTTTTTGGTTTTTGGTTTTTGATTTTGGTTTTTGGTTTTTGGTTTTTGGTTTTTGGTTTTTGGTTTTTGGTTTTTGGTTTTTGGTTTTTGGTTTTTGGTTTTTGGTTTTTGGTTTTTGGTTTTTGGTTTTTGGTTTTTGGTTTTCGATTTTTGGTTTTTGGTTTTTGGTTTTTGGGTTTTTGGTTTCTGGTTTTTGGTTTTTGGTTTTTGGTTTTTGGTTTTTGGTTTTTGGATTTGGTTTTTGGTTTTTGGTTCTTGGTTTTCGGTTTTTGGTTTTTGGTTTTTGGGTTTTGGTTTTTGGTTTTTGGTTTTTGGTTTTTGGTGTTTGGTTTTTGGTTTTTGGTTTTTGGTTTTTGGTTTTTGGTTTTTGGTTTTTGGTTTTTGGTTTTTGGTTGTTGGTTTTTGGTTTTCGGTTTTTGGGTTTTGGTTTTTGGTTTTTGGTTTTTGGTTTTTGGTTTTTGGTTTTTGGTTTTAGATTTTTGGTTTTTGGTTCATGGTTTTTGGGTTTTTGGTTTCTGGTTTTTGGTTTTTGGTTTTTGGTTTTTGGTTTTTGGTTTTTGGTTTTTGATTTCTGGTTTTTGGTTTTTGTTTTTTGGTTTCTGGTTTTCGGTTTTTGGTGTTTGGTTTTCGGTTTTTGGTTTTTGGTTTTTGGTTTTTGGTTTTTGGTTTTTGGTTTTTGGTTTTTGGTTTTGGTTTTTGGTTTTAAGTTTTTGGTTTTTGGTTTTTGGTTTTTGGTTTTTGGTTTTTGGTTTTTGGTTTTTGGTTTTTGGTTTTTGGTTTTTGGTTTTTGGTTTTTGGTTTTTGGTTTTTGGTTTTTGTTTTTTGGTTTTTGGTTTTTGGTTTTTGGTTTTTGGTTTTTGGTTTTTGGTTTTTGGTTTTTCTTTTTCGGTTTTTGGTTTTTGGATTTGGTTTTTGGTTTTTGGTTTTTTGTTTTTGGTTTTTGGTTTTCGGTTTTTGGTTTTTGTTTTCGGTTTTTGGTTTTTGGTTTTTGGTTTTTGGTTTTTAGTTTTCTGTTTTTGGGTTTTGGTTTTGGTTTTTGGTTTTTGGTTTTTGGTTTTTGGTTTTTGGTTTTTGTTTTTTGGTTTTTGGTTGTTGGTTTTTGGCTTTTGGTTTTCGGTTTTTGGTTTTTGGTTTTTGGTTTTTGGTTTTTGGTTTTCGGTTTTTGGTTTTTGGTTTTTGGTTTTTGGTATTTGGTTTTTGGTTTTTGGTTTTTGGTTTTTGGTTTTTGGTTTTTGGTTTTTGGTTTTTGGTTTATTGTTTTTGGTTTTGGGTTTTTGGTTTTTGGTTTTTGGTTTTTGGTTTTTGGTTTTTGGTTTTTGGTTTTTGGTTTTTGGTTTTTGGTTTTTGGTTTTTGGTTTTTGGTTTTTGGGTGTTGGTTTTTGGTTTTTGGTTTTTGGTTTTTGGTTTTTGGTTTTTGGTTTTTGGTTTTTGGTTTTTTGGTTTTTGGTTTTTGGTTTTTGGTTTTTGGTTTTTGGTTTTTGGTTTTTGGTTTTGGTTTTTGGTTTTTGGTTTTTGGTTTTTGGTTTTTGGTTTTTGGTTTTTAGTTTTCTGTTTTTGGTTTCTGGTTTTGGTTTTTGGTTTTTGGTTTTTGGTTTTTGGTTTTTGTTTTTTGGTTTTTGGTTTTTGGTTTTTGGTTGTTGGTTTTTGGCTTTTGGTTTTCGGTTTTTGGTTTTTGGTTTTTGGTTTTTGGTTTTTGGTTTTTGGTTTTTGGTTTTTGGTTTTTGGTTTTTGGTTTTTGGTATTTGGTTTTTGGTTTTTGATTTTTGGTTTTTGGTTTTTGGTTTTTGGTTTTTGGTTTTTGGTTTTTGGTTTTCGGTTTTCGGTTTTTGGTTTTTGGTTTTTGGTTTTTGGTTTTTGGTTTTTGGTTTTTGGTTTTTGGTTTTTGGTTTTTGGTTTTGGGTTTTTGGTTTTTGGTTTTTGGTTTTTGGTTTTTGGTTTTTGGTTTTTGGTTTTCGGTTTTTGGTTTTTGGTTTTTGATTTTGGTTTTTGGTTTTTGGTATTTGGTTTTTGGTTTTTGGGTTTGGTTTTTGGTTTTTGGTTTTTGGTTTTTGGTTTTTGGTTTTGGGTTTTTGGGTTTTGGTGTTTGGGTTTTGGTTTTTGGTTTTTGGTTTTTGGTTTTTGGTTTTTGGTGTTTCGTTTTTGGTTTCTGGTTTCTGGTTTTTGGTTTTCTGTTTTTGGTTTTTGGTTTCTGGTTTTTGGGTTTTTGGTTTTTGGTTTTTGGTTTTTGGTTTTCGGTTTTTGGTTTTTGGTTTTTGGTTTTTGGTTTTGGTTTTTGTTTTTTGGTTTTTGGTTTTTGGTTTTTGGTTTTTGGTATTTGGTTTTTGGTTTTTGGTTTTTGGTTTTTGGTTTTTGGTTTTTGGTTTTTGGTTTTTTGGTTTTTGGATTTGGTTTTTGGTTTTTGGTTTTTGGTATTTGGTTTTTGTTTTTCGGTTTATGGTTTTTAGTTTTTGGTTTTTGGTTTTTGGTTTTTGGTTTTTGTTTTCGGTTTTTGATTTTTGGTTTTTGGATTTTGGTTTTTGGTTTTTGGTTTTTGGTTTTTGGTTTTTGGTTTTTGGTTTTCGGTATTTGGTTTTTGTTTATGGTTTTTGGTTTTTGGTTTTTGGTTTTTGGTTTTTGGTTTTCGGCTTTTGGTTTTTGGTTTTTGGGTTTTGGTTTTTGGTTTTCAGTTTTGGTTTTTGGTTTTTTGGTTTTTGGTTTTTGGATTTGGTTTTTGGTTTTTGGTTTTTGGTATTTGGTTTTTGTTTTTCGGTTTATGGTTTTTAGTTTTTGATTTTTGGTTTTTGGTTTTTGGTTTTTGGTTTTTGGTTTTTGGTTTTTGCTTTCGGTTTTTGATTTTTGGTTTTTGGATTTTGGTTTTTGGTTTTTGGTTTTTGGTTTTTGGTTTTTGGTTTTTGGTTTTTGGTTTTTGGTTTTTGGTTTTTTGGTTTTTGGTTTTTGGATTTGGTTTTTGGTTTTTGGTTTTTGGTATTTGGTTTTTGTTTTTCGGTTTATGGTTTTTAGTTTTTGGTTTTTGGTTTTTGGTTTTTGGTTTTTGGTTTTTGGTTTTCGGTATTTGGTTTTTGTTTATGGTTTTTGGTTTTTGGTTTTTGGTTTTTGGTTTTCGGCTTTTGGTTTTTGATTTTTTGGTTTTGGTTTTTGAATTTTGGTTTTTGGTTTTCGGTTTTTGGTTTTTGGTTTTTGGTTTTTGGTTTTTGGTTTTTGGTTTTTGGTTTTTAGTTTTCTGTTTTTGGTTTTTGGTTTTTGGTTTTTGGTTTTTGGTTTTTGGTTTTTGGTTTTTGGTTTTTGGTTTTTGGTTTTTGGTTTTTGGTATTTGGTTTTTGGTTTTTGGTTTTTGGTTTTTGGTTTTTGGTTTTCGGTTTTTGGGTTTTGGTTTTTGGTTTTTGGTTTTTGGTTTTTGGTTTTTGGTTTTTGGTTTTTGGTTTTCGATTTTTGGCTTTTGGTTTTTGGTTTTGGGTTTTTGGTTTCTGGTTTTTGGTTTTTGGTTTTTGGTTTTTGGTTTTTGGTTTTTGGTTTTTGGTTTTTGGTTTTTGGTTTTTGGTTTTTGGTTTTTGGTTCTTGGTTTTTGGTTTTTGGTTTTTGGTTTTTGGTTTTTGGTTTTTGGTTTTTGGTTTTTGGTTTTTGGTTTTTGGTTTTTGGTTTTTGTATTTGGTTTTTGGTTTTTGGTTTTTGGTTTTTGGTTTTTGGTTTTTGGTTTTTGGTTTTTGGTTTTAGTTTTTGGTTTTTGGTTTTCGGTTTTTGGGTTTTGGTTTTTGGTTTTTGGTTTTTGGTTTTTGGTTTTTGGTTTTTGGTTTTCGATTTTTGGTTTTTGGTTTTTGGTCTTTGGGTTTTTGGTTTCTGGTTTTTGGTTTTTGGTTTTTGGTTTTTGGTTTTTGGTTTTTGGTTTTTGGTTTTTGGTTTTTGGTTTTTGGTTTTTGGTTTTTGGTTTTTGGTTTTTGGTTTTTGGTTTTTGGTTTTTGGTTTTTGGTTTTTGGTTTTTGGTTTTTGGTTTTTGGTTTTTGGTTTTTGGTTTTTGGTTTTTGGTTTTTGGTTTTTGGTTTCTGGTTTTTGGTTTTTGGTTTTTGGTTTTTGGTTTTTGGTTTTTGGTTTTTGGTTTTTGGTTTTTGGGTTTTTGGTTTTTGGTTTTCGGTTTTTGGTTTCTGGTTTTTGGATTTGGTTTTTGGTTTTTGGTTTTTGGTTTTTTTGTTTTTGGTTTTTTTGTTTTTGGTTTTTGGTTTTCGATTTTTGGTTTTTGGTTTTTGGTCTTTGGGTTTTTGGTTTCTGGTTTTTGGTTTTTGGTTTTTGGTTTTTGGTTTTTGGTTTTTGGTTTTTGGTTTTTGGTTTTTGGGTTTTTGGTTTTTGGTTTTCGGTTTTTGGTTTCTGGTTTTTGGATTTGGTTTTTGGTTTTTGGTTTTTGGTTTTTTTGTTTTTGGTTTTTGGTTTTCGGTTTTTGGTTTTTGGTTTTTGGTTTTTGGTTTTTGGCTTTTGTTTTCGGTTTTCGGTATTTGGTTTTTGGTTTTTGGTTTTTGGGTTTTTGGTTTTTGGTTTTTGGTTTTTGGTTTTCGGTTTTTGGTTTTTGGTTTTTGGTTTTTGGTTTTTGGTTTTTGGTTTTTGGTTTATTGTTTTTGGTTTATTGTTTTTGGTTTTGGGTTTTTGGTTTTTGGTTTTTGGTTTTTGGTTTTTGGTTTTTGGTTTTTGGTTTTTGGTTTTTGGTTTTTGGTTTTTGGTTTTTGGTTTTTGGTTTTTGGTTTTTGGTTTTTGGTTTTTGGTTTTTGGTTTTTGGTTTTTGGCTTTTGTTTTCGGTTTTCGGTATTTGGTTTTTGGTTTTTGGTTTTTGGGTTTTTGGTTTTTGGTTTTTGGTTTTTGGTTTTCGGTTTTTGGTTTTTGGTTTTTGGTTTTTGGTTTTTGGTTTTTGGTTTTTGGTTTATTGTTTTTGGTTTATTGTTTTTGGTTTTGGGTTTTTGGTTTTTGGTTTTTGGTTTTTGGTTTTTGGTTTTTGGTTTTTGGTTTTTGGTTTTTGGTTTTTGGTTTTTGGGTTTTGGTGTTTGGGTTTTGGTTTTTGGTTTTTGGTTTTTGGTTTTTGGTTTTTGGTGTTTCGTTTTTGGTTTCTGGTTTCTGGTTTTTGGTTTTCTGTTTTTGGTTTTTGGTTTCTGGTTTTTGGGTTTTTGGTTTTTGGTTTTTGGTTTTTGGTTTTCGGTTTTTGGTTTTTGGTTTTTGGTTTTTGGTTTTGGTTTTTGTTTTTTGGTTTTTGGTTTTTGGTTTTTGGTTTTTGGTATTTGGTTTTTGGTTTTTGGTTTTTGGTTTTTGGTTTTTGGTTTTTGGTTTTTGGTTTTTTGGTTTTTGGATTTGGTTTTTGGTTTTTGGTTTTTGGTATTTGGTTTTTGTTTTTCGGTTTATGGTTTTTAGTTTTTGGTTTTTGGTTTTTGGTTTTTGGTTTTTGTTTTCGGTTTTTGATTTTTGGTTTTTGGATTTTGGTTTTTGGTTTTTGGTTTTTGGTTTTTGGTTTTTGGTTTTTGGTTTTTGGTTTTCGGTATTTGGTTTTTGTTTATGGTTTTTGGTTTTTGGTTTTTGGTTTTTGGTTTTTGGTTTTCGGCTTTTGGTTTTTGGTTTTTGGGTTTTGGTTTTTGGTTTTCAGTTTTGGTTTTTGGTTTTTTGGTTTTTGGTTTTTGGATTTGGTTTTTGGTTTTTGGTTTTTGGTATTTGGTTTTTGTTTTTCGGTTTATGGTTTTTAGTTTTTGATTTTTGGTTTTTGGTTTTTGGTTTTTGGTTTTTGGTTTTTGGTTTTTGCTTTCGGTTTTTGATTTTTGGTTTTTGGATTTTGGTTTTTGGTTTTTGGTTTTTGGTTTTTGGTTTTTGGTTTTTGGTTTTTGGTTTTTGGTTTTTGGTTTTTTGGTTTTTGGTTTTTGGATTTGGTTTTTGGTTTTTGGTTTTTGGTATTTGGTTTTTGTTTTTCGGTTTATGGTTTTTAGTTTTTGGTTTTTGGTTTTTGGTTTTTGGTTTTTGGTTTTTGGTTTTTGGTTTTCGGTATTTGGTTTTTGTTTATGGTTTTTGGTTTTTGGTTTTTGGTTTTTGGTTTTCGGCTTTTGGTTTTTGATTTTTTGGTTTTGGTTTTTGAATTTTGGTTTTTGGTTTTCGGTTTTTGGTTTTTGGTTTTTGGTTTTTGGTTTTTGGTTTTTGGTTTTTGGTTTTTAGTTTTCTGTTTTTGGTTTTTGGTTTTTGGTTTTTGGTTTTTGGTTTTTGGTTTTTGGTTTTTGGTTTTTGGTTTTTGGTTTTTGGTATTTGGTTTTTGGTTTTTGGTTTTTGGTTTTTGGTTTTTGGTTTTCGGTTTTTGGGTTTTGGTTTTTGGTTTTTGGTTTTTGGTTTTTGGTTTTTGGTTTTTGGTTTTTGGTTTTCGATTTTTGGCTTTTGGTTTTTGGTTTTGGGTTTTTGGTTTCTGGTTTTTGGTTTTTGGTTTTTGGTTTTTGGTTTTTGGTTTTTGGTTTTTGGTTTTTGGTTTTTGGTTTTTGGTTTTTGGTTTTTGGTTCTTGGTTTTTGGTTTTTGGTTTTTGGTTTTTGGTTTTTGGTTTTTGGTTTTTGGTTTTTGGTTTTTGGTTTTTGGTTTTTGGTTTTTGTATTTGGTTTTTGGTTTTTGGTTTTTGGTTTTTGGTTTTTGGTTTTTGGTTTTTGGTTTTTGGTTTTAGTTTTTGGTTTTTGGTTTTCGGTTTTTGGGTTTTGGTTTTTGGTTTTTGGTTTTTGGTTTTTGGTTTTTGGTTTTTGGTTTTCGATTTTTGGTTTTTGGTTTTTGGTCTTTGGGTTTTTGGTTTCTGGTTTTTGGTTTTTGGTTTTTGGTTTTTGGTTTTTGGTTTTTGGTTTTTGGTTTTTGGTTTTTGGTTTTTGGTTTTTGGTTTTTGGTTTTTGGTTTTTGGTTTTTGGTTTTTGGTTTTTGGTTTTTGGTTTTTGGTTTTTGGTTTTTGGTTTTTGGTTTTTGGTTTTTGGTTTTTGGTTTTTGGTTTTTGGTTTTTGGTTTCTGGTTTTTGGTTTTTGGTTTTTGGTTTTTGGTTTTTGGTTTTTGGTTTTTGGTTTTTGGTTTTTGGGTTTTTGGTTTTTGGTTTTCGGTTTTTGGTTTCTGGTTTTTGGATTTGGTTTTTGGTTTTTGGTTTTTGGTTTTTTTGTTTTTGGTTTTTTTGTTTTTGGTTTTTGGTTTTCGATTTTTGGTTTTTGGTTTTTGGTCTTTGGGTTTTTGGTTTCTGGTTTTTGGTTTTTGGTTTTTGGTTTTTGGTTTTTGGTTTTTGGTTTTTGGTTTTTGGTTTTTGGGTTTTTGGTTTTTGGTTTTCGGTTTTTGGTTTCTGGTTTTTGGATTTGGTTTTTGGTTTTTGGTTTTTGGTTTTTTTGTTTTTGGTTTTTGGTTTTCGGTTTTTGGTTTTTGGTTTTTGGTTTTTGGTTTTTGGCTTTTGTTTTCGGTTTTCGGTATTTGGTTTTTGGTTTTTGGTTTTTGGGTTTTTGGTTTTTGGTTTTTGGTTTTTGGTTTTCGGTTTTTGGTTTTTGGTTTTTGGTTTTTGGTTTTTGGTTTTTGGTTTTTGGTTTATTGTTTTTGGTTTATTGTTTTTGGTTTTGGGTTTTTGGTTTTTGGTTTTTGGTTTTTGGTTTTTGGTTTTTGGTTTTTGGTTTTTGGTTTTTGGTTTTTGGTTTTTGGTTTTTGGTTTTTGGTTTTTGGTTTTTGGTTTTTGGTTTTTGGTTTTTGGTTTTTGGTTTTTGGTTTTTGGTTTTTGGTTTTTGGTTTTTGGTTTTTGGTTTTTGGTTTTTGGTTTTTGGTTTTTGGTTTTTGGTTTTTGGTTTTTGGTTTTTGGTTTTTGGTTTTTGGTTTTTGGTTTTTGGTTTTTGGTTTTTGGTTTTTGGTTTTTGGTTTTTGGTTTTTGGTTTTTGGTTTTTGTTTTTTGGTTTTTGGTTTTTAGTTTTCTTTTTTATGTTTTTGGTTTTGGTTTTTGGTTTTTGGTTTTTGGTCTTTGGTTTTTGGTTTTTGGTTTTTGGTTTTTGGTTTTTGGTTTTTGTTTTTTGGTTTTTGGTTTTTGGCTTTTGGTTTTCGGTTTTAGGTTTTCGGTTTTCGGTTTTTGGTTTTTGGTTTTTGGTTTTTGGTTTTTGGTTTTTGGTTTTTGGTATTTGGTTTTTGGTTTTTGGTTTTTGGTTTTTGGTTTTTGGTTTTTGGTTTTTGGGTTTTTGGTTTTTGGTTTTTGGTTTTTGTTTTTTGGTTTTTGGTTTTTGGTTTTTGGTTTTTGGTTTTGGTTTTTGGTTTTTGGTTTTTGGTTTTTGGTTTTTGATTTTTGGTTTTTGGTTTTTGGTTTTTGGTCTTTGGGTTTTTGGTTTCTGGTTTTTGGTTTTTGGTTTTTGGTTTTTTGTTTTTGGTTTTGGGTTTTTGGTTTTTGTTTTTGGTTTTTGGTTTTTGGTTTTTGGTTTTTGGTTTTTGGTTTTCGGTGTTCGGTTTTTGGTTTTTGGTTTTTGGTTTTTGGTTTTTGGTTTTTGGTTTTTGGTTTTTGGTTTTTGGTTTTTGGTTTTTGGTTTTTGGTTTTTGGTTTTTGGTTTTTGGTTTTTGGTTTTTGTTTTTTGGTTTTTGGTTTTTGGTTTTTGGTTTTTGGTTTTTGGTTTTGGTTTTTGGTTTTTGGTTTTTGGTTTTTGGTTTTTGGTTTTTGGTTTTTGGTTTTTGGTTTTTGGTTTTTGGTTTTTGGTTTTTGGTTTTTGGTTTTTGGTTTTTGGTTTTTGGTTTTTGATTTTTGGTTTTTGGTTTTTGGTTTTTGGATTTCGGTTTTTGGTTTTTGGTTTTTGGATTTCGGTTTTTAGTTTTTGGTTTTTGGTTTTTGGTTTTTGGTTTTTGGTTTTTGGTTTTTGGTTTTTGGTTATTGGTTATTGGTTTTTGGATTTTGGTTTATGGTTTTTAGTTTTCTGTTTTTGGTTTTTGGTTTTGGTTTTTGGTTTTTGGTTTTTGGTTTTTGGTTTTTGGTTTTTGGTTTTTGGTTTTTGGTTTTTGGTTTTTGGTTTTTGGTTTTTGGTTTTTGGTTTTGGTTTTTGGTTTTTGTTTTTTGGTTTTTGGTTTTTGGTTTTTGGCTTTTGGTTTTCGGTTTTTGGTTTTTGGTTTTGGGTTTTTGGTTTTTGGTTTTTGGTTTTTGGTTTTTGGTTTTTGGTTTTTGGTTTTTGGTTCTGGGTTTTTGGTTTTGGTTTTTGGTTTTTGGTTTTTGGTTTTTGGTTTTTGGTTTTTGGTTTTTGGTTTTTGGTTTTTGGTTTTTGGTTTTTGGTTTTTGGTTTTTGGTTTTTGGTTTTTGGTTTTTGGTTATTGGTTATTGGTTTTTGGTTTTTGGTTCTGGGTTTTTGGTTTTGGTTTTTGGTTTTTGGATTTTGGTTTTTGGTTTTTGGTTTTTGGTTTTTGGTTTTTGGTTTTTGGTTTTTGGTTTTTGGTTTTTGGTTTTTGGTTTTTGGTTTTTGGTTTTTGGTTTTTGGTTTTTGGTTTTTGGTTTTTGGTTTTTGGTTTTTGTTTTTTGGTTTTTTGTTTTTGGTTTTTGGCTTTTGGTTTCGGTTTTTGTTTTTGGTTTTGGGTTTTTGGTTCTTGGTTTTGGGTTTTTGGTTTTCGGTCTTTTGTTTTTGGTTTTTGGTTTTTGGTATTTGGTTTTTGGTTTTGGTTTTTGGTTTTTGGTTTTTGGTTTTTGGTTTTTGGTTTTTGGTTTTTGGTATTTGGTTTTTGGTTTTTGGTTTTTGGTTTTTGGTTTTTGGTTTTTGGTTTTCGGTTTTTGGGTTTTGGTTTTTGGTTTTTGGTTTTTGGTTTTTGGTTTTTGGTTTTTGGTTTTCGATTTTTGGTTTTTGGTTTTTGGTTTTTGGGTTTTTGGTTTCTGGTTTTTGGTTTTTGGTTTTTGGTTTTTGGTTTTTGGTTTTTGGTTTTTGGTTTTTGGTTTTTGGTTTTTGGTTTTTGGTTTTTGGTTTTTGGTTCTTGGTTTTTGGTTTTTGGTTTTTGGTCTTTGGGTTTTGGTTTTTGGTTTTTGGTTTTTGGTTTTCGTTTTTTGGTTTTTGGTATTTGGTTTTTGGTTTTTGGTTTTTGGTTTTTGGTTTTTGGTTTTTGGTTTTTCGTTTTTGGTTTTTGGTTTTCGGTTTTTGGGTTTTGGTTTTTGGTTTTTGGTTTTTGGTTTTTGGTTTTTGGTTTTTGGTTTTTGGTTTGTGGTTTTCGATTTTTGGTTTTTGGTTTTTGGTTTTTGGGTTTTTGGTTTCTGGTTTTGGTTTTTGGTTTTTGGTTTTTGGTTTTTGGTTTTTGGTTTTTGGTATTTGGTTTTTGGTTTTTGGTTTTTGGTTTTTGGTTTTTGGTTTTTGGTTTTTGGTTTTTGGTTTCTGGTTTTTGGTTTTTGGTTTTTTTGTTTTTGGTTTTTGGTTTTCGGTTTTTGGTTTTTGGTTTTTGGTTTTTGGTTTTTGGTTTTTGTTTTCGGTTTTCGGTATTTGGTTTTTGGTTTTTGGTTTTTGGTTTTTGGTTTTTGGTTTTTGGTTTTGGGTTTTTGGTTTTTGGTTTTTGGTTTTTGGTTTTTGGGTTTTTGGTTTTTGGTTTTTGGTTTTTGGTTTTCGGTTTTTGGTTTTTGGTTTTTGGTTTTTGGTTTTTGGTTTTTGGTTTTTGGTTTTTGGTTTATTGTTTTTGGTTTATTGTTTTTGGTTTTGGGTTTTTGGTTTTTGGTTTTTGGTTTTTGGTTTTTGGTTTTTGGTTTTTGGTTTTTGGTTTTTGGTTTTTGGTTTTTGGTTTTTGGTTTTTGGTTTTTGGTTTTTGGTTTTTGGTTTTTGGTTTTTGGTTTTTGGTTTTTGGTTTTTGGTTTTTGGTTTTTGGTTTTTGGTTTTTGGTTTTTGGTTTTTGGTTTTTGGTTTTTGGTTTTTGGTTTTTGGTTTTTGGTTTTTGGTTTTTGTTTTTTGGTTTTTGGTTTTTAGTTTTCTTTTTTATGTTTTTGGTTTTGGTTTTTGGTTTTTGGTTTTTGGTCTTTGGTTTTTGGTTTTTGGTTTTTGGTTTTTGGTTTTTGGTTTTTGTTTTTTGGTTTTTGGTTTTTGGTTTTTGGCTTTTGGTTTTCGGTTTTAGGTTTTTGGTTTTTGGTTTTTGGTTTTTGGTTTTTGGTTTTTGGTTTTTGGTTTTTGGTTTTTGGTATTTGGTTTTTGGTTTTTGGTTTTTGGTTTTTGGTTTTTGGTTTTTGGTTTTTGGGTTTTTGGTTTTTGGTTTTTGGTTTTTGTTTTTTGGTTTTTGGTTTTTGGTTTTTGGTTTTTGGTTTTGGTTTTTGGTTTTTGGTTTTTGGTTTTTGGTTTTTGATTTTTGGTTTTTGGTTTTTGGTTTTTGGTCTTTGGGTTTTTGGTTTCTGGTTTTTGGTTTTTGGTTTTTGGTTTTTTGTTTTTGGTTTTGGGTTTTTGGTTTTTGTTTTTGGTTTTTGGTTTTTGGTTTTTGGTTTTTGGTTTTTGGTTTTTGGTTTTCGGTTTTCGGTTTTTGGTTTTTGGTTTTTGGTTTTTGGTTTTTGGTTTTTGGTTTTTGGTTTTTGGTTTTTGGTTTTTGGTTTTTGGTTTTTGGTTTTTGGTTTTTGGTTTTTGGTTTTTGTTTTTTGGTTTTTGGTTTTTGGTTTTTGGTTTTTGGTTTTTGGTTTTGGTTTTTGGTTTTTGGTTTTTGGTTTTTGGTTTTTGGTTTTTGGTTTTTGGTTTTTGGTTTTTGGTTTTTGGTTTTTGGTTTTTGGTTTTTGGTTTTTGGTTTTTGGTTTTTGATTTTTGGTTTTTGGTTTTTGGTTTTTGGATTTCGGTTTTTGGTTTTTGGTTTTTGGATTTCGGTTTTTAGTTTTTGGTTTTTGGTTTTTGGTTTTTGGTTTTTGGTTTTTGGTTTTTGGTTATTGGTTATTGGTTTTTGGATTTTGGTTTATGGTTTTTAGTTTTCTGTTTTTGGTTTTTGGTTTTGGTTTTTGGTTTTTGGTTTTTGGTTTTTGGTTTTTGGTTTTTGGTTTTTGGTTTTTGGTTTTTGGTTTTTGGTTTTTGGTTTTGGTTTTTGGTTTTTGTTTTTTGGTTTTTGGTTTTTGGTTTTTGGCTTTTGGTTTTCGGTTTTTGGTTTTTGGTTTTGGGTTTTTGGTTTTTGGTTTTTGGTTTTTGGTTTTTGGTTTTTGGTTTTTGGTTTTTGGTTCTGGGTTTTTGGTTTTGGTTTTTGGTTTTTGGTTTTTGGTTTTTGGTTTTTGGTTTTTGGTTTTTGGTTTTTGGTTTTTGGTTTTTGGTTTTTGGTTTTTGGTTTTTGGTTTTTGGTTTTTGGTTTTTGGTTTTTGGTTTTTGGTTTTTGGTTATTGGTTATTGGTTTTTGGTTTTTGGTTCTGGGTTTTTGGTTTTGGTTTTTGGTTTTTGGATTTTGGTTTTTGGTTTTTGGTTTTTGGTTTTTGGTTTTTGGTTTTTGGTTTTTGGTTTTTGGTTTTTGGTTTTTGGTTTTTGGTTTTTGGTTTTTGGTTTTTGGTTTTTGGTTTTTGGTTTTTGGTTTTTGGTTTTTGGTTTTTGGTTTTTGTTTTTTGGTTTTTGGTTTTTGGTTTTTGGCTTTTGGTTTCGGTTTTTGTTTTTGGTTTTGGGTTTTTGGTTTTTGGTTTTGGGTTTTTGGTTTTCGGTCTTTTGTTTTTGGTTTTTGGTTTTTGGTATTTGGTTTTTGGTTTTGGGTTTTGGTTTTTGGTTTTTGGTTTTTGGTTTTTGGTTTTTGGTTTTTGGTATTTGGTTTTTGGTTTTTGGTTTTTGGTTTTTGGTTTTTGGTTTTTGGTTTTCGGTTTTTGGGTTTTGGTTTTTGGTTTTTGGTTTTTGGTTTTTGGTTTTTGGTTTTTGGTTTTTGGTTTTCGATTTTTGGTTTTTGGTTTTTGGTTTTTGGGTTTTTGGTTTCTGGTTTTTGGTTTTTGGTTTTTGGTTTTTGGTTTTTGGTTTTTGGTTTTTGGTTTTTGGTTTTTGGTTTTTGGTTTTTGGTTCTTGGTTTTTGGTTTTTGGTTTTTGGTCTTTGGGTTTTGGTTTTTGGTTTTTGGTTTTTGGTTTTTGTTTTTTGGTTTTTGGTATTTGGTTTTTGGTTTTTGGTTTTTGGTTTTTGGTTTTTGGTTTTTGGTTTTTCGTTTTTGGTTTTTGGTTTTCGGTTTTTGGGTTTTGGTTTTTGGTTTTTGGTTTTTGGTTTTTGGTTTTTGGTTTTTGGTTTTTGGTTTGTGGTTTTCGATTTTTGGTTTTTGGTTTTTGGTTTTTGGGTTTTTGGTTTCTGGTTTTGGTTTTTGGTTTTTGGTTTTTGGTTTTTGGTTTTTGGTTTTTGGTATTTGGTTTTTGGTTTTTGGTTTTTGGTTTTTGGTTTTTGGTTTTTGGTTTTTGGTTTTTGGTTTCTGGTTTTTGGTTTTTGGTTTTTTTTGTTTTTGGTTTTTGGTTTTCGGTTTTTGGTTTTTGGTTTTTGGTTTTTGGTTTTTGGTTTTTGTTTTCGGTTTTCGGTATTTGGTTTTTGGTTTTTGGTTTTTGGTTTTTGGTTTTTGGTTTTGGGTTTTTGGTTTTTGGTTTTTGGTTTTTGGTTTTTGGGTTTTTGGTTTTTGGTTTTTGGTTTTTGGTTTTCGGTTTTTGGTTTTTGGTTTTTGGTTTTTGGTTTTTGGTTTTTGGTTTTTGGTTTTTGGTTTATTGTTTTTGGTTTATTGTTTTTGGTTTTGGGTTTTTGGTTTTTGGTTTTTGGTTTTTGGTTTTTGGTTTTTGGTTTTTGGTTTTTGGTTTTTGGTTTTTGGTTTTTGGTTTTTGGTTTTTGGTTTTTGGTTTTTGGTTTTTGGTTTTTGGTTTTTGGTTTTTGGTTTTTGGTTTTTGGTTTTTGGTTTTTGGTTTTTGGTTTTTGGTTTTTGGTTTTTGGTTTTTGGTTTTTGGTTTTTGGTTTTTGGTTTTTGGTTTTTGGTTTTTGGTTTTTGGTTTTTGTTTTTTGGTTTTTGGTTTTTAGTTTTCTTTTTTATGTTTTTGGTTTTGGTTTTTGGTTTTTGGTTTTTGGTCTTTGGTTTTTGGTTTTTGGTTTTTGGTTTTTGGTTTTTGGTTTTTGTTTTTTGGTTTTTGGTTTTTGGCTTTTGGTTTTCGGTTTTAGGTTTTTGGTTTTTGGTTTTTGGTTTTTGGTTTTTGGTTTTTGGTTTTTGGTTTTTGGTTTTTGGTTTTTGGTTTTTGTTTTTTGGTTTTTGGTTTTTGGTTTTTGGTTTTTGGTTTTTGGTTTTTGGTTTTTGGTTTTTGATTTTCGGTTTTTGGTTTTTGGTTTTTGGTTTTTGGTTTTTGGTTTTTGGTTTTTGGTTTTTGGTTTTTGGTTTTTGGTTTTTGGTTTTTGGTTTTTGGTTTTTGGTTTTTGGTTTTTGGTTTTTGGTTTTTGGTTTTTGGTTTTTTGTTTTTGGTTTTCGGTCTTTTGTTTTTGGTTTTTGGTTTTTGGTTTTTGGTTTTTGGTTTTTGGTTTTTAATTTTTGGTTTTTGGTTTTCGGTTTTTGGTTTTTGGTTTTTGGTTTTTGGTTTTTGGTTTTTGGTTTTTGTTTTTTGGTTTTTGGTTTTTGGTTTTTGGTTTTTGGTTTTTGGTTTTTGGTTTTTGTTTTTTGGTTTTTGGTTTTTGGTTTTTGGTTTTTGGTTTTTGGTTTTGGTTTTTGGTTTTTGGTTTTTGGTTTTTGGTTTTTGGTTTTTGGTTTTTGGTTTTTGGTTTTTGGTTTTTGGTTTTTGGTTTTTGGTTTTTGGTTTTTGGTTTTTGATTTTTGGTTTTTGGTTTTTGGATTTCGGTTTTTGGTTTTTGTTTTTTGGTTTTCGGTTTTTGGTTTTTGGTTTTTGGTTTTTGGTTTTTGTTTTTGGTTTTTGGTTTTTGGTTTTTGGTTTTTGGTTTTTGGTTTTTGGTTATTGGTTATTGGTTTTTGGTTTTTGGTTTTTGGTTTTTGGTTTTTGGTTTTTAGTTTTCTGTTTTTGGTTTTTGGTTTTGGTTTTTGGTTTTTGGTTTTTGGTTTTTGGTTTTTGGTTTTTGGTTTTTGGTTTTTGGTTTTTGGTTTTTGGTTTTTGGTTTTTGGTTTTTGGTTTTTGGTTTTTGGTTTTTGGTTTTTCGTTTTTGGTTTTTGGTTTTTGATTTTTGGTTTTTGGTTTTTGGTTTTTGGTTTTTGGTTTTTGGTTTTGGTTTTTGGTTTTTGGTTTTTGGTTTTTGGTTTTTGGTTTTTGGTTTTTGGGTTTTGGTTTTCGGTTTTTGGTTTTTGGTTTTTGGTTTTTGGTTTTTGGTTTTTGGTTTTTGGTTTTTGGTTTTTGGTTTTTGGTTTTTGGTTTTTGGTTTTTGGTTTTTGGTTTTTGGTTTTTGGTTTTTTGTATTTGGTTTTTGGTTTTTGGTTTTTGGTTTTTGGTTTTTGGTTTTTGGTTTTTGGTTTTCGGTTTTCGGTTTTTGGTTTTTGGTTTTTGGTTTTTGGTTTTTGGTTTTTGGTTTTTGGTTTTCGGTTTTTGGTTTTTGGTTTTTGGTTTTTGGTTTTTGGTTTTTGGTTTTTGGTTTTTGGTTTTTGGTTTTTGGTTTTTGGTTTTTGTTTTTTGGTTTTTGGTTTTTGGTTTTTGGTTTTTGGTTTTTGGTTTTTGGTTTTTGGTTTTGGTTTTTGGTTTTTGGTTTTTGGTTTTTGGTTTTTGGTTTTTGGTTTATGGTTTTTGGTTTTTGGTTTATGGTTTTTGGTTTTTGGTTTTTGGTTTTTGATTTTTGGTTTTTGGTTTTTGGTTTTTGGATTTCGGCTTTTGGTTTTTGGTTTTTGGTTTTCGGTTTTTGGTTTTTGGTTTTTGGTTTTTGGTTTTTGGTTTTTGGTTTTTGGTTTTTGGTTTTTGGTTTTTGGTTTTTGGTTTTTGGTTATTGGTTATTGGTTTTTGGTTTTTGGTTTTTGGTTTTTGGTTTTTAGTTTTCTGTTTTTGGTTTTTGGTTTTTGGTTTTTAGTTTTTGGTTTTTGGGTTTTGGTTTTTGGTTTTTGGTTTTTGGTTTTTGGTTTTTGGTTTTTGGTATTTGGTTTTCGGTTTTTGGTTTTTGGTTTTTGGTTTTTGGTTTTTGGTTTTTGGTTTTTTGGTTTTTGGTTTTCGGTTTTTGGGTTTTGGTTTTTGGTTTTTGGTTTTTGGTTTTTGGTTTTTGGTTTTTGGTTTTCGATTTTTGGTTTTTGGTTTTTGGTTTTTGGGTTTTTGGTTTCTGGTTTTTGGTTTTTGGTTTTTGGTTTTTGGTTTTTGGTTTTTGGTTTTTGGTTTTTGGTTTTTGGTTTTTGGTTTTTGTTTTTTGGTTTTTGGTTTTTGGTTTTTGGTTTTTGGTTTTTGGTTTTGGTTTTTGGTTTTTGGTTTTTGGTTTTTGGTTTTTGGTTTTTGGTTTTTGGTTTTTGGTTCTTGGGTTTTTGATTTTTGGTTTTTGGTTTTTGGTTTTTGGATTTCGGTTTTTGGTTTTTGGTTTTTGGTTTTCGGTTTTTGGTTTTGGTTTTTGGTTTTTGGTTTTTGGTTTTTGGTTTTTGGTTTTTGGTTTTTGGTTTTTGGTTTTTGGTTTTTGGGTTTTGTTTTTTGGTTTTTGGTTTTTGGTTTTTGGCTTTTGGTTTTCGGTTTTTGGTTTTTGGTTTTGGGTTTTTGGTTTTTGGTTTTTGGTTTTTGGTTTTTGGTTTTTGGTTTTTGGTTTTTGGTTCTGGGTTTTTGGTTTTAGTTTTTGGTTTTTGGTTTTTGGTTTTTGGTTTTTGGTTTTTGGTTTTTGGTTTTTGGTTTTTGGTTTTCGATTTTTGGTTTTTGGTTTTTGGTTTTTGGTTTTTGGTTTTTGGTATTTGGTTTTTGGTTTTTGGTTTTTGGTTTTTGGTTTTTGGTTTTTGGTTTTTGGTTTTTGGTTTTTGGTTTTTGGTTTTTGGTTTTTGGTTTTTGGTTTTGGTTTTTGGTTTTTGGTTTTTGGTTTTTGGTTTTTGGTTTTTGGTTTCGGTTTTTGGTTTTTGGTTTTTGGTTTTTGGTTTTTGGTTTTGGTTTTTGGTTTTTTGGTTTTTGGGTTTTTGGTTTTTGGTTTTTGGTTTTTGGTTTTCGGTTTTCGGTTTTTGGTTATTGGTTTTTGGTTTTTGGTTTTGGTTTTTGGTTTTTGGTTTTTGGTTTTTGGTTTTTGGTTTTTGGTTTTTGGTTTTTGGTTTTGGGTTTTTGGTTTTTGGTTTTCGATATTTGGTTTTTGGTTTTTGGCTTTTGGTTTTTCGTTTTTGGTTTCTGGTTTATGGTTTTTGGTTTTTGGTTTTTCGTTTTTGGTTTTTGGTTTTTGGTTTTTGGTTTTTGGTTTTTGGTTTTTGGTTTTTGGTTTTTGTTTTTTGGTTTTTGGTTTTTGGTTTTTGGCTTTTGGTTTTCGGTTTTTGGTTTTTGGTTTTGGGTTTTTGGTTTTTGGTTTTTGGTTTTTGGTTTTTGGTTTTTGGTTCTGGGTTTTTGGTTTTGGTTTTTGGTTTTTGGTTTTTGGTTTTTGGTTTTTGGTTTTTGGTTTTTGGTTTTTGGTTTTCGATTTTTGGTTTTTGGTTTTTGGTTTTTGGTTTTTGGTTATTGGTTTTTGGTTTTTGGTTTTTGGTTTTTGGTTTTTGGTTTTTGGTTTTTGGTTTTTGGTTTTTGTTTTTTGGTTTTTGGTTTTTGGTTTTTGGTTTTTGGTTTTTGGTTTTGGTTTTTGGTTTTTGGTTTTTGGTTTTTGGTTTTTGGTTTTTGGTTTTTGGTTTTTGGTTTTTGGTTTTTGGTTTTTGGTTTTTGGTTTTTGGTTTTTGGTTTTTGATTTTTGGTTTTTGGTTTTTGGATTTCGGTTTTTGGTTTTTGTTTTTTGGTTTTCGGTTTTTGGTTTTTGGTTTTTGGTTTTTGGTTTTTGGTTTTTGGTTTTTGGTTTTTGGTTTTTGGTTTTTGGTTTTTGGTTTTTGGTTATTGGTTATTGGTTTTTGGTTTTTGGTTTTTGGTTTTTGGTTTTTGGTTTTTAGTTTTCTGTTTTTGGTTTTTGGTTTTGGTTTTTGGTTTTTGGTTTTTGGTTTTTGGTTTTTGGTTTTTGGTTTTTGGTTTTTGGTTTTTGGTTTTTGGTTTTTGGTTTTTGGTTTTTGGTTTTTGGTTTTTGGTTTTTGGTTTTTCGTTTTTGGTTTTTGGTTTTTGATTTTTGGTTTTTGGTTTTTGGTTTTTGGTTTTTGGTTTTTGGTTTTGGTTTTTGGTTTTTGGTTTTTGGTTTTTGGTTTTTGGTTTTTGGTTTTTGGGTTTTGGTTTTCGGTTTTTGGTTTTTGGTTTTTGGTTTTTGGTTTTTGGTTTTTGGTTTTTGGTTTTTGGTTTTTGGTTTTTGGTTTTTGGTTTTTGGTTTTTGGTTTTTGGTTTTTGGTTTTTGGTTTTTTGTATTTGGTTTTTGGTTTTTGGTTTTTGGTTTTTGGTTTTTGGTTTTTGGTTTTTGGTTTTTGGTTTTTGGTTTTCGGTTTTCGGTTTTTGGTTTTTGGTTTTTGGTTTTTGGTTTTTGGTTTTTGGTTTTTGGTTTTCGGTTTTTGGTTTTTGGTTTTTGGTTTTTGGTTTTTGGTTTTTGGTTTTTGGTTTTTGGTTTTTGGTTTTTGTTTTTTGGTTTTTGGTTTTTGGTTTTTGGTTTTTGGTTTTTGGTTTTGGTTTTTGGTTTTTGGTTTTTGGTTTTTGGTTTTTGGTTTTTGGTTTATGGTTTTTGGTTTTTGGTTTTTGGTTTTTGGTTTATGGTTTTTGGTTTTTGGTTTTTGGTTTTTGATTTTTGGTTTTTGGTTTTTGGTTTTTGGATTTCGGTTTTTGGTTTTTGGTTTTTGGTTTTCGGTTTTTGGTTTTTGGTTTTTGGTTTTTGGTTTTTGGTTTTTGGTTTTTGGTTTTTGGTTTTTGGTTTTTGGTTTTTGGTTTTTGGTTATTGGTTATTGGTTTTTGGTTTTTGGTTTTTGGTTTTTGGTTTTTAGTTTTCTGTTTTTGGTTTTTGGTTTTTGGTTTTTAGTTTTTGGTTTTTGGGTTTTGGTTTTTGGTTTTTGGTTTTTGGTTTTTGGTTTTTGGTTTTTGGTATTTGGTTTTCGGTTTTTGGTTTTTGGTTTTCGGTTTTTGGTTTTTGGTTTTTGGTTTTTTGGTTTTTGGTTTTCGGTTTTTGGGTTTTGGTTTTTGGTTTTTGGTTTTTGGTTTTTGGTTTTTGGTTTTCGATTTTTGGTTTTTGGTTTTTGGTTTTTGGGTTTTTGGTTTCTGGTTTTTGGTTTTTGGTTTTTGGTTTTTGGTTTTTGGTTTTTGGTTTTTGGTTTTTGGTTTTTGGTTTTTGTTTTTTGGTTTTTGGTTTTTGGTTTTTGGTTTTTGGTTTTTGGTTTTGGTTTTTGGTTTTTGGTTTTTGGTTTTTGGTTTTTGGTTTTTGGTTTTTGGTTTTTGGTTCTTGGGTTTTTGATTTTTGGTTTTTGGTTTTTGGTTTTTGGATTTCGGTTTTTGGTTTTTGGTTTTTGGTTTTCGGTTTTTGGTTTTGGTTTTTGGTTTTTGGTTTTTGGTTTTTGGTTTTTGGTTTTTGGTTTTTGGTTTTTGGTTTTTGGTTTTTGGTTTTTGGTTTTTGGGTTTTGTTTTTTGGTTTTTGGTTTTTGGTTTTTGGCTTTTGGTTTTCGGTTTTTGGTTTTTGGTTTTGGGTTTTTGGTTTTTGGTTTTTGGTTTTTGGTTTTTGGTTTTTGGTTTTTGGTTTTTGGTTCTGGGTTTTTGGTTTTGGTTTTTGGTTTTTGGTTTTTGGTTTTTGGTTTTTGGTTTTTGGTTTTTGGTTTTTGGTTTTTGGTTTTCGATTTTTGGTTTTTGGTTTTTGGTTTTTGGTTTTTGGTTTTTGGTATTTGGTTTTTGGTTTTTGGTTTTTGGTTTTTGGTTTTTGGTTTTTGGTTTTTGGTTTTTGGTTTTTGGTTTTTGGTTTTTGGTTTTTGGTTTTTGGTTTTGGTTTTTGGTTTTTGGTTTTTGGTTTTTGGTTTTTGGTTTTTGGTTTTTGGTTTTTGGTTTTTGGTTTTTGGTTTTTGGTTTTTGGTTTTGGTTTTTGGTTTTTTGGTTTTTGGGTTTTTGGTTTTTGGTTTTTGGTTTTTGGTTTTCGGTTTTCGGTTTTTGGTTATTGGTTTTTGGTTTTTGGTTTTGGTTTTTGGTTTTTGGTTTTTGGTTTTTGGTTTTTGGTTTTTGGTTTTTGGTTTTTGGTTTTGGGTTTTTGGTTTTTGGTTTTCGATTTTTGGTTTTTGGTTTTTGGCTTTTGGTTTTTCGTTTTTGGTTTCTGGTTTATGGTTTTTGGTTTTTGGTTTTTCGTTTTTGGTTTTTGGTTTTTGGTTTTTGGTTTTTGGTTTTTGGTTTTTGGTTTTTGGTTTTTGTTTTTTGGTTTTTGGTTTTTGGTTTTTGGCTTTTGGTTTTCGGTTTTTGGTTTTTGGTTTTGGGTTTTTGGTTTTTGGTTTTTGGTTTTTGGTTTTTGGTTTTTGGTTCTGGGTTTTTGGTTTTGGTTTTTGGTTTTTGGTTTTTGGTTTTTGGTTTTTGGTTTTTGGTTTTTGGTTTTCGATTTTTGGTTTTTGGTTTTTGGTTTTTGGTTTTTGGTTATTGGTTTTTGGTTTTTGGTTTTTGGTTCTGGGTTTTTGGTTTTGGTTTTTGGTTTTTGGATTTCGGTTTTTGGTTTTTGGTTTTTGGTTTTTGGTTTTTGGTTTTTGGTTTTTGGTTTTTGGTTTTTGGTTTTTGGTTTTTGGTTTTTGGTTTTTGGTTTTTGGTTTTTGGTTTTGGTTTTTGGTTTTTGGGTTTTTGGTTTTTGGTTTTTGGTTTTTGGTTTTTGGTTTTCGGTTTTCGGTTTTTGGTTATTGGTTTTTGGTTTTTGGTTTTTGTTTTTGGTTTTTGGTTTTTGGTTTTTGGTTTTTGGTTTTTGGTTTTTGGTTTTTGGTTTTTGGTTTTTGGTTTTTGGTTTTTGGTTTTTGGTTTTTGGTTTTTGGTGTTTGGTTTTTGGTTTTTGGTTTTTGGTTTTTGGTTTCTGGTTTTTGGTTTTTGGTTTTTGGTTTTTGGTTTTTGGTTTTTGGTATTTGGTTTCTGGTTTTTGGGTTTGGTTTTTGGTTTTTGGTTTTTGGTTTTTGGTTTTTGGTTTTTGGGTTTTGGTTTTTGGTTTTTGGTTTTTGGTTTTTGGTTTTTGGTTTTCGGTTTTTGGTTTTTGGTTTTTGGTTTTTGGTTTTTGGTTTTTGGGTTTTTGGTTTCTGGTTTTTGGTTTTTGGTTTTTGGTTTTTGGTTTATGGTTTTTGGTTTTTGGTTTTCCGTTTTTGGTTTTTGGTTTTTGGTTTTTGGTTTTTGGTTTTTGGCTTTTGGTTTTTCGTTTTTGGTTTCTGGTTTTTGGTTTTTGGTTTTTGGTTTTTGGTTTCTGGTTTTTGGTTTTTGGTTTTTGGTTTTTGGTTTTTGGTTTTTGGTTTTCGGTTTTTGGTTTTTGGTTTTTGGTTTTTGGATTTGGTTTTTGTTTTTTGGTTTTTGGTTTTTGGTTTTTGGTTTTTGGTTTTTGGTTTTTGGTTTTTGGTTTGTGGTTTTTGGTTTTTGGTTTTTGGATTTGGTTTTTGGTTTTTGGTTTTTGGTATTTGGTTTTTGTTTTTCGGTTTATGGTTTTTGGTTTTTGGTTTTTGGTTTTTGGTTTTTGGTTTTTGGTTTTTGTTTTCGGTTTTTGATTTTTGGTTTTCGGTTTTTGGTTTTTGGTTTCTGGTTTTTGGTTTTCGGTATTTGGTTTTTGTTTATGGTTTTTGGTTTTTGGTTTTTGGTTTTTGGTTTTTGGTTTTTGGTTTTCGGCTTTTGGTTTTTGGTTTTTGGTTTTTGGTTTTTGGTTTTTGGTTTTCGGCTTTTGGTTTTTGGTTTTTGGTTTTTGGTTTTTGGTTTTTGGTTTTTGATGTTTGGTTTTTGGTTTTTGGTTTTTGGTTTTTGGTTTTTGGTTTTTGGTTTTTGGTTTTTGGTTTTTGGTATTTGGTTTTTGGTTTTTGGTTTTTGGTTTTTGGTTTTTGGTTTTTGGTTTTTGGTGTTTGGTTTTTGGTTTTTGGTTTTTGGTTTTTGGTTTTTGGTTTTTGGTTTTTGGTTTTTGGTTTTTGGTTTTTGGTTTTTGGTTTTTGGTTTTTGGTTTTTGGTTTTTGGTTTTTGATTTTTGGTTTTTGGTTTTCGGTTTTTGGTTTTTGGTTTTTGGTTTTTGGTTTTTGGGTTTTGGTTTTTGGTTTTTGGTTTTTGGTTTTTGGTTTTTGGTTTTTAGTTTTTGGTTTTTGGTTTTTGGTTTTTGGTTTTTGGTTTTTGGTTTTGGGTTTTTGGTTTTTGGTTTTTGGTTTTTGGTTTTCGGTTTTTGGTTTTTGGTTTTTGGTTTTTGTTTTTGGTTTTCGGTTTTTGGGTTTTTGGTTTTTGGTTTTTGGTTTTTGGTTTTATGTTTTTGGTTTTTGGTTTTTGGTTTTTGGTTTTTGGTTTTTGGTTTTTGGTTTTTGGTTTTTGGTTTTTGGTTTTTGGTTTTTGGTTTTTGGTTTTTGGTATTTGGTTTTTGGTTTTTGGTTTTTGGTTTTTGGTTTTTGGTTTTTGGTTTTTGGTTTTTGGTGTTTGGTTTTTGGTTTTTGGTTTTAGTTTTTTGGTTTTTGGTTTTTGGTTTTTGGTTTTTGGTTTTCGGTTTTTGGTTTTTGGTTTTTGGTATCTGGTTTTTGGTTTTTGGTTTTTGGTTTTTGGTATTTGGTTTTTGGTTTTTGGTTTTTGATTTTTGGTTTTTGGTTTTTGGTTTTCGGTCTTCTGTTTTTGGTTTTTGGTATTTGGTTTTTGGTTTTGGTTTTTGGTTTTTGGTTTTTGGTTTTTGGTTTTTGGTTTTTGGTTTTTGGTTTTTGGTTTTTGGTTTTTGGTTTTTGGTATTTGGTTTTTGGTTTTTGGTTTTTGGTTTTTGGTTTTTGGTTTTTGGTTTTTGGTTTTCGGTTTTTGGGTCTTGGTTTTTGGTTTTCGGTTTTTGGTTTTTGGTTTTTGGTTGTTGGTTTTTGGTTTTTGGTTTTTGGTTTTTGGTTTTTGGTTTTTGGTTTTTGGTTTTTGGTTTTTGGTTTTTGGGTATTTGGTTTTTGGTTTTTGGTTTTTGGTTTTTGGTTTTTGGTTTTTGGTTTTTGGTTTTTGGTTTTTGGTTTTTGGTTTTTGGTTTTTGGTTTTAGTTTTTCGGTTTTTGGTTTTTGGTTTTTGGTTTTTGGTTTTTGGTTTTTGGTTTTTGGTTTTTGGTTTTTGGTTTTTGGTTTATTGTTTTTGGTTTTGGGTTTTTGGTTTTTGGTTTTTGGTTTTTGGTTTTTGGTTTTTGGTTTTTGGTTTTTGGTTTTTGGTTTTCGGTTTTTGGTTTTTGGTTTTTGGTTTTTGGTTTTTGGTTTTTGGTTTTTGGTTTTTGGTTTTTGGTTTTTGGTTTTTGGTTTTTGGTTTTTGGTTTTTGGTTTTTGATTTTCGGTTTTTGGTTTTTGGTTTTTGGTTTTTGGTTTTTGGTTTTTGGTTTTTGGTTTTTGGTTTTCGGTTTTTGGTTTTTGGTGTTTGGTATCTGGTTTTTGGTTTTTGGTTTTTGGTTGCTGGTTTTCGGTTTTTGGTTTTTGGTTTTTGGTTTTTGGTTTTTGGTTTTTGGTTTTTGGTTTTTGGTTTTTGGTTTTTGGTTTATTGTTTTTGGTTTTGGGTTTTTGGTTTTTGGTTTTTGGTTTTTGGTTTTTGGTTTTTGGTTTTTGGTTTTTGGTTTTTGGTTTTTGGTTTTTGGTTTTTGGTTTTTGGTTTTTGGTTTTTAGTTTTTGGTTTTTGGTTTTTGTTTTTTGGTTTTTGGTTTTTGGTTTTTGGCTTTTGGTTTTTGGTTTTTGGTTTTTGGTTTTTGATTTTCGGTTTTTGGTTTTTGGTTTTTGGTTTTTGGTTTTTGGTTTTTGGTTTTTGGTTTTTGGTTTTTGGTTTTTGGTTTTTGGTTTTTGGTTTTTGGTTTTTGGTTTTTGATTTTTGGTTTTTGGTTTTTGGTTTTTGGTTTTTGGTTTTTGGTTTTTGGTTTTTGGTTTTTGGTTTTTGTTTTCGGTTTTCGGTTTTTGGTTTTTGGTTTTTGGTTTTTGGTTTTTGGTTTTTTGTTTTTGGTTTTTGGTTTTCGGTTTTCGGTTTTTGGTTTTCGGTTTTTGGTTTTTGGTTTTTGGTTTTTGGTTTTTGGTTTTTGGTTTTTGGTTTTGGGTTTTTGGTTTTTGGTTTTTGGTTTTTGGTTTTTGGTTTTTGGTTTTTGGTTTTTGGTTTTTGGTTTTTGGTTTTTGGTTTTTGGTTTTTGGTTTTTGGTTTTTGATTTTTGGTTTTTGGTTTTTGGTTTTTGGTTTTTGGTTTTTGGTTTTTGGTTTTTGGTTTTTGGTTTTTGGTTTTTGGTTTTTGGTTTTTGGTTTTTGGTTTTTGGTTTTTGGTTTTTGGTTTTTGTTTATGGTTTTTGGTTTTTGGTTTTTGGTTTTTGGTTTTTGGTTTTTGGTTTTTGGTTTTTAGTTTTCTGTTTTTGGTTTTTGGTTTTGGTTTTTGGTTTTTGGTTTTTGGTTTTTGGTTTTTGTTTTTTGGTTTTTGGTTTTTGGTTTTTGTTTTTTGGTTTTTGGTTTTTGGTTTTTGGCTTTTGGTTTTTGGTTTTTGGTTTTTGGTTTTTGTTTTTTGGTTTTTGGTTTTTGGTTTTTGGTTTTTGGTTCTTGGTTTTTGGTTTTTGGTTTTGGTTTTTGGTTTTTGGTTTTTGGTTTTTGGTTTTTGGTTTTTGGTTTTTGGTTTTTGGTTTTTGGTTTTTGATTTTTGGTTTTTGGTTTTTGGTTTTTGGATTTCGGTTTTTGGTTTTTGGTTTTTGGTTTTCGGTTTTGGGTTTTTGGTTTTTGGTTTTTGGTTTTTGGGTTTTGGTTTTTGGTTTTTGGTTTTTGGTTTTTGGTTTTTGGTTTTTGGTTATTGGTTATTGGTTTTTGGTTTTTGGTTTTTGGTTTTCAGTTTTCTGTTTTTGGTTTTGGTTTTTGGTTTTTGGTTTTTGGTTTTTGGTTTTTGGTTTTTGGTTTTTGGTTTTTGGTTTTTGGTTTTTGATTTTTGGTGTTTGGTTTTTGGTTTTTGGTTTTTGGTTTTTGGTTTTTGGTTTTTGGTTTTTGGTTTTGGGTTTTTGGTTTTTGGTTTTTGGTTTTTGGTTTTTGGTTGTTGGTTTTCGGTTTTTGGTTTTTGGTTTTTGGTTTTTGGTTTTCGGTTTTTGGTTCTTGGTTTTTAGTTTTCTGTTTTTGGTTTTTGGTTTTTGGTTTTTGGTTTTTGGTTTTTGGTTTTTGGTTTTTGGTTTTTGGTTTTTGGTTTTTGGTTTTTGGTTTTTGGTTTTTGGTTTTTGGTATTTGGTTTTTGGTTTTTTGTTTTTGGTTTTTGGTTTTTGATTTTTGGTTTTTGGTTTTTGGTTTTTGGTTTGTTTTTTGGTTTTTGGTTTTTGGTTTTTGGTTTTTGGTTTTTGGTTTTCGGTTTTTGGTTTTTGGTATCTGGTTTTTGGTTTTTGGTTTTTGGTTTTTGTATTTGGTTTTTGGTTTTTGGTTTTTGGTTTTTGGTTTTTGGTTTTTGGTTTTCGGTCTTTTGTTTTTGGTTTTTGGTTTTTGGTTTTTGGTTTTTGGTTTTTGGTATTTGGTTTTTGGTTTTGGTTTTTGGTTTTTGGCTTTTGGTTTTTGGTTTTTGGTTTTTGGTTTTTGGTATTTGGTTTTTGGTTTTTGGTTTTTGGTTTTTGGTTTTCGGTTTTTGGGTTTTGGTTTTTGGTTTTTGGTTTTTGGTTTTTGGTTTTTGGGTTTTTGGTTTCTGGTTTTTGGTTTTTGGTTTTTGGTTTTTGGTTTTTGGTTTTTGGTTTTTGGTTTTTGGTTTTTGGTTTTTGGTTTTTGGTTTTTGGTTCTTGGTTTTCGGTTTTTGGTTTTTGGTTTTTGGGTTTTGGTTTTTGGTTTTTGGTTTTTGGTTTTTGGTTTTTGGTTTTTGGTTTTTGGTTTTTGGTTTTTGGTTTTTGGTTTGTGGTTTTTGGTTTTTGGTTTTTGGTTTTTGGTTTTTGGTTTTTGGTTTTTGGTTTTTGGTTTTTGGTTTTTGGTTTTTGGTTTTTGGTTTTTGGTTTTTGGTTTTTGGTTTTTGGTTTTTGGTTTTTGGTTTTTGGTTTTTGGTTTTTGGTTTTTGGTTTTTGGTTTTTGGTTTTTGGTTTTTGGTTTTTGGTTTTTGGTTTTTGGTTTTTGTTTTTTGGTTTTTGGTTTTTGGTTTTTGGTTTTTGGTTTTTGGTTTTTGGTTTTTGGTTTTTGGTTTTTGGTTTTTGGTTTTTGGTTTTTGGTTTTTGGTTTTTGGTTTTTTGTTTTTGGTTTTTGGTTTTTGGTTTTTGGTTTTTGGTTTTCGGTTTTTGGTTTTTGGTTTTTGGATTTGGTTTTTGGTTTTTGGTTTTTTGTTTTTGGTTTTTGGTTTTCGGTTTTTGGTTTTTGGTTTTTGGTTTTTGGTTTTTGGTTTTTGGTTTTTGGTTTTTGGTTTTTGTTTTAGGTTTTCGGTTTTTGGTTTTTGGTTTTTGGTTTGCGTTTTTGGTTTTTGGTTTTTGGTTTTTGGTTTTCGGTTTTTGGTTTTTGGTTTTTGGTTTTTGGTTTTTGGTTTTTGGTTTTTGGTTTTTGGTTTTTGGTTTTTGGTTCTTGGTTTTCGGTTTTTGGTTTTTGGTTTTGGGTTTTGGTTTTCGGTTTTTGGTTTTTGGTTTTTGGTTTTTGGTTTTTGGTTTTTGGTTTTTGGTTTTTGGTTTTTGGTTTTTGGTTTTTGGTTTTTGGTTTTTGGTTTTTGGTTTTTGGTTTTTGGTTTTTGGTTTTTGGTTTTTGGTTTTTGGTTTTGGTTCTTGGTTTTTGGTTTTTGGTTTTTGGTTTTTGGTTTTTGGTTTTTGGTTTTTGGTTTTTGTTTTTTCGTTTTTGGTTTTTGGTTTATGGTTTTTGGTTTTTGGTTTTTGGTTTTTGGTTTTTGGTTTTTGGTTTTTGGTTTTTGGTTTTTGATTTTTGGTTTTTGGTTTTCGTTTTTTGGTTTTTGGTTTTTGGTTTTTGCTTTTGGTTTTTGGTTTTTGGTTTTTGGTTTTTGGTTTTTGGTTTTTGGTTTTTGGTTTTTGGTTTTTGGTTTTTGGTTTTTGGTTTTTGGTTTTTGGTTTTTGGTTTTTGGTTTTGGGTTTTTGGGTTTTTGGGTTTTGGTTTTTGGTTTTTGGTTTTTGGTTTTTGGTTTTCGGTTTTTGGTTTTTGTTTTTTGGTTTTTGGTTTTCGGTTTTTGGTTTTTGGTTTTTGGTTTTTGGTTTTTGATTTTTGGTTTTTAGTTTTCTGTTTTTGGTTTTTGGTTTTTGGTTTTTGGTTTTTGGTTTTTGGTTTTTGGTTTTTAGTTTTTGGTTTTTGGTTTTTGGTTTTTGGTTCTTGGTTTTTGGTTTTTGGTTTTTGGTATTTGGTTTTTGGTTTTTGGTTTTTGGTTTTTGGTTTTTGATTTTTGGTTTTTGGTTTTTGATTTTTGGTTTTAGTTTTTTGGTTTTTGGTTTTTGGTTTTTGGTTTTTGGTTTTTGGTTTTTGGTTTTTGGTTTTTGGTTTTCGGTTTTTGGTTTTTGGATTTTGGTATCTGGTTTTTGGTTTTTGGTTTTTGGTTTTTGATATTTGGTTTTCGGTTTTTGGTTTTTGGTTTTTGGTTTTTGGTTTTCGGTCTTTTGTTTTTGGTTTTTGGTTTTTGGTTTTTGGGTTTTTTGTTTCTGGTTTTTGGTTTTTGGTTTTTGGTTTTTGGTTTTTGGTTTTTGGTTTTTGGTTTTTGGTTTTTGGTTTTTGGTTTTTGGTTTTTGGTTTTTGGTTTTTGGTTTTTGGTTTTTGGTTCTTGGTTTTCGGTTTTTGGTTTTTGGTTTTTGGGTTTTGGTTTTTGGTTTTTGGTTTTTGGTTTTTGGTTTTGGTTTTTGGTTTTTGGTTTTTGGTTTTTGGTTTTTGGTTTTTGGTTTTTGGTTTTTGGTTTTTGGTATTTGCTTTTTGGTTTTTGGGTTTTTGGTTTTTGGTATGTGGTTTTTGGTTTTTGGTTTTTGGTTTTTGGTTTTTGGTTTTTGGATTTTGGTATCTGGTTTTTGGTTTTTGGTTTTTGGTTTTTGATATTTGGTTTTTGGTTTTTGGTTTTTGGTTTTTGGTTTTTGGTTTTTGGTTTTCGGTCTTTTGTTTTTGGTTTTTGGTTTTTGGGTTTTTGGTTTCTGGTTTTTGGTTTTTGGTTTTTGGTTTGTGGTTTTTGGTTTTTGGTTTTTGGTTTTTGGTTTTTGGTTTTTGGTTTTTGGTTTTTTGTTTTTGGTTTTTGGATTTTGGTATCTGGTTTTTGGTTTTTGGTTTTTGGTTTTTGGTTTTTGATATTTGGTTTTTGGTTTTTGGTTTTTGGTTTTTGGTTTTTGGTTTTTGGTTTTTGGTTTTTGGTTTTTGGTTTTCGGTCTTTTGTTTTTGGTTTTTGGTTTTTGGTTTTTGGTTTTTGGGTTTTTGGTTTTTGGTTTTTGGTTTTTGGTTTTTGGTTTTTGGTTTTTGGTTTTCGGTCTTTTGTTTTTGGTTTTTGGTTTTTGGTTTTTGGTTTTTGGTATTTGGTTTTTGGTTTTTGGTTTTTGGTTTTTGGTTTTTGATTTTTGGTTTTTGGTTTTTGGTTTTTGGTTTTAGTTTTTTGGTTTTTGGTTTTTGGTTTTTGGTTTTTGGTTTTTGGTTTTCGGTTTTTGGTTTTTGGATTTTGGTATCTGGTTTTTGGTTTTTGGTTTTTGGTTTTTGATATTTGGTTTTTGGTTTTTGGTTTTTGGTTTTTGGTTTTTGGTTTTTGGTTTTCGGTCTTTTGTTTTTGGTTTTTGGTTTTTGGTTTTTGGGTTTTTGGTTTCTGGTTTTTGGTTTTTGGTTTTTGGTTTTTGGTTTTTGGTTTTTGGATTTTGGTATCTGGTTTTTGGTTTTTGGTTTTTGGTTTTTGATATTTGGTTTTTGGTTTTTGGTTTTTGGTTTTTGGTTTTTGGTTTTCGGTCTTTTGTTTTTGGTTTTTGGTTTTTGGTTTTTGGGTTTTTGGTTTTTGGTTTTTGTTTTTTGGTTTTTGGTTTTTGGTTTTTGGTTTTTGGTTTTTGGTTTTTGGTTTTTGGTTTTTGGTTTTTGGCTTTTGGTTTTTGGTTTTTGGTTCTTGGTTTTTGGTTTTTGGTTTTTGGTTTTTGGTTTTTGGTTTTTGGTTTTTGGTTTTCGGTTTTTGGTTTTTGGTTTTTGGATTTGGTTTTTGGTTTTTTGTTTTTTGTTTTTGGTTTTTGGTTTTCGGTTTTTGGTTGTTGGTTTTTGGTTTTTGGTTTTTGGTTTTTGGTTTTTGGTTTTTGGTTTTTGGTTTTTGGTTTTTGTTTTCGGTTTTCGGTTTTTGGTTTTTGGTTTTTGGTTTTTGGTATTTGGTTTTTGGTTTTTGGTTTTTGGTTTTTGGTTTTTGGTTTTTGGTTTTTGGTTTTTGGTTTTCGGTTTTTGGTTTTTGGTTTTTGGATTTGGTTTTTGGTTTTTGGTTTTTGGTTTTTGGTTTTTGGTTTTTGGTTTTTTGTTTTTGGTTTTTGGTTTTCGGTTTTTGGTTTGTGGTTTTTGGTTTTTGGTTTTTGGTTTTTGGTTTTTGGTTTTTGGTTTTTGGTTTTTGGTTTTTGGTTTTTGGTTTTTGGTTTTTGGTTTTTGGTTTTTGGTTTTTGGTTTTTGGTTTTCGGTTTTTGGTTTTTGGTTTTTGGATTTGGTTTTTGGTTTTTGGTTTTTGGTTTTTGGTTTTTGGTTTTTGGTTTTTGGTTTTTGGTTTTTGGTTTTTGGATTTGGTTTTTGGTTTTTGGTTTTTTGTTTTTGGTTTTTGGTTTTCGGTTTTTTGGTTTTTGGTTTTTGGTTTTTGGTTTTTGGTTTTTGGTTTTTGGTTTTTGGTTTTTGGTTATTGGTTTTTGGTTGTTGGTTTTTGGTTTTTGGTTTTTGGTTTTTGGTTTTTGGTTTGTGGTTTTTGGTTTTTGGTTTTTGGTTTTTGGTTTTTGGTTTTTGGTTTTTGGTTTTTGGTTTTTGGTTTTTGGTTTTTGGTTTTTGATTTTTGGTTTTTGGTTTTTGGTTTTTGGTTTTTGGTTTTTGGTTTTTGGTTTTCGGTTTTTGGTTTTTGGTTTTTGGTTTTTGGTTTTTGGTTTTTGGTTTTTGGTTTTTGGTTTTTGGTTTTTGTTTTTTGGTTTTTGGTTTTTGGTTTTTGGTTTTTGGTTTTATGTTTTTGGTTTTTGGTTTTTGGTTTTTGGTTTTTGGTTTTTGGTTTTTGGTTTTTGGTTTTTGGTTTTTGGTTTTTGGTTTTTGGTTTTTGGTTTTTGGTTTTTGGTTTTTGGTTTTTGGTTTTTGGTTTTTGGTTTTTGGTTTTTGGTTTTTGGTTTTTGGTTTTTGGTTTTTGGTTTTCGGTATCGGTTTTTGGTTTTGTGTTTTTGGTTTTTGGTTTTTGGTTTTTGGTTTTTGGTTTTTGGTTTTTGGTTTTTGGTTTTTGGTTTTTGGTTTTTGGTTTTTGATTTATGGTTTTTGGTTTTCGTTTTTTGGTTTTTGGTTTTTGGTTTTTGGTTTTTGGTTTTTGGTTTTTGGTTTTCGGTCTTTGGTTTTTGGTTTTTGGTTTTTGGTTTTTGGTTTTTGGTTTTTGCTTTTTGGTTTTTGGTTTTTGGTTTTGGTTTTTGGTTTTTGGATTTTGGTTTTTGGTTTTTGGTTTCTGGTTTTTGGTTTTTGGTTTTTGGTTTTTGGTTTTTGGTTTTTGATTTTTGGTTTTTGGTTTTTGGATTTTGGTTTTTGGTTTTAGGTTTTGGGTTTTTGCTTTTTGGTTTTTGGTTTTTGGTTTTGGTTTTTGGTTTTTGGATTTTGGTTTTTGGTTTTTGGTTTCTGGTTTTTGGTTTTTGGTTTTTGGTTTTTGGTTTTTGGTTTTTGGTTTTTTGGTTTTTGCTTTTTGGTTTTTGGTTTTTGGTTTTCGGTTTTTGGTTTTTGGTTTTTGGTTTTTGGTTTTCGGTTTTTGGTTTTTGGTTTTTGGTTTTTGGTTTTTGGTTTTTGGTTTAGGGTTTTTGGTTTTTGGTTTTTGGATTTGGTTTTTGGTTTTTGGTTTTTTGTTTTTGGTTTTTGGTTTTCGGTTTTTGGTTTTTGGTTTTTGGTTTTTGGTTTTCGGTTTTCGGTTTTCGGTTTTTGGTTTTTGGTTTTTGGTTTTTGGTTTTTGGTTTTTGGTTTTTGGTTTTTGGTTTTTGGTTTTTGGTTTTTGGTTTTTGGTTTTTGGTTTTTGGTTTTTGGTTTTTGGTTTTTGGTTTTTGGTTTTTGGTTTTTGGTTTTTGGTTTTTGGTTTTCGGTTTTTGGTTTTTGGTTTTTGGTTTTTGGTTTTTGGTTTTTTGTTTTTGGTTTTGGGTTTTTGGTTTTTGGTTTTTGGTTTTTGGTTTTTGGTTTTTGGTTTTTGGTTTTTGGTTTTTGGTTTTTGGTTTTTGGTTTTTGGTTTTTGGTTTTTGGTTTTTGGTTTTAGGTTTTGGGTTTTTGCTTTTTGGTTTTTGGTTTTTGGTTTTGGTTTTTGGTTTTTGGATTTTGGTTTTTGGTTTTTGGTTTCTGGTTTTTGGTTTTTGGTTTTTGGTTTTTGGTTTTTGGTTTTTGATTTTTGGTTTTTGGTTTTTGGTTTTTGGTTTTTGGTTTTCGGTTTTTGGTTTTTGGTTTTTGGTTTTTGGTTTTCGGTTTTTGGTTTTTGGTTTTTGGTTTTTGGTTTTTGGTTTTTGGTTTAGGGTTTTTGGTTTTTGGTTTTTGGATTTGGTTTTTGGTTTTTGGTTTTTTGTTTTTGGTTTTTGGTTTTCGGTTTTTGGTTTTTGGTTTTTGGTTTTTGGTTTGGTTTTTGGTTTTTTGTTTTTGGTTTTTGGTTTTCGGTTTTTGGTTTTTGGTTTTTGGTTTTTGGTTTTCGGTTTTTGGTTTTGGTTTTTGGTTTTTGGTTTTTGGTTTTTGGTTTTTGGTTTCTGGTTTTTGGTTTTTGGTTTTTGGTTTTTGGTTTTGGTTCTTGGTTTTTGGTTTTTGGTTTTTGGTTTTTGGTTTTTGGTTTTTGGTTTTTGGTTTTTGGTTTTTGGTTTTTGGTTTTTGGTTTTCGGTATCGGTTTTTGGTTTTGTGTTTTTGGTTTTTGGTTTTTGGTTTTTGGTTTTTGGTTTTTGGTTTTTGGTTTTTGGTTTTTGGTTTTTGGTTTTTGGTTTTTGGTTTTTGATTTATGGTTTTTGGTTTTCGTTTTTTGGTTTTTGGTTTTTGGTTTTTGGTTTTTGGTTTTTGGTTTTTGGTTTTCGGTCTTTGGTTTTTGGTTTTTGGTTTTTGGTTTTTGGTTTTTGGTTTTTGGTTTTTGGTTTTTGGTATTTGGTTTTTGGTTTTTGGTTTTTGGTTTTTGGTTTTTGGTTTTTGATTTTTGGTTTTTGGTTTTTGGTTTTTGGTTTAGTTTTTGGGTTTTTGGTTTTTGGTTTTTGGTTTTTCGTGTTTAGTTTCTGGTTTTTGGTTTTTGGTTTTTGGTTTTTGGTTTTTGGTTTTTGGTTTTTGGTTTTTGCTTTTTGGTTTTTGGTTTTTGGTTTTCGGTTTTTGGTTTTTGGTTTTTGGTTTTTGGTTTTCGGTTTTTGGTTTTTGGTTTTTGATTTTTGGTTTTTGGTTTTTGGTTTTTGGTTTTAGTTTTTGGGTTTTTGGTTTTTGGTTTTTGGTTTTTGGTTTTTGGTTTTCGGTTTTTGGTTTTTGGTTTTTGGTATCTGGTTTTTGGTTTTTGGTTTTTGGGTTTTGGTATTTGGTTTTTGGTTTTTGGTTTTTGGTTTTTGGTTTTTGGTTTTTGGTTTTCGGTCTTTTGGTTTTTGGTTTTTGGTTTTTGGTTTTTGGTTTTTGGTTTTTGGTTTTTAGTTTTTGGTTATTGGTTTTTGGTTTTTGGTTTTCGATTTTTGTTTTTTGGTTTTTGGGTTTTTGGTTTCTGGTTTTTGGTTTTTGGTTTTTGGTTTTTGGTTTTTGGTTTTAGTTTTTTTGTTTTTGGTTTTTGGTTTTTGGTTTTTGGTTTTTGGTTTTTGGTTTTTGGTTTTTGGTTTTTGGTATTTGGTTTTTGGTTTTTGGTTTTTGGTTTTTGGTTTTTGGTTTTTAGTTTTTGGTTATTGGTTTTTGGTTTTTGGTTCTGGGTTTTTGGTTTTGGTTTTTGGTTTTTGGTTTTTGGTTTTTGGTTTTTGGTTTTTGGTTTTTGGTTCTTGGTTTTTGGTTTTTGGTTTTTGGTTTTTGGTTTTTGGTTTTGGTTCTTGGTTTTTGGTTTTTGGTTTTTGGTTTTTGGTTTTTGGTTTTCGGTATCGGTTTTTGGTTTTGTGTTTTTGGTTTTTGGTTTTTGGTTTTTGGTTTTTGGTTTTTGGTTTTTGGTTTTTGGTTTTTGGTTTTTGGTTTTTGGTTTTTGGTTTTTGGTTTTTGGTTTTTGGTTTTTGATTTTTGGTTTTTGGTTTTCGTTTTTTGGTTTTTGGTTTTTGGTTTTTGGTTTTTGGTTTTTGGTTTTTGGTTTTTGGTTTTTGGTTGTTGGTTTTTGGTTTTTGGTTTTTGGTTTTTGGTTTTTGGTTTTTGGTTTTTGGTTTTTGGTTTTTGGTTTTTGGTTTCTGGATTTTGGTTTTTGGTTTTTGGTTTTTGGTTTTTGGTATTCGGTATTTGGTTTTTGGTTTTGGTTTTTGGTTTTTGGCTTTTGGTTTTTGGTTTTTGGTTTTTGGTTTTTGGTATTTGGTTTTTGGTTTTTGGTTTTTGGTTTTTGGTTTTTGGTTTTCGGTTTTTGGGTTTTGGTTTTTGGTTTTTGGTTTTTGGTTTTTGGTTTTTGGTTTTTGGTTTTCGATTTTTGTTTTTTGGTTTTTGGGTTTTTGGTTTCTGGTTTTTGGTTTTTGGTTTTTGGTTTTTGGTTTTTGGTTTTTGGTTTTTGGTTTTTGGTTCTTGGTTTTCGGTTTTTGGTTTTTGGTTTTTGGGTTTTGGTTTTTGGTTTTTGGTTTTTGGTTTTTGGTTTTTGGTTTTTGGTTTTTGGTTTTTGGTTTTTGGTTTTTGGTTTTTGGTTTTTGGTTTTTGGTTTTTGGTTTTTGGTTTTTGGTTTTTGGTTTTTGGTTTTTGGTTTTTGGTTTTTGGTTTTTGGTTTTTGGTTTTTGGTTTTTGGTTTTTGGTTTTTGGTTTTTGGTTTTTGGTTTTTGGTTTTTGGTTTTTGGTTTTTGGTTTTTGGTTTTTGGTTTTTGGTTTTTGGTTTTTGGTTTTTGGTTTTTGGTTTTTGGTTTTTGGTTTTTGGTTTTTGGTTTTCTGTTTTTGGTTTTTGGTTTTTGGTTTTTGGTTTTTGGTTTTTGGTTTTTGGTTTTTGGTTTTTGGTTTTTGGTTTTTGGTTTTGGTTTTTGGTTTTTGGTTTATGGATTTGTTTTTTGGTTTTTGGTTTTCGTTTTTGGTTTTTGGTTTTCGGTTTTTGGTTTTTGGTTTTTGGTTTTTGGTTTTTGGTTTTTGGTTTTTGGTTTTTGGTTTTTGGTTTTTGGTTTTTGGTTTTCTGTTTTTGGTTTTTGGTTTTTGGTTTTTGGTTTTTGGTTTTTGGTTTTTGGTTTTTGGTTTTCTGTTTTTGGTTTTTGGTTTTTGGTTTTTGGTTTTTGGTTTTTGGTTTTTGGTTTTTGGTTTTCTGTTTTTGGTTTTTGGTTTTTGGTTTTTGGTTTTTGGTTTTTGGTTTTTGGTTTTTGGTTTTTGGTTTTTGGTTTTTGGTTCTTGGTTTTCGGTTTTTGGTTTTTGGTTTTTGGGTTTTGGTTTTTGGTTTTTGGTTTTTGGTTTTTGGTTTTTGGTTTTTGGTTTTTGGTATTTGGTTTTTGGTTTTTGGTTTTTGGTTTTTGGTTTTTGGTTTTCGGTTTTTGGGTTTTGGTTTTTGGTTTTTGGTTTTTGGTTTTTGGTTTTTGGTTTTTGGTTTTCGATTTTTGTTTTTTGGTTTTTGGGTTTTTGGTTTCTGGTTTTTGGTTTTTGGTTTTTGGTTTTTGGTTTTTGGTTTTTGGTTTTTGGTTTTTGGTTCTTGGTTTTCGGTTTTTGGTTTTTGGTTTTTGGGTTTTGGTTTTTGGTTTTTGGTTTTTGGTTTTTGGTTTTTGGTTTTTGGTTTTTGGTTTTTGGTTTTTGGTTTTTGGTTTTTGGTTTTCTGTTTTTGGTTTTTGGTTTTTGGTTTTTGGTTTTTGGTTTTTGGTTTTTGGTTTTTGGTTTTTGGTTTTTGGTTTTTGGTTTTTGGTTTTGGTTTTTGGTTTTTGGTTTATGGATTTGTTTTTTGGTTTTTGGTTTTCGTTTTTGGTTTTTGGTTTTCGGTTTTTGGTTTTTGGTTTTTGGTTTTTGGTTTTTGGTTCTTGGTTTTCGGTTTTTGGTTTTTGGTTTTTGGGTTTTGGTTTTTGGTTTTTGGTTTTTGGTTTTTGGTTTTTGGTTTTTGGTTTTTGGTTTTTGGTTTTTGGTTTTTGGTTTTTGGTTTGTTTTTTGGTTTTTGGTTTTTGGTTTTTGGCTTTTGGTTTTCGGTTTTTGGCTTTTGGTTTTTGTTTTTTGGTTTTGGTTTTTGGTTTTTGGTTTTTGGTTTTTGGTTTATGGTTTTTGGTTTTTGGTTTTTGGTTTTTGGTTTTTGGTTTTGGTTTTTGGTTTTTGGTTTTTGGTTTTTGGTTTTTGGTTTTTGGTTTTTGATTTTCGGTTTTTGGTTTTTGGTTTTTGGTTTTTGGTTTTTGGTTTTTGGTTTTTGGTTTTTGGTTTTTGGTTTTTGGTTTTTGGTTTTTGGTTTTTGGTTTTTGGTTTTTGGTTTTTGGTTTTTGGTTTTTGGTTTTTGGTTTTTGGTTTTTGGTTTTTGGTTTTTGGTTTTTGGTTTTTGGTTTTTGGTTTTTGGTTTTTGGTCTTTTGTTTTTGGTTTTTGGTTTTTGATTTTTGGTTTTTGGTTTTTGGATTTCGGTTTTTGGTTTTTGGTTTTCGGTTTTTGGTTTTTGGTTTATGGATTTGGTTTTTCGTTTTTGGTTTTTGGTTTTTTGTTTTTGGTTTTTGGTTTTCGGTTTTTGGTTTTTGGTTTTTGGTTTTTGGTTTTTGGTTTTTGGTTTTTGGTTTTTGGTTTTTGGTTTTTGGTTTTTGTTTTCGGTTTTCGGTTTTTGGTTTTTGGTTTTTGGTTTTTGGTTTTTGGTTTTTGGTTTTTGGTTTTTGGTTTTTGGTTTTTGGTTTTTGGTTTTGGGTTTTTGGTTTTTGGTTTCTGGTTTTCGGTTTTTGGTTTTTGGTTTTTGGTTTTTGGTTTTTGGTTTTTGGTTTTTGGTTTTTGGTTTTTGGTTTTTGCTTTTTGGTTTTTGGTTTTTGGTTTTGGTTTTTGGTTTTTGGTTTTTGGTTTTTGGTTTTTGGTTTCTGGTTTTTGGTTTTTGGTTTTTGGTTTTTGGTTTTTGGTTTTTGATTTTTGGTTTTTGGTTTTTGGTTTTTGGATTTCGGTTTTTGGTTTTTGGTTTTTGGTTTTTGGCTTTTGGTTTTCGGTTTTTGGCTTTTGGTTTTTGTTTTTTGGTTTTGGTTTTTGGTTTTTGGTTTTTGGTTTATGGTTTTTGGTTTTTGGTTTTTGGTTTTTGGTTTTTGGTTTTTGGTTTTTTGTTTTTGGTTTTTGGTTTTTGTTTTCGGTCTTCGGCTTTTGGTTTTTGGTCTTTGGTTTTTGGTTTTTGGTTTTTGGTTTTTGGTTTTTGGTTTTTGGTTTTTGGTTTTTGGTTTTTGGTTTTTGGTTTTTGGTTTTTGGTTTTTGGTTTTTGGTTTTTGGTTTTTGGTTTCTGGTTTTCGGTTTTTGGTTTTTGGTTTTTGGTTTTTGGTTTTTGGTTTTTTGGTTTTTGGTTTCTGGTTTTTGGTTTTTGGTTTTTGGTTTTTGGTTTTTGGTTTTTGATTTTTGGTTTTTGGTTTTTGGTTTTTGGATTTCGGTTTTTGGTTTTTAGTTTTTGGTTTTTGGTTTTTGGTTTTTGGTTTTTGATTTATGGTTTTTGGTTTTTGGTTTTTGGATTTCGGTTTTTGGTTTTTGGTTTTTGGTTTTCGGTTTTTGGTTTTTGGTTTTTGGTTTTTGGTTTTTGGTTTTTGGTTTTTGGTTTTTGGTTTTTGGTTTTTGGTTTTTGGTTTTTGGTTTTTGGTTTTTGGTTTTTGGTTTTTGGTTATTGGTTATTGGTTTTTGGTTTTTGGTTTTTGGTTTTTAGTTTTCTGTTTTTGGTTTTTGGTTTTTGGTTTTTGGTTTTTGTTTTTTGGTTTTTGATTTTTGGTTTTTGGCTTTTAATTTTCGGTTTTTGGTTTTTGGTTTTTGGTTTTTGGTTTTTGGTTTTTGGTTTTTGGTTTTTGGTTTTTGGTTTTTGGTTCTGGGTTTTTGGTTTTGGTTTTTGGTTTTTGGTTTTCGGTTTTTGGTTTTTGGTTTTTGGCTTTTGGTTTTTGGTTTTCGGTTTTTGGTTTTTGGTTTTTGGCTTTTGGTTTTTAGTTTTTGGTTATTGGGTTTTGGTTTTTGGTTCTGGGTTTTTGGTTTTGGTTTTTGGTTTTTGGTTTTTGGTTTTTGGTTTTTGGTTTTTGGTTTTGGTTCTTGGTTTTTACTTTTTGGTTTTTGGTTTTTGGTTTTTGGTTTTTGGTTTTTGGTTTTTGGTTTTTGGTTTTCGGTATCGGTTTTTGGTTTTGTGTTTTTGGTTTTTGGTTTTCGGTTTTTGGTTTTTGGTTTTTGGTTTTTGGTTTTTGGTTTTTGATTTATGGTTTTTGGTTTTCGTTTTTTGGTTTTTGGTTTTTGGTTTTTGGTTTTTGGTTTTTGGTTTTTGGTTTTTGGTTTTTGGTTTTTGGTTTTTGGTTTTTGGTTTTTGGTTTTTGGTTTTTGGTTTTTGGTTTTTGGTTTTGGGTTTTTGGTTTTTGGTTTTGGGTTTTTGGTTTTTGGTTTTTGGTTTTCGGTTTTTGGTTTTTGGTTTTTGGTTTTTGGTTTTCGGTTTTTGGTTTTTGGTTTTGGGTTTTTGGTTTTTGGTTTTTGGTTTTTAGTTTTCTGTTTTTGGTTTTTGGTTTTTGGTTTTTGGTTTTTGGTTTTTGGTTTTTGGTTTTTGGTTTTTGGTTTTTGGTTTTTGGTTTTTGGTTTTTGGTTTTTGGTTTTTGGTTTTTGGTTTTTGGTTTTTGGTTTTTGGTTTTTGGTTTTTGGTATTTGGTTTTTGGTTTTTGGTTTTTGGTTTTTGGTTTTCGATTTTTGGTTTTTGGTTTTTGGTTTTTGGTTTTAGTTTTTGGGTTTTTGGTTTTTGGTTTTTGGTTTTTGGTTTTTGGTTTTTGGTTTTCGGTTTTTGGTTTTTGGTTTCTGGTATCTGGTTTTTGGTTTTTGGTTTTTGGGTTTTGGTATTTGGTTTTTGGTTTTTGGTTTTTGGTTTTTGGTTTTCGGTCTTTTGGTTTTTGGTTTTTGGTTTTTGGTTTTTGGTTTTTGGTTTTTAGTTTTTGGTTATTGGTTTTTGGTTTTTGGTTTTCGATTTTTGTTTTTTGGTTTTTGGGTTTTTGGTTTCTGGTTTTTGGTTTTTGGTTTTTGGTTTTTGGTTTTTGGTTTTTGGTTTTCGATTTTTGGTTTTTGGTTTTTGGTTTTTGGTTTTAGTTTTTGGGTTTTTGGTTTTTGGTTTTTGGTTTTTGGTTTTTGGTTTTTGGTTTTCGGTTTTTGGTTTTTGGTTTCTGGTATCTGGTTTTTGGTTTTTGGTTTTTGGGTTTTGGTATTTGGTTTTTGGTTTTTGGTTTTTGGTTTTTGGTTTTCGGTCTTTTGGTTTTTGGTTTTTGGTTTTTGGTTTTTGGTTTTTGGTTTTTAGTTTTTGGTTATTGGTTTTTGGTTTTTGGTTTTTGGTTTTTGGTTTTTGGTTTTTGGTTTTTGGTTTTTGGTTTTTGGTTTTTGGTTTTTGGTTTTTGGTTTTTGGTTTTTGGTATTTGGTTTTTGGTTTTTGGTTTTTGGTTTTTGGTTTTCGATTTTTGGTTTTTGGTTTTTGGTTTTTGGTTTTAGTTTTTGGGTTTTTGGTTTTTGGTTTTTGGTTTTTGGTTTTTGGTTTTCGGTTTTTGGTTTTTGGTTTCTGGTATCTGGTTTTTGGTTTTTGGTTTTTGGGTTTTGGTATTTGGTTTTTGGTTTTTGGTTTTTGGTTTTTGGTTTTCGGTCTTTTGGTTTTTGGTTTTTGGTTTTTGGTTTTTGGTTTTTGGTTTTTAGTTTTTGGTTATTGGTTTTTGGTTTTTGGTTTTCGATTTTTGTTTTTTGGTTTTTGGGTTTTTGGTTTCTGGTTTTTGGTTTTTGGTTTTTGGTTTTTGGTTTTTGGTTTTTGTTTTTTTGTTTTTGGTTTTTGGTTTTTGGTTTTTGGTTTTTGGTTTTTGGTTTTTGGTTTTTGGTTTTTGGTATTTGGTTTTTGGTTTTTGGTTTTTGGTTTTTGGTTTTTGGTTTTTGGTTTTTAGTTTTTGGTTATTGGTTTTTGGTTTTTGGTTCTGGGTTTTTGGTTTTGGTTTTTGGTTTTTGGTTTTTGGTTTTTGGTTTTTGGTTTTTGGTTTTTGGTTCTTGGTTTTTGGTTTTTGGTTTTTGGTTTTTGGTTTTGGTTCTTGGTTTTTGGTTTTTGGTTTTTGGTTTTTGGTTTTTGGGTTTTGGTTTTTGGTATCGGTTTTTGGTTTTGTGTTTTTGGTTTTTGGTTTTTGGTTTTTGGTTTTTGGTTTTTGGTTTTTGGTTTTTGGTTTTTGTTTTTTGGTTTTTGGTTTTTGATTTTTAGTTTTTGGTTTTCGTTTTTTGGTTTTTGGTTTTTGGTTTTTGGTTTTTGGTTTTTGGTTTTTGGTTTTTGGTTTTTGGTTTTTGGTTTTTGGTTTTTGGTTTTTGGTTTTTGGTTTTTGGTTTTTGGTTTTTGGTTTCTGGTTTTTGGTTTTTGGTTTTTGGTTTTTGGTTTTTGGTATTTGGTTTTTGGTTTTGGTTTTTGGTTCTTGGCTTTTGGTTTTTGGTTTTTGGTTTTTGGTTTTTGGTATTTGGTTTTTGGTTTTTGGTTTTTGGTTTTTGGTTTTCGGTTTTTGGGTTTTGGTTTTTGGTTTTTGGTTTTTGGTTTTTGGTTTTTGGTTTTTGGTTTTCGATTTTTGTTTTTTGGTTTTTGGGTTTTTGGTTTCTGGTTTTGGTTTTTGGTTTTTGGTTTTTGGTTTTTGGTTTTTGGTTTTTGGTTTTTGGTTTTTGGTTTTTGGTTTTTGGTTCTTGGTTTTCGGTTTTTGGTTTTTGGTTTTTGGGTTTTGGTTTTTGGTTTTTGGTTTTTGGTTTTTGGTTTTTGGTTTTTGGTTTTTGGTTTTTGGTTTTTGGTTTTTGGTTTTTGGTTTTTGGTTTTTGGTTTTTGGTTTTTGGTTTTTGGTTTTTGGTTTTTGGTTTTTGGTTTTTGGTTTTTGGTTTTTGGTTTTTGGTTTTTGGTTTTTGGTTTTTGGTTTTTGGTTTTTGGTTTTTGGTTTTTGGTTTTTGGTTTTTGTTTTTTGGTTTTTGGTTTTGGTTTTTAGCTTTTGGTTTTCGGTTTTTGGTTTTTGGTTTTTGGTTTTCGGTTTTTGGTTTTTGGTTTTTGGTTTTTGGTTTTTGGTTTTTGGTTTTTGGTTTTTGGTTTTTGGTTTTTGGTTTTTGGTTTTTGGTTTTTGGTTTTTGGTTTTTGGTTTTTGGTTTTTGGTTTTTGGTTTTTGGTTTTTGGTTTTTGGTTTTTGGTTTTTGGTTTTTGGTTTTTGGTTTTTGGTTTTTGGTTTTTGGTTTTTGGTTTTTGGTTTTTGGTATTTGGTTGTTGGTTGTTGGTTATTGGTTGATGGTTTTTAGTTTTGGTTTTTTGTTTTTGGTTTTTAGTTTTTGATTTTTTGTTTTTGGTTTTTGGTTTTTGGCTTTTAGTTTTTGGTTTTTGGTTTTTGGTTTTTGGTTTTTGGTTTTTGGTTTTTGGTTTTTGGTTTTCGGTTTTTGGATTTTGGTTTTGGTTTTTGGTTTTTGGTTTTTGGTTTTTGGTTTTTGGTTTTTGGTTTTTGGTTGTTTGTTTTGGTTTTTGGTTGTTGGTTTTTGGTTTTTGGTTTTTGGTTTTTAGTTTTTGGTTTTTGGTTTTTGGTTTAATGGTTTTTGGTTGTTGGTTTTTGGTTTTTGGTTTTTGGTTTTTGGTTTTTGGTTTTTGGTTTTTGGTTTTTGGTTTTTGGTTTTTGGTTTTTGGTTTTTGGTTTTTGGTTTTTGGTTTTTGGTTTTTGGTTTTTGGTTTTTGGTTTTTGGTTTTTGGTTTTTGGTTTTTGGTTTTGGTTTTTGGTTTTGGTTTTTGGTTTTTGGATTTTGGTTTTTGGTTTTTGGTTTTTGGTTTTTGGTTTTTGGTTTTTGGTTTTTGGTTTTTGGTATTTGGTTGTTGGTTGTTGGTTGTTGGTTATTGGTTTTTGGTTTTTGGTTTTTGGTTTTTGGTTTTTGGTTTTTGGTTTTTGGTTTTTGGTTTTTGGTTTTTGGTTTTCGGTTTTCGGTTTTTGGTTTTTGGTTTTTGATTTTTGGTTTTTGGTTTTTGGTTTTTGGTTTTTGGTTTTTGGTTTTTAGTTTTTGGTTTTTGGTTTTTGGTTTAATGGTTTTTGGTTTTTGGTTGTTGGTTTTTGGTTTTTGGTTTTTGGTTTTTGGTTTTTGGTTTTTGGTTTTTGGTTTTTGGTTTTTGGTTTTTGGTTTTTGGTTTTTGGTTTTTGGTTTTTGGTTTTTGGTATTTGGTTGGTGGTTGTTGGTTATTGGTTGATGGTTTTTAGTTTTGGTTTTTGGTTTTTGGTTTTTAGTTTTTGATTTTTTGTTTTTGGTTTTTGGTTTTTGGCTTTTAGTTTTTGGTTTTTGGTTTTTGGTTTTTGGTTTTTGGTGTTTGGTTTGTGGTTTTCGGTTTTTGGATTTTGGTTTTGGTTTTTGGTTTTTGGTTTTTGGCTTTTGGTTTTTGGTTTTTGGTTTTTGGTTGTTTGTTTTGGTTTTTGGTTGTTGGTTTTTGGTTTTTGGTTTTTGGTTTTTAGTTTTTGGTTTTTGGTTTTTGGTTTAATGGTTTTTGGTTGTTGGTTTTTGGTTTTTGGTTTTTGGTTTTTGGTTTTTGGTTTTTGGTTTTTGGTTTTTGGTTTTTGGTTTTTGGTTTTTGGTTTTTGGTTTTTGGTTTTTGGTTTTTGGTTTTTGGTTTTTGGTTTTTGGTTTTTGGTTTTTGGTTTTTGGTTTTTGGTTTTTGGTTTTTGGTATTTGGTTGTTGGTTGTTGGTTGTTGGTTATTGGTTTTTGGTTTTTGGTTTTTGGTTTTTGGTTTTTGGTTTTTGGTTTTTGGTTTTTGGTTTTCGGTTTTCGGTTTTTGGTTTTTGGTTTTTGATTTTTGGTTTTTGGTTTTTGGTTTTTGGTTTTTGGTTTTTAGTTTTTGGTTTTTGGTTTTTGGTTTAATGGTTTTTGGCTTTTGGTTGTTGGTTTTTGGTTTTTGGTTTTTGTTTTTTGGTTTTTAGTTTTTGATTTTTTGTTTTTGGTTTTTGGTTTTTGGTTTTTAGATTTTGGTTTTTGGTTTTTGGTTTTTGATTTTTGGTTTTTGGTTTTTGGTTTTTGGTTTTTGGTTTTTGGTTTTTGGTTTTTGGTTTTTACGTTTTTGGTTTTTGGTTTTTGGTTTTTAGTTTTTGGTTGTTGGTTTTTGGTTGATGGTTTTTTGTTTTTGGTTTTGGTTCTTGGTTTTTGGTTTTTGTTTTTGATTTTTTGTTTTTGGCTTTTGGTTTTTAGTTATTTGTTTTTGGTTTATGGTTTATGGTTTTTGGTTTTTGGTTTTTGGTTTTTGTTTTTGGTTTTTTGTTTTTGCTTTTTGGTTTTTGGTTTTTGGTTTTTGGTTTTCGGTTTTTGGTTTTTGTTTTTGGTTTTTGGTTTTTGGTTTTTGGCTTTTGGTTATTGGTATTTGGTTTTTGGTTATTGGTTTTTGGTTTTTGGTTTTCCGTTTTTGGTTTTCAGTTTTCGGTTTTTGGTTTTTGGTTTTTGGTTTTTGGTTTTTGGTTTTTGGTTTTTGGTTTTTGGTTTTTGGTTTTTGGTTTTCGGTTTTTGGTTTTGTGGTTTTTGGTTTTTGGTTTTTGGTTTTCGGTTTTCGGTTTTTGGTTTTTGGTTTTTGTTTTTGGTTTTTGGTTTTTGGTTTTTGGTTTTTGGTTATTGGTTTTTGGTTTTTGGTTTTTGGTTTTTGGTTTTTGGGTTTTGGTTTTTGGTTTTCGGTTTTCGGTTTTTGGTTTTTGGTTTTTGGTTTTTGGTTTTTGGCTTTTGGTTTTTGGTTCTTGGTTTTCGGTTTTTGGTTTTTGGTTTTTGGTTTATGGTTTTTGGTTTTTGGTTTTTGGTTTTTGGTTTTTGGTTTTCGTTTTTGGTTTTTGGTGTATGGTTTCTGGTTTTTGGTTTTTGTTTTTTGGTTTTTGGTTTTTGGTTTTTGGTTTTTGGTTTTTGGTTTTTGGGTCTTGATTTTTGGTTTTTGGTTTTTGGTTTTTGGTTTTTGGTATTTGGTTTTTGGTTTTTGGTTTTTGGTTTTTGTTTTTTGGTTTTTGGTTGTTGGTTTTTGGTTTTTGGTTGTTGGTTGTTGGTTTTTGATTGATATTTTTAGTTTTTGGTTTTTGGTTTTTGGTTGTTGGTTGTTGGTTTTTGGTTTTTTTTTTTGGTTTTTGGTTTTTGGTTTTTGGTTTTTGGTTTTAGGTTTTTGGTTTTTGGTTTTTGGTTTTTGGTTTTTGGTTTTTGGTTTTTGGTTTTTGGTTTTTGGTTTTTGGTTTTTGGTTTTTGGTTTTTGGTTTTTGGTTTTTGGTTTTTGGTTTTTGGTTTTTGGTTTTTGGTTTTTGGTTTTTGGTTTTTGGTTTTTGGTTTTTGGTTTTTGGTTTTTGGTTTTTGGTTTTTGGTTTTTGGTTTTTGGTTTTTGGTTTTTGGTTTTTGGTTTTTGGTTTTTGGTTTTTGGTTTTTGGTTTTTGGTTTTTGGTTTTTGGTTTTTTGTTTTTGGTTTTTGATTTTTGGTTTTTGGTTTTTGGTTTTTGGTTTTTGGTTTTTGGTTTTTGGTTTTTGGTTTTTGGTTTTTGGTTTTTGGTTTTTGGTTTTTGGTTTTTGATTTTTGGTTTTGGTTTTTGGTTTTTGGTTTTTGGTGTTCGGTTTTTGGTTTTTGGTTTTTGGTTGCTGGCTTTTGGTTTTTGGTTTTTGGTTTTTGGTTTTTGGTTTTTGGTTTTTGGTTTTTGGTTTTTGGTTTTTGGTTTTTGGTTTTTGGTTTTTGGTTTTTGGTTTTTGGTTTTTGGTTTTTGGTTTTTGGTTTTTGGTTTTTGGTTTTTGGTTTTTGGTTTTTGGGTTTTGGTTTTTGGTTTTTGGTTTTATTTTTTGGTTTTTGGTTTTTGGCTTTTGGTTCTCGGTTTTTGGTTTTTGGTTTTTGGTTTTTGGTTTTTGGTTTTTGGTTTTTGGTTTTTGGTTTTTGGTTTGTGGTTTTTGGTTTTTGGTTCTGTGTTTTTGGTTTTTGGTTTTTGGACTTTTGGTTTTTAGTTTTTGGTTTTTGGTTTTTGGTTTTTGGTTTTTGGTTTTTGGTTTTTGGTTTTTGGTTTTTGGTTTTTGGTTTTGGTTTTTGGTTTTTGGTTTTTGGTTTTTGGTTTTTGGTTTTTGGTTTTTGGTTTTTGTTTTTTGGTTTTTGGTTTTTGGTTTTTGGTTTTTGGTTTTTGGTTTTTGGTTTTTGGATTTCGGTTTTGGTTTTTGGTTTTTGGTTTTTGGTTTTCGGTTTTTGGTTTTTGGTTTTTGGTTTTTGGTTTTTGGTTTCTGGTTTTTGGTTTTTGGTTTTTGGTTATTGGTTATTGGTTTTTGGTTTTTGGTTTTTGGTTTTTTGTTTTTAGTTTTCTGTTTTTGGTTTTGGTTTTGGTTTTTGGTTTTTGGTTTTTGGTTTTTGGTTTTTGGTTTTTGGTTTTTGGTTTTTGGTTTTTGGTTTTTGGTTTTTGGTTTTTGGTTATTGGTTTTTGGTTTTTGGTTTTTGGTTCTGGGTTTTTGGTTTTGGTTTTTGGTTTTTGGTTTTTGGGCGTTTGGTTTTTGGTTTTTGGTTTTTGGTTTTTGGTTTTGGTTTTTGGTTTTTGGTTTTTGGTTTTTGGTTTTTGGTTTTTGGTTTTTGGTTTTTGGTTTTTGGTTTTTGGTTTTTGGTTTTCGGTTTTTGGTTTTTGGTTTTTGGTTTTAGGTTTTTGGTTTTTGGTTTTTGGTTTTTGGTTTTTAGTTTTTGGTTTTTGGTTTTTGGTTCTGGGTTTTGGTTTTTGGTTTTTGGTTTTTGGTTTTTGGTTTTTGCTTTTCGGTTTTGGTTTTTGGTTTTTGGTTTTTGGTTTTTGGTTTTTGGTTTTTGGTTTTTGGTTTTTGGTTTTTGTTTTTTGGTTTTTGGTTTTTGGTTTTTAGCTTTTGGTTTTCGGTTTTTGGTTTTTGGTTTTTGGTTTTTGGGTTTTGGTTTTTGGTTTTTGGTTTTTGGTTTTTGGTTTTTGGTTTTTGTTTTTTGGTTTTTGGTTTTTGGTTTTTGGTTTTTGGTTTTTGGTTTTTGGTTTTTGGTTTTTGGCTTTTGCTTTTTGGTTTTTGGTTTTACATTTTCGGTTTTTGGTTTTTGGTTTTTGGTTTTTGGTTTTTGGTTTTTGGTTTTTGGTTTTTGGTTTTTGGTTTGTGTTTTTGGTTTTTGGTTTTTGGTTTTTGGTTTTTGTTTTTTGGTTTTTGGTTTTTGGGTTTTTGGTTTTTTGTTTTTGGTTTTGGGTTTTTGGTTTTTGGTTTTTGGTTTTTGGTTTTTGGTTTTTGGTTTTTGGTTTTTGGTTTTTGGTTTTTGGTTTTTAGTTTTTGATTTTTGGTTTTTGGTTTTCGGTTTTTGGTTTTTGGTTTTTGGTTTTTGGTTTTTGGTTTTTGGTTTTTGGTTTTTGGTTTTTGGTTTTCGATTTTTGGTTTTTGGTTTTTGGTTTTTGGTTTTTGGTTTTCGATTTTTGGTTTTTGGTTTTTGGTTTTTGTTTTTTGGTTTTTGGTTTTTGGTTTTTGGTTTTTGGTTTTTGGTTTTGGTTTTTGGTTTTTGGTTTTTGGTTTTCGGTTTTTGGTTTTTGGTTTTTGGTTTTTGGTTTTTGGTTTTTGGTTTTCGGTTTTTGGTTTTTGGTTTTTGGTTTTTGTTTTTTGGTTTTTGGTTTTTGGTTTTTGGTTTTTGGTTTTTGGTTTTGGTTTTTGGTTTTTGGTTTTTGGTTTTTGGTTTTTGGTTTTTGGTTTTTGGTTTTTGGTTTTTGGTTTTTGGTTTTTGATTTTTGGTTTTTGGATTTCGGTTTTTGGTTTTTGGTTTTTGGTTTTCGGTTTTTGGTTTTTGGTTTTTGGTTTTTGGTTTTTGGTTTTTGGTTTTTGGTTTTTGGTTTTTGGTTATTGGTTTTTGGTTTTTGGTTTTCCGTTTTTGGTTTTCAGTTTTCGGTTTTTGGTTTTTGGTTTTTGGTTTTTGGTTTTTGGTTTTTGGTTTTTGGTTTTTGGTTTTTGGTTTTCGGTTTTTGGATTTGTGGTTTTTGGTTTTTGGTTTTTGGTTTTTGGTTTTTGGTTTTTGGTTTTCGGTTTTCGGTTTTTGGTTTTTGTTTTTGGTTTTTGGTTTTTGGTTTTTGGTTTTTGGTTATTGGTTTTTGGTTTTTGGTTTTTGGTTTTCCGTTTTTGGTTTTTGGTTTTTGGTTTTTGGCTTTTCGTTTTTGGTTTTTGGTTTTCGGTTTTTAGTTTTTGGTTTTTGGTTTTTGGTTTTTGGTTTTTGGTTTTTGGTTTTCGGTTTTTGGATTTTGCTTTTTAGTTTTTGGTTTTTGGTTTTTGGTTTTTGGTTTTTGGTTTTGGTTTTTGGTTTTTGGTTTTTGGTTTTTGGTTTTTGGTGTTTGGTGTTTGGTTTTTGGTTTTTGGTTTTTGGTTTTTGGTTTTTGGTTTTTGGTTTTCGGTTTTTTGTTTTTGGTTTTTGGTTTTTGGTTTGTGGTTTTTGGTTTTTGGTTTTTGGTTTTTGGTTTTTGGTTTTTGGTTTTTGGTTTTTGGTTTTCGGTTTTTGGTTTTTGGTTTTTGGGTTTTGGTTTTTGGTTTTTTGTTTTTGGTTTTTGGTTTTTGGTTTTTGGTTTTTGGATTTTGGTTTTTGGTTTTTGGTTTTTGGTTTTGGTTTTTGGTTTTATGTTTTTGGTTTTTGGTTTTTGGTTTTTGGTTTTCGGTTTTTGGTTTTTGGTTTTTGATTTTGGTTTTTGGTTTTTGGTTTTTCGTTTTTGGTTTTTGGTTTTTGGTTTTTGGTTTTTGGTTTTTGGTTTTTGGTTTTTGGTTTTTGGTTTTTGGTTTTTGGCTTTTGGTTTTTGGTTTTTGGTTTTTAGGTTTTTGG